>CM076582.1:966328912-966786377 GCA_034641835.2 Pinus albicaulis | reverse complement strand
TGGATCTGAAAGTGAGGTAACAGATCTGGAAAGGAGGGGGCTGAAGCTCTGAAACCGACGACTAAACAACAAAACTCTTCCACAAAAAGTGGAGGGTACTAAAGCCCCAAGAGGCCGGGGTTCCCACTTGGGGAGGAGTAAAAACAGACGTATCTTGTCAAGCGGGCCGAGACAGAGGCCGGAAAACTCCCCGGCGTGTCGCAAAGAAACCCGTAAAACGTGCGTTAAAAAATGTCGAAATGCAGTGTCGCGTCGACCCCATCCGAGCAGGTCGCAGAAAACAGGCTGAAAAGTGCGACCTGGAGGTCCAGGTCGCAGGTTTAGGGCCAAAAAGTGCGACCCCTCTGTTCCGGTTGTCTCGGCGGCAGATTTTCAGAAAAGTTGCCGTCTCAGTTGCGGCTGGTGTCGCTTACCTGCGCAATAGGGCCAGAAACACACGGAAGTTAGAAATTTTAAGTTTTTAGGGTTTTATGTGAGAAAATGACATAACAAGAGGAAAACTAAGCAGCTGGAAAGAAGCCCTAGGGCCTGAAGTAGCTGGATATGCAGGAATATGAAAAACGACAGCGGTCGTAATTTAAAACCCGTGTGGAGTCGCCATCTGTTAGTATGAATTCTTCGTCGAAGTGTACGAAAAAGAACCACTTTAGCTACGCATAACTAATAGCCCTAACAACAATAGAGGCTGCCAAACATCTTCAGATCTGCGATTAGTAGTTAAAATGCTGCAACAAACAGATCTATAAATGGAAATACATTAAGCAGTAAAGTAAAGAGTTTGCTCCATGCATCCAACAGACAAGACAAGAACACGATTTTTGAATGAATTTTTATATTACAGGGCACCTGGGAGAAAACAAGAAGGTGTATCCAGATCTCCTCAATGGGATGGGTTCTTTGTAGTCCTCAGCACTTCAGATCTAAGCTTTCTCTCTCTTGTAGA
The DNA here is from genome assembly GCA_034641835.2 of Pinus albicaulis. Classification (NCBI taxonomy): domain Eukaryota; kingdom Viridiplantae; phylum Streptophyta; class Pinopsida; order Pinales; family Pinaceae; genus Pinus; species Pinus albicaulis. The sequence continues at coordinate 966,785,434 of CM076582.1, read as the reverse complement.
TGTAGAAAACCCAATGTAGAAGATAGAGCTCAATGGGAGCAAAAATGGTAGGAATGAGACCAAGTGTATAGATCCAGAGTGATCTAATAGGCAACAAAAGGTGAAGAATGATGGGGAAAACCCTCCTATTTATAACAAAATATTGGGTCATTCTAGATCTTGGTGTATGATTAAAATAATGTTAACCAAATCTAGATCCACCTTTTATGGAATATTTTATTATATTTGTTGGAGGGAAAAAGTATTTGACTTAGGTCAAATCCCTTTATTTGTCAAAAATAAATAAATAAATGATTTATTTATCTTTTTAAGGAAGTGGTTGAGAGATAATCAAATAAATAATGATTTATTTAATTATTTGTGGGTGATTTGGTCATATTTAACAAGGAATATTATCTAAATAAGATTTAAATAATTATTCCTAGAAAATAATAAGATAAATAAAGGTTTATCTAATTAATTTCTTTGTTTTGGGTTAAACATGACTAGGAATAATAATTAAACTATGGTTTAATTAATTATTCCATGAGGAAAATCAAACAAATATAGGTTTGTTTAATATTTCCTTTTGGGGTTTCCTAATTTAACATAGTGAAAGCAGTTTTACTTGGGGTAAAACTGGTCTTACATGGTGTACTTGGGTCCATCTAATGATAAAAGGTTAGATGACCAAAAAATGGTGTAACACCAAGGGCATATTTTAGAATAGATATCAGTATTGGGTTCAAAAATATGCCCCGTAAAAATAACTCAACACGCATTAAGCCTTCAGAAGGCTCTACTATGACTCATGAAGATGAAGAATTGCAACATGATCTATCAAAATTACAAGAGAAAGTGCACCAAATTTTGCTCTCGCAAAGAGCAACAAAAAATGAAATGGAAGTTTTGAAGAAAGGCGTGGAAGCTAATATGGATGGCATGGAAGCTGGCATGTTAGCTAAGATGGATGACATGAAAGACAACATGGAAAACATGAAGAATGATATAAAAGAAGACATGGAAGGTTTGACAAAATTGATACAAGAAATTTTTCATAATGGTGAAAAGATAGTAGAAGAAACTCATGATGAGAACAAAATAAATGTTAATCGTGATTTCAAAAACTCTAATGTTGGCGAGAAGAACCACCATATTCCAAAAATGGAGATGAGAAAGTTTGATGGAAAGGATCTGGTAACATGGATACTACAAATGGAGCAATATTTTGATCTCCATAACGTGCAAAACACACAAAAGGTACGCATTGCAACTTTACATTTAGAAAAAAATACATTTGTATGGTATCGATGGCTTTTCTCCCGTAAAATTTTTTTCACTTGGTCAATTTTTATGGAGGAAATGATAGCACATTATGAGGATACAAAGAGCAACACCTTCTTTAGCCAATTGATAAATCTCAAACAAAAGGGCTTAGTGGGGGAGCACATTGAGGACTTCCAAAAATTGAATATAAGGGTAACTGATATTCCAGAGGAACATAGGATTGATCTCTTTATAGGCACTTTAAAGGATAACATCTAACATGAAGTTCGCGTTTTGGAACCTGATTCATTGGAGAGGGCATTCAGGTTGGCAAGAAAAATTGACTGTAAAATTATGGCGACAAGGAAGCCTACCACTCACTTCTATAAAGAAGGAAGTGTTGCTATGCTTATATTTCCACAACCTACAAGGTTGACACCACAACAATTGGAAGAAAAAAGAGCAAAAGGGCTTTGCTACGTCTGTGATAGAAAATACACTAAAGGTCATAAGTGTGCTGAGAGGATATTATTTTACATAGATTTTGAAGAGGAAGAAGAAAATGAACAAGAAGAGGATATACACCAGGAACCATCCATAGAAGGGGAAGAAATGAATCTGACCATATCGTGTAATGCACTGGCAGGAATTACCACTCCTCAAACTCTCAAGATAGGACATATCAAGAAGAGAAAGGTGATAGTGTTGATTGATTCAGGTAGCACCCATAATTTTATTTATTGTAAGGTAGCCAAGGAATTAAATTGTTTCCTATACCCAACACCAGAATGTCAAGTGATGGTTGCAAATGGAGGAACTATAAATTGCTCTAGAAAATGCCATAATATCAAGCTAACCATGGGGGAATATGTATTGACTAGTCCAATGCTTTCCATTCCTATGGGAGGTGTTGATGTTGTACTAGGAGTACAATGGTTACAATCATTGGGGACGGTAGCTTTTAATTTTCAAGAACTTTTCTTGAAATTTTTTTCAGAAGGAAAGGAAGTCGAATTACGGGGTATTGAAGGGAAGCCAGGAAGGATAATAAGCTCTAATGGCATGACAAAGCTTCTAAAGAAAGAACAACGAGGCGTAATTGCACAATTATGCTCACCAGAAGTTCCGACATCAAAATCATCTATTTCTGCAGATCTCCAACAAGTCTTGGACAATCATTCCAACGTGTTTGAAACTCCGAAAGGACTCCCACCTATTCATGATCATGATCATGCTATTCATTTGATTCCAGGAAGTGTTCCTCCAAACATCAGGCCTTATAGATATCCTTATGTCCAAAAGAGCGAAATTGAACGTATGATTGTAGAAATGTTAGAGGCAAGTATAATTCAACCTAGTCAAAGTTCTTTCTCTGCTCCTGTAGTATTGGTACACAAGAAGGATGGATCATGGTGCATGTGTCCGGATTATAGGGAGCTCAATAAGCTCACCATTAAAGATAAATTTCCCATTCCTGTGATTGATGAATTATTGGATGAATTACATGGAGCAATTTGTTTTACCAAGTTGGATCTTCGTTTAGGATATCATCAAATTAGAATGAAGACTGAAGATATTCCAAAAACAACATTTCGAACTCATGAGGGTCATTATGAATTTTTGGTCATGCCTTTTGGCCTTACCAATGCACCTTCTACATTTCAAGGGTTGATGAATTACATTTTCAAACCCTTCCTTAGAAAATTTGTTCTAGTATTTTTTGATGATATACTAATCTACAGCAGGTCTTGGAAGGATCATGTTGAACATGTTGACAGGGTGCTCAAACTATTTCAGGAGAAACAATTATATGCAAAAACATCCAAATGTTTCTTTGGAGTAAAAGAGGTGGAATATCTAGGTCATATTATATCTCACGAGGGTGTTAAGGTAGACCCTAACAAAATTAAATCCATTAAGGAATGGAAATTCCCCACAACCATAAAGCAGTTGCGAGGATTTCCTAGGTTAACAAGGTATTATCGCAAGTTTGTTAAGAATTATGGGAGAATAGCAGCACCTATAACAAAATTATTGAAGAAAGATGCATTTTCATGGACTCCTGGAGCAACTAAGGCCTTTCAACATCTTAAAGAGGCAATGTGTCGATCACCAGTCTTAGCTACGCCAGACTTCACAAAAACCTTTATTGTGGAATGTGATGCCTCAGGAAATGGAATTGGTGTTGTTTTAATGCAGGAAGGAAGACCCATTGCTTTTGAAAGTCATCCAATCAAAGGAAATGATTTACAGAAACCTATTTATGAGAAGGAAATGTTAGCAATACTGCATGCACTAAAGAAATGGTGAACTTACCTAATGGGAAGACACTTCAAGGTAAAAATTAATCATGATAGTCTTAAATAATTTTTGGAACAAAGACTATCTTCAGAAGAGCAGCAAAAATGGGTCACAAATATGTTGGGTTATGACTTTGAAATAATATAAAAAAAGGAAAGCTTAATGTTGTTGCAGATGCACTCTCAAGAAAGAATGAAGAGGTGGAAGCATTGCTTTGTGCCATTTCTATTATCCAACCAGATTGGATAACCGAAGCAAGAGATGAATGGAAGAAGGACAAAGATGCATGGACACTCATTCAAAATTTGCAGCAAGATCCTAGTACATCTGATACATTTAGTTGGAAAAATGATTCCTTATGGTACAAAGATCGCTTACATCTTTGTAAGAATTCCCAACTAAAACAAAAGATTCTTCTGGAATTGCACACTTCTCCTTTAGGAGGACACTCAGGATTTTTAAAAACTTACCACAGGGTGAAGAAAGAATATTTTTGGGATGGCCTTAAATCTGATATTCAAAAGTTTGTGGCGGAATGTTTGGTTTTCCAGCAGAATAAAGTGGAAACAATTAAGACCCCGGGACTTCTACAACCTTTATCCATTCCAAGTCAACGTTGGGAGGAGATTTCAATAGATTTTATCACAGGTTTACCTAAGTCCGAAGGAAAGAATGTCATCATGGTGGTAGTTGATAGACTTACCAAGTATGCACACTTTTGTGCATTATGTCATCAATTTAAAGAAAGTACAGTTGCTACTACATTTATGGACAGGATTCAAAAGCTACATGGAAGCCCAAGGGTTATTGTGAGCAACAAAGATCCCATTTTTACTGGAAATTTTTGGATGGAGTTATTTTCTTGTTTGGGTACTCAATTAGCTCATAGCTCATCTTATCATCCTCAATCTAATGGTAAAACTGAGATAGTAAATAAATGTTTGGAAGGATATCTTCGTTGTTTTGTATCTGATAAACAAACACAATGGGTCAAGTGATTACCTCTTGCTGAATGGTGGTATAACACTTCCTTCCATACTGCAGCAAAAATGACCCCATTTATGGCACTTTATGGATATCATCCACCATCCATCACATCATATTTAAGGGAAAATTTGAAGGTTCAAGCAGTGGAATATCGCATCGAGCATCAACAAGAAGTTATCCAACTCTTAAAGGATAACCTGAATTTGGCACAAAACTGAATGAAAAAACAGGCAGATCAACATCGTTGTGAGAGAAGTTTTGATGTATGAGATTGGGTATTTTTACTACTAAAACCATACAAACAAATTTCCCTCAAGCAAGCTAAGAAGGATAATAAATTATCGCCAAAGTAATATGGTCCTTACAAGGTGTTGCAAAAGATTGGTACTATGCAATACAAATTGGAGCTTCCTGCTTCTTCGCGAGTGCATCCAGTTTTCCATGTTTCATGCTTAAAGAAGGTTATAGGTGAAAATCTTCTAGTTCAAACAATATTTCCAGAACTTGATGAGGAAGGAAAAATCATATTTGAACCTGAAGTGGTCGCGGAAACAAGAACTTGACAGTTACGGAATCGATTAATTTCAGAGTATCTCATCCAGTGGACGAACTTACCCACTGAAGATTCTACATGGGAGGATGAGAATTTTATACAAAAGCACCCAGAGCTACTCAAGCATTGAGGACAACACTTTTTTGAAGGAGAGGGGCATGTTAGGTCCCTATATTACTAGTATAGTCCCTTATTATTGTTAGTGTAACCCCCTTATTGTTATTATTGTACCCTTGTAACTCCCATATTATTATTATTGTGCCCTTAAATTATTATTGTTAGGTCGGCTAGGATTACATTGTGGCCCCACTAGGATTACATTATGGCTCCATGGACTCCTATATATAGAAAGGAGGTTTTGTAAATTGTATCATCCAAGAATTGTTCATTCATGTAATGTATTGGAGGTTTCCCCCTCGAAGTGGCTTATGTCTAAGGCGTTGATATCTCTTTTCTTCTATTTTTGGAGCTAGTTTCACAACATTTTTTCAATCAGCTTGGTATCTTGGTTTCACGAAATGTTAATAATGGCTCAACTCCAAACTCACCTGTTTGAACCATTTTTCTCCCATACAAGGTATCCCAGCGGCCATAGCAATTGTATTGGTGGATAGCTCAAACTTTACCCTAGCTAGATGCACTTGATGGTCATGGAGGTTGAGGATAAAAAGTTTGGTCAACTCAGGGTGACTTTGGACTCTTTGTACTCTCTCACAGAAATCAAAACAACCCACCTCTTGGAAATATGAAACTATTGTAGGTGAGGCTGTCAACTCCTTAGTGTTCAAAGGTTCAAACCTATTTTCTCTTCCACCCTTTCTTTGTTGCCCCTAGGTCTTTGGCCTTCCTTGCCACTGTCACTACTACCTTCTCTAGACATTTTATCTTTTACTTTTGATTTGAAATCAAAACCCTAAACTATTTGTGAAATGATATGGAGAGGGAAAGTAAGATGATAATGAGAAAATCAGTGATTTTCAAATGAAGGGGAATGATGAGTGAAGAAGGGAAATTTGGGCCACAGTGTGCCTTCAATTTGAAGATGGATGGGTGGCCTTCAATCATCAATGTTTTTAGCATGGGGACCAAGCTTTTCTCTTCCTCTAGGGTTTCTACCTTTCTCTCTAATTTTATCTTTTAAAACAATATGAAATAGTGGCAAGCATCTAAATATGTGTTATGAAAACCCTTAGGAGGTGCCAAGAAGAGAATTAGAGGAGTTTTGAGAACATTTGAGGGTCTTCTCTTTCTTTAAAGGCTTCATGGCTAAACACATAGCACAGGAGCGCAACATTCGGGCTCTTGCATGCGTTTTCAGGTTCGCTTGAATGGCCCTGCACGTAGCGCTCGGGCGGAGTTGAACGTTGTCGGGTCAGCCTGTGCAACGTCTGAATGGGAAAGCGCATAGTTCCAGCATACCTGCATGCTGTCAGGTCCTCTCGGGCAGAGTCTGAATGGGTAAGAGTGTAGCAACGATAGAGCTGCATGGTATCAGTTCCTTCTGGGCAGTGTCTGAATGGGAAAGAGTGCAGCAACGACAGAGCTGCACGGTGTCGGGTTTCTCCTAAACACACCCTATGCGTAGCGCCTGGGTCAGTCGGGTGGCCTGCATGCTGCCAGGTCTCCACTAAATGTGCCCTACATGTAGTGCTCGGGCAAGTGGGTCCCTCTTCACAGTGAATAGGTAGTGCACTTCTATAGGCACATAGCACACTGTTACAATTCCCTAAAAGGGAACACACAGGCACGTAGCACACTTTTCCAAAAGCGTAGTGTCGAAGTTTTTCTACTTGAGGTCTGCCAAGAACTCAAAAATTTCACCTTGAAGACTTCTCACTTCCATTTTGATAGCAAAATGAAATGGAGGGAGACTCAGAGGGCCCTTATACCCTTGAAAAATAATTGAAAAGTAAAAACCCACTTTGCTAAGGTCTGCCTTTGGTCACTTTATAATTCTCACTAGTATCTCTTTGAATATTTTGAAAATGACTTACAACTTTTCCAAGTGATTTTATTTGGTGATGGTGTATTGAAAGGATGAAGAGGTCCCCTTTTTATTCTTGAAAATCTAGGCACTTTTCCAATTGTCTCTTCTGATAAATTAATACCATTGTTCTTACCCTTTTTGGCATTGTTGAGTGTAATTGACCTAAAACATGTGTTTTCTCCTTCTTACTGATTGTGACAGTAACATGTTCATTTTGAAAAAGTTTAGAAAATTATACCATGTTATGTCATCCCTTTGGCCACTTCTGATTTCTGCAGGTGCCTATAAAACATTTTCCTTTGATCCTTTTGTCATGTGTTTGGATTTTTACGACCTTTAGTCACCCACATGGATTTCATGGTTAGTATGATTTTCCATTTTGACACTTTACCTCATTCTTTCCTTATCTTGACCATTTTGAAGACCTTTGACTGCACTTGAAAGCTTAGGCTCCCTCATAATGATATTCTTTACAATTTGTCCCTTTGATGTAGGGAAAACCCCTTTTATCTTGGCAAACCATGGAGGTCACCTTTAGATATCCTTTGAAAACCTTCTGCCATCATGATGGAGATTTATGACCTTCATTTTAATTCTTTTCCTATCTTCTCAAGCTTTAGGCTTTAGGGCTTTTTCCTTTCTTCATTTACAATTTCTAGAAATCTTCAATTCATGCTCAATGGTGCTGATGTACCTCTGTCCTTGTGATCCTTTGCATTGGCTCGTTGCTTGACAACACCTTTTATCCAATCAGTCATAAAAAATCTAATTCTCTCTGAACTTAGGGATGTTGTCTCTCCTTTTTTGTGAATGTCCCTTTTGATGATTTTTCCTCTTTCCTTCTTTTCTACTAACAACCATCTCATTCATTCCTGCAGAAATGTTTAAGATGGGTAGCTGTCTTTTTGCAGAAGTTGTGCTTTGATCAAGGAGGCCTTTCTTGGAATATTTTATGATCCATTTGGATAATCACATGCCAGCCTTCTTCCACTTTGACTGTAGCCTCTTGGCACAGAAAAAACAAATATTTAGGAAACCAAAACAATCCTATGACTTGTGAACCCTAGGTGACCTAGTGGGAGGCCTTTTGGACTTGACCTTTGGCTGAAGACTTGACTGAGGGTTTTTAGGTGTAAAATAGAGTTTTTTACAAAAATTATGCATTCCAGACCTAAAAACTAATGAATTTGATTTATGTAAATAGCCTAGAAAGTTAGTTTTAAACCACCAATGCTTGAGGCGCTTGGTTAATGGGGGAAAAGGTTAGGCTACCTGGAAATCCAAGGTGGAAGTAAAAAGGATGGGCAAGTCAAAACAGGGTGGTAAGGTCAGAGGTGGCGAAATACAGTGAAAATGAGTGGCATAAGCCTATTATGGGTCTTCTGGGAGTGATAGGCTAGCCATGACTTGATAGAGTAGTAAAATAGTGAAAAATTTATCCTAAGGATGATGAACGAAGTGAGATTTCTAGAACTCACAATATTCATGAATTTTGTTTCTAGAAAACTGGGATAAACATTTAGTAATCTATAGAAAGAAAAAAATTACTGATGAATAATAGTGGCTCCACTTGGGGAGGGAAGCTCCTTTTTAGGAGGTGTCCAGAATTTCAGATCTCCGGTTTTGTGAAGACCAGTGTCTTATCCATTGGGCAGATTTTTACTTATTTTCATTTGTTGATGCTTCCTTGAAGTTGTGATCTCAATAATCTGAAACACATGATTAGCTCAGCTTCATCTCTACCTACCCAAGCTACTTGGCCTAGCATTTTTTCTTCCTTGGGTGCGCTTGAACTAGCAAACCCTTGACATTATTTTTATTTTGAAAGCAAAAACAAACTATCTACATCTATCTTATTTCTTACAAGAGTTAAGATTATGATAATGAACCCTTTTTATCTTATACCTAGACTAACTGACTTTCAATATTAGGCTGTATGACAGACTTCATTCTCTAAGCTATAGACATGAAATTGAATGCATGGTCTAAATGAGGATTAGGAAATTTGACTTACCATGAGTTGTGGCATTAGGACAAGTTTCACACAAACATTATTTTTGTACAAACAACACTAGAAAAATAAGGGTTGTGATTTATCATTTGGTATGCCTCCCCATCTTTCTCTTTAGTTTAGTTTTGAGCATGTCGAACCAGTATCTTTCATTCCTAATCTATTATTTTTGACAATTCAAGTTTGAATGATTTGACAAGCTCTCTTTCACTAACTTATGAACACAAATTTAAAGCATGTTCAGCCATGATTAGGCTAGATGACTGAACAAGATTTTATTTTTGAACAAGTAGTGGCATTTAGGCTTGCACACTTTCAGTACTACTATTTTTTGGGTATGGGGTTGTAGCTCTTTTCAAATCTGCCCTCTTTCTCTTTCTTTCTATGTTTTTGTGTTTTTGTGGCTTTTCTCATGCAATGTCTATGTAAAATGAATGAAAATTTTTAAACTAAGGGTTTTTATAGCAATGGTACTTGAGCATCCTGTCCTTAAAAGGATCTCCTAACATTCTTTGTCCATTCAGATCTTATAAATAGAAATCATAGTTACCTCCATTTGAAAGCATGGTATAAGGATTTTTCCAAAAATTTTCAAAGAAGCCATGCTCTCCTTGGTATTTTCTCTTTGAGTCTTGCTTCCAAAACTTGTTTCTGTCAAATATCCTCCTTAGGTAAAGAAGGTACTCTTTATCAGCTTCACAATAGATGATGATGTCATCAATGTATATCATATTGAAGAAGTTGAAAACAGGGGCCATGGCTCTTTGGAAGGTGTCCTTAGCATTCCTTAGCCCAGGAAGAATTTGGTCAAACATGTAGTTGCTCCAAGGAGGTTTGAAAATGGCTTTATGCTGATTGATCAGAAGAGGTATCATCTGATGGTAACCTAAAACACTATCATGTAATGAAATTTTGTTAGAGACTCCTACCCTTGGTGTAGGATGACTTATCTTGGGAAAAGGGTATTTTTAATTCATGGAGGTTTTGACTAGGCACCTAAAGTCTATACATAGTCTGCATCCTTTGGCTTTCTTTGTTAGTGACACAATTTGTCTAAGGGTTTCATTGTTTCTCTTGGAAGGAGACCTCTTTTGAATAATGCCTATGTCACAAGGCTTTAACATTTCGTCACTATATATACAAGCATCCTGAAACTTCTTGCATAACCTTATGTATTTCAGTTTTTTGTATAATGACAAAATTCTAGATTACTTAATCATTTTGGGTTTTCCTAGGCTGCCCACATTATACTCCTCTATATCAGTCCCAGTAGATACTCCTTTAGGGTCCATAGCAATATTTGTGAGAGGCAATAATTATTCTGAAGGTACAAAACTCTTTGATAATGAGGTGTCTATGTAAGTTAAAAATGTAAGACTCTTTTGATCCAAATTCCTAAAGATTTGTGTTATGTGAGAGTATTTCAGCACTTCTGGATTGACAAAAGGAAAAATTTATGCTTTTGAGGTTTTTCCTTCATTTGAGCAACTTGATTTAGATTCCAAACTGATTTTTGGTTTCGAAATTTCATTTTCATTTTGCAGAATGTCAAGTTTAGTTTTATCATCATGTGGTTATTCAAGGCTGTTATAGTGTTGACTGTTGAGTCTCTCATGTAGAGATTGGTTTGAATATTGTAGTGTGTCTAGATCTATCTCAACTTCACTTACCTTCTCATTAAGGTCTTGTTCATTACATAAGATGAAAGAATCAAGATCTGAATGAATGGAATAGACAAGGGTATTTTTTGGCCTATTACTTACCATATACTTCATGTGGGACTCTCGATATAACCTCCTAGTTTGGTTGAAAATAGGGATGGTAGCATATGACATGTCAAGTTGGAGGTTCCCCTAAAGCTTGGCCCCCCAAGATCTGGATAAAATCATAACATACTTGGGGGGAATATCAGCAACAACTATGTCCATGACTAGACTCTTAGCAGGTATTTGCACCAGATTGACGCAAATATCCTTGATTAGGCCCAAACACTTGACTCTAATCGAATCGAAAGAGTATAAGTCTTTGTAAGGTTTGGTTATTTCTAGGCCTAATATCTCCATCACTACCTTAGGCATGAGCTTGTGTGAGGCACCAGAATCTAGAATAGCATTGTGTAATATTTTGTCATGTATGTTTAGGCTAACATAGAAAGGAGGGACAACTCCTTATTGGTATTTTCCCTCTACTTCAGGACCAAAAAACAACTTTGGTTTGTCATCAGTCAAGTTTAGAGTGTCTGTATCGTTCCCTATGTTCAAAACTTTGAAAACTTGGGACCTGTACATATCTTGAGTTACCAATTCAGTGAGAGGTATGGTTATCTTAATTTTAGCAATCTCTCCTTCAAAACTGAAAGGTACTTGGGTTTTGGACATATTTACATCAGTTTTATAAGCCATGATTTTTTCTACATTTTTAATTTGCTGATTCTGATTTGGGGCTTTAGACAAAAGTGTTTTCTCAGGGCCACTAGTAGAGGTACTAGGGCAGCTTGCATCACCACTTGGTTGGCTAGTTTTATCTCTGTTTGGATCATCTTTCTAAGCCATGGTGTTGGTGTTGTCTGCTATCTTCTTAAGAGTATTTTCAGGTGCTTTCCTAACAACAATGTATTTTTTTTTCTTTCTGGAGTTTTCTTGGTTCTTTTTTCTCATAAGTTCATATTGCCTATGGACTTCCATTATTTCATTTTCAAATCCCAACCTATAGTATTCAGAATCCTCATAGTTATTTTTAGTTTTATATGGGGAAAATAAATCTTGTTCTTCTTTTTTGAGGTAAAAATTATATTCATTATCTAAACCTATTAATTTTACATGGATTTCTTCAGGTTCTACATTCTCTCTTCCCTCTTCGTCAAGATAATTTTCTTGGAAAGTTAGCCTAATTTGTTGGTCATTTTCTCGTGGCCTATTTTTGGGAGGGTCTTTCTGAAGTTTTTAGTTCTGTTTTTTTTTGGGGGGATTTGGTTGATTTTCCCTAGGAGGTGCTCTTTCATTCAAGTTTATCATTTCCATGATTCTCTCCATTGTTCTAACTAGGTTGTCTATCTTGGCATCGGAGGAAGAGGTTGAGGCTATGGTTTCATATTTGTAAGTGACTCTTTTTTCTGACATCATCCTAGCTCTCTTTTCAATCAAGTTGGCTTCTGCACTAATTTCTACCCTTTTCATTTCTTCTAAAGTTGTGGGGTCTCTCTCTCTCAATTAGTATGTCATGTTCAGATCAAAGCTTTTAGGAAATTTTACTAGTGCTAGGCCTTGTGGGGGTTTCATGTGGGAGGGAGGGGGGGGGGGGGGGGGGCGCATTGTAGACACTGTTAAAATTGGTGCAATAATCTTGTACAATTTCCCCTACATTCCTCTTAAGATTGTTAGATTCAGATAGGATTTGGAGGGGGTTTTTCTTGATTTCCCACTTGTTTATGAAATATTGGGAGAGGGAAGGGAGATCATGTATTCTATTAGGAGCTAATGCTTTAAACCATTTTTTGGCTTCACCTCCTAATTTTTGTGCAAACATCCTCATTTTAATGGTTTCTTATTCTATTTCCATGTAATCAAAGGCATCATTAATCCTATCTACATGTTGTTAGGAAGTGATGGATTCAGCTTCGATGAAGTGGGGAATTATGGATTGGTAGTGATTTGGTAAAGGTACCAAAGGTTTTGGTAAAACCACGCGGGGCATACCAAGCTTCCATGATGGGAGCTAATGGAGGATTTACAAGAGGAGGGTTTCTGAAAGGGGGTGTAGGATGAAGTAGAGTGGTTTTTACAGTGTCGGTATGGATGGGTATGGTGGAAGTACTTGGACTAGCAAACTAATTCTGAACAAATTTGGTATGGGAAGAGCTAAAGTGATGGAGAAGCTGAAAGTTAGTTGGTGTGGAAGGAGAGGCTTCTCTACTAGAACTCTGTTGAAAATCTACACGCTCAAGGTCAGTCTGGTTAATATTAGTTTGTGACTTGGTTCTGAAAAGGTTCTTTGTATGATGCAAGTAAAATTGGGGATATTGTAAGGATGTAAGATGTTTAGGGACAGATCTTTCTCTATGAATGGTCCTAATATTTGTTAAGTTTCCAGATATAGAGGTTTTCCACAAAATCTTTTCTGGGTCATCTAATCTGAAAATGAACGATTAACTTCTTAAATCTATTACAGAGATTGAATGTAGGGGAATTTACTGGATATGTCACATTTTATAAAAGGATTAGATCCAGTGGCTATTTGGCCCTTTTCAGAATTTGTCTTTAGAATTAATAGAAGTTAATACTCATGTTCTGAAAATGCAGAAATTGATCGAATAAAGTGCTGAGGTAGTTTGATTATTTTTTCCTTTAGATTGACTGTTAACTGAAGTATGCTTTAGTGAAAAATGACATAAACCAGTAGCATAAATGAATTAAAAAACAGCAATAATTAGAGAGAAGAAGAGGCAAAAAATTTGATGACGGAGTTCTCCCCTCCTAGACTACATCTCTGGGTCCGCTTTTAAGTGGGCGTCCATTTTTATTAGGATTGATCGTGAGGAATATTTACACTAAAATAGAATAGATTGAATGTGCTCATAGGCACTTCTGAACCCTGTAAATAGAAGTTACTCTTCCTCGCCTTTCCGACGCCTGTCTCCGTGCTCAATTCCGACCACCTACGGCTGAGTAATGTTGCAAACAAAATCGCCTCTAACCTTCTAAAACTACACTATGTCTTCCAAAAACCAAAGACGAACTTCATGAGCCAATTTTCATGGCTTTTATAGCTACATTCGAACCTCCAATTACTCTAATTAGAATTTAGTTGAGCCATTAGAGGGATAAGGGATTCGAATCTCTATCTCCACATAAACCTAGGGATAATGATCTCTGACCTTAGCGTTGTAATTAAATTGAAAAACCCACAAATAAACTTTATGACATATCAAATGACTTGTTAACTGGGCGGACATTGCCAACCGGGCGGAGTAATAAAAATTAGATATGTGAACAGAGATTTTATCCGGCGGTTAAGGTCGATCCCAACGGCTAGGCTAACTGGCTACACCTGGTGGCTTATCTTCTTGTCACATGATTTAACATATCTGCGACACGGTTTATTGCCACACAGTTATAACTGTTGTTTAACACTTGTCAACAAAATTTCCCGCAGTTTTGATACCTGTCACATATGATGGTGGTTAAGTTTTCCACTGTGGTTATCTAACTCTGTGGGGTTTAATATATTAAAGTTTTATTGCATAGTTTAAAACACATCTGAACCTTATTTATAAAGTCTTAACCTTTGCACTATATCATAGGTTTTATAAAACCCATCTTTCGAACCTTATGTTAAGGGTTTACACCATCTTCTGAACCTTTATAATAAAAAATTTTATGGTATAAGGTTTGAATATTGCGCTAGGAATGTTTAGACTTAGGTTTATAAAAAATTATCATAGTGCTAGGACTTTTAGGATTAGGTTTAATGCATAGGAATTTTTCATATGGGTTAGAGTTTTAGGAATAGGATTTTAGGTATTAGGGTTTTGACATATGTTTTAGGTATTTAGGAATAGGACTTACATTTCATAAGGTATTTCACCATAGGAAACCTTAGATCTAGGTCCATAAATACTATTTCCCATTTTGCGTCTTTTTCATCCAAATTCGAAACACATGATGATCATAACATTTGAAGAACCTTTCACTAGAGAAACTGAACCATGAGCAGTTTGAGGATGATACTGATGAAATTGGCAGATTGGAGACTGAACTGGACGTCGATTGTACTTGGAACTCTACCGATCTTGTACTGATCAAGATCCTCCTGGATCAATCCTCTCCACTTAAAAAGCTTTTGGACCACAAAAGCTTGATTTTAAAATGAAAATAAGTGAGAATATAACTCTCTCACTTTCATATTTACTTTGATGATGTACCAGTACGTTCGATCAATCAACTGCAAGTGATGACTCTGATGCTGACCATGGCACTTTTTGAACTGGTGACCTATTCCACATTTTTGCAGTATGTAAAACTTGCGATGATGGTGAAACAACTTGTTATAAACATGGAAATTGACTTCTTTCCTCAAGATACCATGAGTAAGTGATTCAAATATTTGAAAATAGTCTCTATAGGATATCGTTCAATACCATTGACTTGTATTAACAATCTATTTTGCGAAATGACAGAGACTATTAAAGACATTTTTGACATTACTATTTGATGTTTCCATTGATTAGCACTTTCCCCTGATGCATAAGCTGAATACTTTGACACTGCTTTTAGAAAGGCTTTGATATGAAAACAAAAATGCTCCCTCTCCACCTGAAAATAGGCTTCTAATGGCAACACAATACAAGAGAAATCAAACACTGACTTTCCCCAATACTGACCTGTATCCTTGCATCTGTTAAGTTTCAAACATAAAATGATTTTATTCATTCTAAAATTAGGAAGAAGAGATATAGGCATCATCTGTAATGCATGTTTTATTCCCTGCTTATGAGTAAGATGTTTTCTTCTTTTAATCAAACTATATTTAAAATGGGACTCATAACTTGAACTAACATATGGTTGACTCTTATGTTGTTACTTTACATACATGATTACAAATATTTTTAATTGCTTTATTTATTTATGCTCTATAACTCATTTTTGACACATTCCATTATTAGAGGCATCAGGCATCAACTGCATCTCATCTGATATTTCCTTATTATGAAGTAGATGTTTTGGTTCCTTAACTAGATCTTGTAATGAATCTAACCTTTTAACCAAATTAACTTCATACTGAAATTCACAACCTGAACAAGTATCCTTATGATCCTTATGTTGCTCTTTTATCGACATGAGTATGTACCTCTTACTTGAACTAATTGAACGCTTCATCTGATTAGCATTAATTAAATTCAAGTGATTTTGAGTTTTATATGCTGAAAAATGTACTTAATCCTGTATTTTATGAGATGATACATATGTTCCTTTCTATAAAATATTGCATCACGATAATATAGATAAGGGCTACCTAAGACAATTCCACAAATGTCAAACGGTATCACATCCAGATCTACTTCATCGATATAGCTAGATGTGATTGCAAATTTCAACCGACACTGTTTGGTAACATGAATTTGAGATTTTTCCTTTAACCACCCTAAAGGATATGGCTTTGGATTATTATTTGTTTTCAAACCCAATTTTTTAACCAATGACTCAGAAATCAAACTTGCCTGTGATCCCATATCGAACAATGTATCTATATTAGTATGCTTCAAAGTTACCCTTATATGAAATAACTCTATTCTTTTTCCTTCATTCAACTGTGTGATATTAGAAGAAGCAGAAGTACAAATTTTACCTGTTGTAGCCATAACAGTGATTTTACCTTCATCACCTGAATCGGATCCCAAATCCAAGCGTTGCTGGATTGCTATTTCAGCCTTCTTTTCACCCTTTCTCATTTGGAACTTTTTTGGCTTCAGTTTCAGATGAAGTTTCCAACATCTCGCTTCATCATGGCCGATCCTTTCGAAATGTGTACAAGTAGGTCTATCATCTCCCTTCTGAGTTGTGGCAGTCTTCTTTCCCTTTGACTTGCCCTTCTTTTTTCTGTCTTCAGTTTCCATTTGTATGGATGTCTTTGCTGTAAACTTGAAAGGTCTACCACCTGATTCAACATGAATAGCTTGAACACAAACTTCATCAAAATAATCAGGATTGAACATTGATAATGTATGCTACAAATATGAATGAAAACTTCCTATATACTTCAACAAAGTTTCTCTTGTGTCCAAAGAAATACCAAGTGCTAATGCCTTCTTTCGGAATTCCTATGTGAAATCTTGAACACTTTGTCCCTTACCTTGTCACAAGCGCTGCCAATCCATTATAGCTTGTTGTGTGTGACCCAACAGATAGAATTTTTTCTTTAAAGCCCTTATAAACTTAGTCCATGAGGTGATAACTTTCCCTTTACGCTTTAAATCCATCTGTGTCTTACTCTCCCACTAGATCAAAGCAGTACCCCCCATTTTAAGAGTAGCTAATTAGATCTTTTTCTTATCATTAGTAATATTTTGAATACGAAAATAGACGTCTAATTGTTTTACCCAATTATCTAGTTTCTCAGGGTTCATTTCTCCATCATACACAGGTAATTTGAACTTAACATCAAGTTTCAAAAGTGGACTCTTAATTTTATTTTCTTTGTCTAATTCAGAACTAGAAGTAGAAGAAGAAGAAGAAGAAGATGATGGAGATGAAGGAGGAGAATGAGATTTATCAACCTTGCCTTTACCCTTCTTTGATGACTTCGACGATGAGGCTGCTGTTAGGCCCCCCCTATAAATTTTTTGGCAAGCAAACGGGGGCTAAATTGTTTTTGAGCCTTCAAGGAATGCATTTCATCTGAAAACACAGTCTCCTTGAAGCCTCCATGTGTCTTTAATCCTTTGATAAATTCCCCTCTGCTAATTCCTATTATAAAGCCTCTCTGTTATGTGAAGAAATGCCCAAAGGCCCCCTTTTCCCTCTTATTGCACCCCCACCTAGCTTCTATTTTGTTTCTCCTTCTATTTCCCTTCTTACCTTTTCAAATCCCCTTTATATTCTTCCCTTCCCCTTTGTTGGCCATCATTCCCCTTCATTCCTCTATCGTACCCCTTCTTGCCTCTAAATCCATTGAAATGGGCTTAAAACCCACTTTTAACTTTACCATAGGCCTAAACCACTTTTCTATTGTTAGTATGAATTCTTCGTCGAAGTGTACGAAAAAGAACCACTTTAGCTACGCATAACTAATAGCCCTAACAACAATAATGGCCGCAAAACATCTTCAGATCTGCAATTAGTAGTTAAAGTGCTGCAACAAACAGATCTATAAATGGAAAGACATTAAGCAGTAAAGTAAAGAGTTTTCTCCATGCATCCAACAGACAAGACAAGAACACGATTTTTGAATGAATTTTTATATTACAGGGCACCTGGGAGGAAACAAGAAGGTGTATCCGGATCTCCTCAATGGGATGGGTTCTTTGTAGTCCTCAGCACTTCAGATCTAAGCTTTCTCTCTCTTGTAGATGTAGAAAACCCAATGTAGAAGGTAGAGCTCACTGGGAGCAACAATGGCAGAAAATGAGACCGAGTGTATAGATCCAGAGTGATCTAGTATGCAACAAAAGGTGAAGAATGATGGGGAAAACCCTCCTATTTATAACAAAATAGTGGGTCCTTCTAGATCTTGGTGCATGATTAAAATAATGTTAATCACATCTAGATCCACCTCTATGGAATATTTTATTATTATTTGTTGGAGGGAAAGGGTGTTTGACTTGGGTCAAATCCCTTGATTAGTGAAAAATAAATAAATAAATGATTTATTTATCTTTTAAGGAAGTGGTTGGGATATAATCAAATAAATAATGATTTATTTGATTAATGGTGGTTGATTTGGTCATATTTAACAAGGAATATTATTTAAATAATTATTCCTAGAAAATAATAAGATAACTATGGGTTTATCTCATTAATTTCTTTGTTTTTGTGTTAAACATGACTGGGAATAATAATTAAATTATGGTTTAATTAATTATTCCTTTTGGGGTTTCCTAATTAACATAGTGAAAGCAGTTTTACTTGGGGTAAAACTGGTCTTACATGGTGTACTTGGGTCCATCTAATGATGAAGAGTCAGATGACCAAAAAATGGTGTAACTTCTATACCTCGCAAATACATTCCATATAGAACTTTATTATAAAGTTCTTATATATTAACCCGTCGCTTATAGCGCAGATCGCAAATCGCATTTTCATTGTTTGTGTTCGACCAATCCATCGCAAATATTTGCGATGCGATGGATCGCGCCATCACATTTTTCCACCCATCGCAACCCCGCCCAATCGCATATTTCTCCGTCGCATATTCCCCTGATCGTACTTATCGTATATCGCATTTTCGTTGTTTGTGGTCGATTGATCCATCGAAAATATTTGCGATGCGATCTGATCGTGTCGCAAATATTTACGATGCGATCGCCGATCGCGCCATCGCACTTTCCGCCCATCGCACTTTCCCCATTGCATTTCCGCTCCGTCGCAGAGCGAAAAGCGCATTTTTCTGTTTGGTGCTGATTTTTGCCGTCGCACTTTCTCCATTTGCGATTTTACGATCAGACCCCGGGGTCCCACCTCCGTGACTCCACTTCAGTGTTTTTCTCCGTTTCCCTGTGTTATTCGCCCAAACGTTTAATCTTTGGGTTTTTACACTATCAACCACTTCTTCCGCCGCTCTCCATTATTTTCATTGCCCTCAACTGCTCCACCGCTATTCCTCCGGCCTCCACAACATTTCTCCACTACCACTGCCCCGGTTCACGACTGGTTTATTTTATTGAGCAGATAGCATAGAGAGGTCGTTTCAGCATTCGCCAACGGACCAGCAGCAGAGATGAAAAGGGGGTTAATGTTCATTATTGATGTGATTAATGTTTAACCCCGCATTCAAAGGAAAAGGATCAATTTGAAGACTAATGAGCGCACCAGCAAATCATAACTGCGCTACCAAACGACAGAGTACTCTTCTCTCAGAAGGACACCTTCCTACAAGAAATCTCCATGCCTCCTCGAGCCCTGAAACGATTAATTACACTGACTAAAGCTCATTTAAGACAGTCAGGCAGTAGTTATGGAGGTATGGAGCAGCCTTGCAGATTTTCCACCCAGTTCATTTATTCCAGAAGGCTAACACAAAGTTCCAGACCGCCGTAAGGACTTAAAGAACATATAATAGGTCGATCTCGACCTGACAGACGCCTCCAAACAGTCTACAGAGTACAGCAAAACACCATTAAGAAGAATGGGCTTGGCTTCCTCCACCATTCTGTCTTAATGAGACTCATTTAATTTGTATCTACCCCTGTTATTCTCATTCTCCTATAAGAATACCTAAGAACATATTGTAAAGGTTGTTGCCTAGCTGTGGCAGTTGCTGTTAGAGGGATTCATTCTTGACTGTTAGAACAGTCGTGGGAGGGAGTAGTAGAGTAGTTGTATGTAATAGGATGGGAGGAGAAATTCTGGACTGTATTAGCCATTGAGCTTATTGTACATGACTGGTTTTGCATCAATTAATCAAAGCACATTCCACAGGATCCTGGTCTATTACTATTGGTGATGTTTTTTCCTAACTCTGTTTATTACATTTTCATACTATTTCATGTTCTTCTGGTAGGCAACAGAAGTATAACATAGGATTCACCCTTGCTAGGTGCCCTATGTTTCCTGCTCTCCCTACCTTCAATGTTTTCCGCTTTATGTGTTATCTAAGAGTGAATTCGTGTGGTTTAACCAGCGCAGTGGATGTTATTGCCTGCTGGCTGATGTATGAACTTGGGGTTTGCTGCTTGGATGTTTCTTTGTCAAATTTATCTCTATTTTCCCTTGGAGTTGCTAAAGCAGACGTGGAGTTAAATGACCTCTGGTCTGATCTATAAGCAGCCCCTTTGTCCCTCTTTGAGAGTTGCCTTTGAGTATGTCCAAGCAGGTCTGGAGTTAAATGACCTCTGACCTGATGTATAGACAGAAAATTGGTTGTCTTTCCTTCTTCCACTTTCTCTCCTTAATGTTCCATTCCACCATCTGCCTAAAAGATCCTTTAGTGTAGATGACTTTCCCTTTGAAAGCCTTGGCTAATGGATGCAAGTAATTTCCTTTCATGACTCCATAGCCCAATGGATGGCACTGTCTTGGCCTATCCTCTTTGCTGAAGCCTCCTGCTGTTTTGTTTCCTTTCTCCCATTACTTTCTCAATCTATGATCTCCTGACCAACCCAGCAACCCACCAACCAAATCATTTGAAACCCCCCTTTGTACTTCATAAATAGCCTAATATCTCATTTCGAGCTTCAAAGGCATATCATTCTTTGATCTATTTGGAGAGATCCCTCTCCGGGTCTAGGAGGGCTAGATCCTAGGGCCCAAAAGTGGTTCTGATGTTGTCTCATCTTTTGGTCTTGCCAATCTGGCCAAAACATGGGAACTCCAAAAACTTCATCTCTCTTCTTTTTGTCTTCATATAATTCTGCCAACATTTGCTGCATGTTCATAAACATCTGCTGGATTTCAATCTCATCCATGGGCGTTGTTTCAGTAGCTTCAGGAGTCTCAACATTCTCAGTCCCTGTCATCGTTGATTGATGAATGAATTTATATTTTCCGATATCTGGTTTGAATTCCTCAAGCTCACATTTTCCACGTTTCAATCCCAACCTGGTTAACATCCACTGACAAACAAAATACAAAGCACAACCTGCTTCGATACCAATATGATCTGAAAATGAACGATAAAATTATTAAATCTATTACAGAGATTGACTATAGGGGAATTTACTGGATATGTCACCTTTGATAAAAGGATGATATCCAGAGGCTAGCTGGCCCTTTTCAGACTCTGTCTTTAGAATTAATAGAAGTTAATACTCATGTTTTGAAAATGCAGAAATTGATCGAATAAAGTGTTGGGGTAGTTTGATTAGTTTGTCCTTTATATTGACTGTTAACTGAAGTATGCTTTAATGAAAAATGTCATAAAATAGCAACATAGATGAATTAAATAACAACAATAATCAGAGAGAATAAGAGGAAAAGAATTTTATGACGGAGTTTATCCCTCCTGGACTACATCTCCGGGTCCGCTTTTAAGTGGGCATCTATTTTTATTAGGATTGATCGTGAGGAATATTTACACTGAAATAGAATAGAATGACTGTGCTCGCAGGCACTTCTGAACCCTGTAAAAAGAAAGTACTCTTCCTCTCCTTTCCGACGCCTATCTCCGTGCACAATTCTGACCACCGACGGCTGAGCAATGTTGCAAACAAAATTGCCTCTAACCTTCTGAAACTGCACTATGTCTTCCAAAAACCAAAGATGAACTTCATGAGTCAATTGACATGGCTTGTATAGCTGCATTCGAACATCCACTTAATCTAATTAGCATTTATTTGAGCCATTAGAGGGATAAGGGATTCAAATCCCTATCTCCACACAAACCTAGGGATAAAGATCTCCAACCTTAGCGCTATAATTAAATTGAAAAATCCACAAATAAAATTATGATATATCAAATGGCTTATCAACTGGGCGGACATTTCAAACTAGGCGGAGTAATAAAAATTAGATATGTGAACAGAGATTTTATCTGGAAGTTAAGGTCAATCCCGACAGCTAGGCTAACTGGCTACACCTAGCGGCTTATCTTCTTGTCACATGATTTAACATATCTCCGACACAGTTTATTGCCACACGGTTATAACTATTGTTTAACACTTGTCAACAAACTTTCCTGCAGTTTTGATACTTGTCACATATGCTGGCGGTTAAGTTTTCCACTGCGGTTATCTAACTTTGTGGGGTTTTTTATATTAAATTTTTATTGCATAGTTTAAAATACATCTGAACCTTATTTATAAAGTCTTAACCTTTGCGCTATATCATAGGTTTTATAAAACCCATCTTCCGAACCTTATGTTAAGATTTTACACCATCTTTCGAACCTTTATAATAAAAAGGTTTATGGTATAAGGTTTGAATATTGCGCTAGGAATGTTTAGACTTAGGTTTATAGAAATTTATCATAGCACTAGGACTTTTAGGATTAGGTTTAATACATAGGAATTTTTCATATGGGTTAGAGTTTTAGGAATAGGATTTTAGGTATTATGGTCTTTACATATGTTTTAGGTATTTAGGAATAGGACTTACATTTCATAAGGTATTTCACCATAGGAAACCTTAGATCTAGGTCCATAAATACTATGTCCCTTTTTACACCTTTTTCATCCAAATTTGAAACACATGACGATCATACCATTTGAAGAACCTTTCACTGGTGAAACTGAACCATGATCAATTTGAGGATGATACTGACGAAATTGGTGGATTGGAGACTGAACTGGACGTCGATTACACTTGAAACTCTACCGATATTGTACTAATCAAGATCCTCCTGGATCATCATCAACTATGTTTGGAGGGTTTGGGTCTGGATGAGATGTGGTACTGATCCGTTGTGAAGCCATATTTCAAACTCAAAATACAGAGAGGCTGAAATTTTAGGACTGTTTTCAGAAAGTTGACCTCTCTTGGTGCTTGCTAAACTCACATGGTGTAGAACTAGGCTTCTAAACTTCTCAAGGCTGATTTGACACAATCCAAGAGAGTCTAAATGAGAGCTAGTGGAGTCACCAAGTGGATGTTCTAAGTTGTTTTGAGGATATGTGTGTATGGTCCACCACCAATACTAACAAAAACCAATCTAGGGATGTTTTTTTGGGTTTCCTGAGTTCTTTATGTAGCCCTAAGGTTTGTATGAGTGTCTTCTAACTGTGTCATCATTTTTCTAGGATGGTGAAACAACCATATTCTACTCTTGGCTACCACTTCGTTTTCTAAGCTTAACTTAGGGTTTAAATGATTCTATAAGATTTTTTAGGCTACTATGTACTCAGTTCCACCGTGCTCTCCAGAATGTTAGTGTCTCATGATTTAGCAGATTGGTAGACCCAATGCATAGGGTAACATGAAACCAATATTTAGAGTCCTAGGACCTAGAATTCCTGGACTCACAGAGGGCTCTCTCTATTGTATGCAAATTATATGAACTTGTTTTCTTTAGATGGTTGATTTTAGGCTAGTTGTGAAGTTTAGGGTTTTGTTTGTTTGGTTGGGTTGGGTAAAATGATCAAGTAGAATAGGTGGAGTGAGAGGTCATCAATCATTTGGCTATGGAGTATATGAAATTCATGGATATCTCAATAATGAGTGAGAGTGTACCACATGGAAAATCTAGTGTGGTCAATGGATATTTTAAGGTTATGTGTGAAGTGAAATGGACATTAAGCTGGGAAAACAAGGTAGGGAAAAGGGCAGTTAAGAATACTTTGTTATATACCCATAAATAAGAAGGTCTCAAATACTGATAAGAAAAATATAATAACCATGATATAGGGAAAAACATTAACTCAATGAAAATACTTTAAAAAATAGATATTCAAGATGAACAATTCACTGAAAAAAAGAGAGCAAGAAAGCTTATCTAGCTTTAGTGATTTCACCTTCAAGATTTGAAAACATATAATATGACAAATAGCTTTAATCAATATAGAGGGAAATCCTAGACATCATCAATCAAGCTATAAATAACTTTGAAGCAAACTTATCAAGCATGGATAAACGGCATGATCAAAACATGGCCTCTTTGGCCAAAACTAGCAAGTAACCCATCAAAGAGAGATTCCACAAATAGAGTTTATATAGCATCAAGTAAGCATGGATAACCATAAAACATATTTGGAAACTACCTTCTTAAAAATTTAACGAAATAAATAATCATAGTTGGATCTAAGGAGAATCTAATAATTCCTTAAACTAACCCAGCAAAGGAAAACATAAAGACAATAGTAACAGGAAGGACTAAGGTGCCTCAAACAACATTTCTTAGCCTATACTTTTATGATCTGCTGCAACATAGAAGTATGGACACAATGATAAACAAGAAAAAATGAACAAATTAGAGACACATCATCATTCACCAAGCTCAGGGATTCTGCAAGCAAGATTTCATCATCATTAATCAAAGCAAATCATTGACAACCTCCATAACACCGAATTGCTCTTCAACCTCAAAGAACCATGTATTTATCTCAAAAAACATCAAATGCCAACATTAAAAATGAGTCCTCAATGCCCTATTTAACTATCAAGGAAGAAAAAAAACCTAATAGAGTATCTAGAAGCCTATTGGCTAATCAGAAATGTCATTATCGTCATTGAGACCTTGCAAGGTCCAAGGCACAAAATATGTAAAACAAAATATCTTTTCGAGCATTTTTAGCGAATAAATTGATATTTGAGGTCTGACAAGCCTCCTAAAACTTTCCAATCATACATTTTTTACTTTCCCTCTACTAACGGCAGAACACTGTGTCTTAGGATGAATTTCCATGCCAAGGGCATACCATTGGAGCAGGAAATCTGGGTCAACTTGCAGCAGTGTTTCGAAAGCCTTCTCGATGTTAGAAAAGGCTTCGTGATGGCCTGTTGGAAAGCCCTTTGAGTCTGATTTTTAGATATACCTTTGGTTTTCAGATTTGAACTCCAAAACCTATTGAAAAATAAAAAATTCTAAGGCTGCTAAAGGCACAACACGTCCTGAAAAATAGGCAGAATGGTGAAAATTAGGGTGTTTTTTACCCTTTTGGAGGACCAAAACAACTCCAATTGATCTGAAACTTTGTGAAAATGCTACATTTGAGATGAGGATTCCAAAAATGTGAGCCTTTCCTCATGAATATTATTTGAGAAAAATCGTATCACCATGTGTGCTACCCCCTTGGCCTCAAAATTAACAAAAAACCAAAACTTCTCAAAATTCTCCCAAATTTGGTGAATGAGTGCCTCATGGGTTGTGAGAGACCTGTAGGGACACTTGTGCCAATATTCCAAGTCTATCTTGGCCGTTTTCTTATTTTAGTCCTTGAATTTCAATGATATCTTCCTTCAGTGTTGCACAAGCAATTTTGTTTTTAATTGCATAGTGCTTGGTCATCTTTCTCTAGAGAGCAAGGCCCCTCTTTATCTTCTTGAAGTAATTTTGTTCATATTTGTAATACTGAATGACACCTTGTGCCATCTCAAAATCCCTCTACCACTCCCTGATTTGTGCATCTTTTCTTTGGAGTAGTCTAGTGACCACCTCCTCACCTTCATTATCATCACTATCTAGGTCAATGAATTGTGGCTTTTGAGTAGTTTTCCTGCCTCTCTTACCTTTCTTATCCTTTTTCACCTTTTCTTTGCCCTTGTCAAGCCTTTGAGTTGATTTAGATGGCAAGGTCCCTTGCCTTTTGGAGGTAGCAAACACTTGCCTTGATCCTCATTGATATGTGAGAGGAAGAAACTCAAATTTGTTTACTAGAATGCTCTTACCATGGCTGATCTCAATATTTCCTTTCCTTTCATCAATGATCTATGCATTTATGTCTCTGTCATTTTGTTCTAGATTTCCCTCTTGGGAGGTCCTTTAATTTTCCTTCATGCTAACATCACTGTCATGACCTTCACCACCGTCATCAATCTCTTGAATACCTTTTGGGTTCATAGTGTCACTGTTGTCATTATATTTAGGGCTATCATTCATCATGGTGTCTTCAATACCTTCATGACTCTCATTAGCCTCTTCTTGACTTCCTGCACAATAATTATCTTTATCTTGTTCTTCTCTATCACTGTGTTTCCTACTGCCTTTGTCTTCATCTTCAGTCTCTGTATTGTCTTCTTTATTACTGCTTTTGTCTCCATCACTGCCTTTGTCTTCATAATCTATTTCTTCTTCCTTATTCTCTTTCTTTGTTTGTTCTTTTGTCTCTTCATTATCCGTTTCTTTATCTTCATGATCTTCAGCATCATCCTCCTATTCCATGTTTTATACATTATCATCCTCTTCTTTTTTGCTTTCATCTGCCTCTTCTTCATTGGTTGCATCTGCCTCTTCTTCATATGTTTCTTCCTCATTATTTGGCTCACTACCTTCTTCTTCTTCTTCACTGTTTTGCTCATTTCCTTTGTCCTCCTCTTCACTATTTTTCTCATTTCCTTTTTTTTCATCTTCTGCATTATCTGCCTTATCACTTCTTTCTTGTTCTAAACTGTCTTCTTCTTCATAATCTGCCCCTGTCTCTTGATTTTCATCATCATCCTCCTCCTCATCAGTTTCTTCCTCATGACTATCATTTTCTTCTTCCTCATCATTTTTTTCTTCTTCCTCACTGTCCTTTGTTTCTTCCTCATCATCATTTTCTTCATTTTCACTTTCTTCTTCTTCATCATTGGTATTTCTTCTTGACTGCCATTTTCCTCTTGCTCTTCATCACTTTCTTCATTTTCACATTATTCTTCTTCATAATTTGTCCTTTCTTCTTGAATTTCATTTTCCTCTTGCTCTTCATAACTTTCTTCTTGTTATGATGCTTTAGGAGAAGGTGAAGGATGGAAGTTCTCTTGGGGAGAGGATTCATGTGTGGATGAGGAATCATGGTCAGTGGTGTTTAATGAAGAAATTGAGGAAGTTGGATAAGATGATAAGGGTAAACTTTGCAGAAGAAGAGGTTGTGGATTTGTGAAAACATCATCGGCAATGAATGTTTCCCATGGGATACCCTATTGCTCTAATTGATGCAACACAATCATCTTGATAAAAGAATGGTTGAAAAGACTCTGCATTTGTTGTGAAGGAGGCCTCTTTTACACAATGTATGACATCTTATCAATACTTCTATAAAGGTAATAGGGAAAATGTAGTAGCTTGGCCCTAGTGAAGCGCATAAGCAGTCTTAGATGGTAGGAATAAAGTCTAGAAAACCTCCCCTCGCATGTAAAATACTTCATGATGACTTTCATTAAGGGGTAATATCTTTCCAACAAATGGGAAAATGGAAAAATAATTTTGCAATCAGCTTATCTTGGTTTCAAGAAAGGCTGATAATGAACCAAGTCCAAACTCACCTGTTTGAACCATTTTTCTCCCATATAAGGTATCTCAGTGGCCATAGCAATTGTATTGGTGGATAGCTCAAAATTTACCCCAGCTAGATGCACTTGATGGTCATGGAGGTTGAGGATAAAAATTCTGGTCAACTCAAGGTGACTTTGGAATATTTTTACTCTCTCACAAAAATCAAAACAACCCACCTCTTGGAAATATGCAACTGTTGTAGGTGAGGCTATCAACTCCTTGGTGTTCAAAGGTTCAAACCTGTTTTCTCTTCCACCCTTTCTTTGTTGTCCCCTAGGTCTTTGGCATCTTTTGCCACTGTCACTACTGCCTTCTCTAGACATTTTATCTTTTACTTTTTCTTTGAATTCAAAACCATAAACTATTTGTGAAATGATATGGAGAGGGAAAGTGAGATGATAATGAGAAAATCAGTGATTTTCAAGTGAAGGGGAATGATGAGTGAAGAAGGAAAATTTTGGCCTCAGTGTGCCTTCAGTATGCAGATGGATGGGTTTCCTTCAATCAATAGTGTTTTTAGCATGGGGACCAATATTTCCTCTTCCTTTAGGGTTTCTACCTTTATCTCTAAGTTTATATTTTAAAACAATATGAAAGAGTGGCAAGCATCTAAATACCTATTATGAGAACCCTCAGGAGGTTCCAGGTAGCGAATTGGAGGATTTTTGAGGAAATTTGAGGGCTTCCTATGGCTTGAAAGGCTTCTTGGCTAAACGCATAGCACAGGATCATAACATTTGGGCTCTTGTACGAGCTGTCTGGTTGGAATGAATGGCCCTATGCATAGCGCTTGGGTGGAGTTGAACGCTTTCGGGTCGGCCTGTGTAGCATTTGAATGGGCAGATACACATCACCGGTAGACCTGCACAGTGTCGTGTCCTCTCGGGCAGAGTCTAAACGGGTAAGAGTGCAGCAATAGTAGAGCTGCACAGTAACGGGTCCTTCTGGGAAGTGTCTGAACGGGAAAGAGTGCAGCAACGACATAGCTTCACAGTGTCGGGTTTCTCCTGAATGCACCCTGTGTGCAACGCCCGGGTTAGTTGGGTGGCCTCCACGCTACTGGTTCTGCATTGAAGGTGCCTTGCGCATAGTGCCTAGGTGATTCGGTCCCTCTGCAGGGTGAACGGGTAGCGCACTTCTACAGGCGTGTAGCGCACTGTTACAATTTACAAATAGGGCACACACAGGTGCGTATCATGCTTTTCCAGGAGCATAGCGTCAAGGTTTTTCTACCCAAGTTCTGCCAGGAACTCAGAAATTTCACCTTGAAGACTTCTCACTCCCATTTTGATAGAAAAATAAAATGGAGGGAGACTAACAAGGTCCTTATACCTTTTAAAAATAATTGAAAACTAAAAACCCACTTTGTTAATGTATGTCTGTTTTATAATTCTCACTAATATCTCTTTAACTCTTTTGCAGCTGACTTGCAACTTTCCCAAGTGGTTTTCTTTGGTGATGGTGTACTGAAAGGATGAAGAGGTCCCCTTTTTATTCTTGAAAATCTGGGCAATGTTGAAACTGTCTCTTCTAATAAATTAAAACCATTGTGCTTACCCTTTTTGGAATTCTTGAGTGTAATTGACCTAAAACATGTGTTTTCACCTTATTATTGATTGTGACAACAACATGTTCAATTTGAAAAAGTTTAGCAAATTATACCATGTTATGTCATCCCCTTGGCCACTTCGGATTTCTGCAGGTGCCTATAACCCATTTTCCTTTGATCCTTTTGTCATGTATTTGGATTTTTATGACCTCTAGTCACCCAACATGGATTTCATGGTTGGCATGATTTTCGATTTTGACACTTTACCTCATGCTTTCCTTATCTTGACCATTTTGAAGACCTTTGACTACACTTGAAAGCTTAGGCTCCCTCATGCTGATACTCTTTACAATTTGTCCCTTTGATGTAGGGAAAACCCCTTTTATCTTGGCAAACCATGGAGGTCACCTTCAGATATCCTTTGAAAACCTTCTTCCATCATGATGTAGATTTATGACCTTCATTTTACTTCTTTTCCTATCTTCTCAAGCTTTAGGCTTTAGGGCTTTTTCCTTTCTTCATTTACAATTTCTAGAGCTCTTCAATTCATGCTCAGTGGTGCTAATGTACCTCTGTCCTTGTGATCCTTTGCATTGGCTCGTTGCTTGGCAACACCTTTTAGCCAATTAGTCATAAAAACCCTGATTCTCTTTGAAATTAGGCATGTTGTCTCTCCCTTGCTGTGAATGTCATTTGTGATGATTTAGCCTCCTTCCTTACTTCTTTTCTGCTAATAGCCATCTCATTCATTCCTGTAGAAATGTTTATGATGGGCAGCTGTGTTTTCGTAGAAGTTGTGCTTTGATCAAGGAGGCCTTTCTTGGAATATTTTCTGATCCATTTGGACAATCACATGCTAGCCTTCTTCCTCTTTGATTGCAGCCTCTTGGCACAGAAAAAACAAATATTTAGAATGCCAAAACAATCCTATGACTTGTGAAACCCTAGATGACCTAGTGGGAGGCCTTTTCGACTTGACCTTTGGCTGAAGACATGACTTGGTGTTTTTAGGTGTAAAATAGAGTTTTTGACAAAACTTATGCATTGCAGACCTAAAAAATGATCACTTTGATTTATCTAAAGAGCCTAGAAAAGTAGTTTGAAACCACCAATGCTTGAGGCACTTGGTGAATAGGGGAAAAGGTTAGGCTAATTGGAAATCCAAGGTGGAAGTAAAAAGGTTAGGCAAGTAAAAATAGAGTGGTAAGGTTAGAGGTGGAAAAATATAGTGAAAATGAGTGGCATATGCCCATGATTGGTCTTTCGGGAGTAATAGGCTAGCCATGACCTGATAGAGTAGTAAAATAGTGAAAAATCTATCCTAAGGATGATGAAGGTAGTGAGATTTATAGAACTCAGAATATTCATGAATTTTGTTTCTAGAAATCGGGGATAAACATTTAGTCATCTACAGAAATCAAAAAATTACTGATGACTTACATAAAACATCCTCGCCAAATTTGTGAGCAACAGCAGGAAATATTGGGCAGACAGATTGGTGTATGCCACTTTAGCTTACAATACCACCTAAAATACAATTACGGGGTTTACTCCATATGATCTAGTTTATGGGAAGAAATTTTTTCTTTCCATTGAGTTTGAGTATAAAAAACATTAGGATGGCAGCTCAGTTGGACATGGACATCACAAAGGCACAAAAAGAAACGTTTCTTCAACTGAATGGTTTGGATACATAGAAGTGATCTAGGTGCAAAGAAAAATTTGGCATGACAAGCACATCAAATATAAAACATTTCAGGAAGGATATTGGAATTTTCTCTATGACTCCATATTCAAGGACTTCAAGGGAAAGTTAATGACCAGATGGCTAGGACCTTATCAAGTGGAGAAATGACATGACAATGGGCTTTTTTAGATCAAAACCATAGATGAGGAGGGGATCCCTCTTCTTGTAAATTATTACAAGCTAAATATGTACAAGAAGCCCTCGTCTAAGGTTGAATTTATCAATACAATAAACAAGGAGGTGAATGTAATTGGAAGCTCCATAATTTTCAACCCCTCATCTTCCTAGAAAAAGAGAAGAAAGAAAAATAAAAAGGCCCGGGTGAAAAAATTTCTAAGGCATCCAAGGCCAAATCCTAGGTTTAAAACCTCCATGAGGAAAACCTAGATAAAAACAAAACAAAAAACAAAGAAATAAAATACCCTTGGGTCAAAACCTCTTTGAGGTGACCAAGGAAGGCTTGTCATTAGGAAAATTTTGAGGTCTAAAATTGGCCTCATAAGAAAAATTTACAACAAAAATAAACTTTATAAAAAACAATAGGATTCAAGATGATGTTGTCAACCATGGGGGATGATTCACCATTTTTTAAGTAAAATGATAAAAATAATAAAATAATAAAACTACCTTTTCAAGTCGTATTTTCAACTTATCTCCCAAAGTTTTTACTCAAATTTTGAGTGGGAGTACTCATTGGATGAAAAACTTAATTCCTCATCCAAGAAGTACCCATGTTGCATAATTTTGATGGACCCTGCTACACGGAAAATGAGAAATAAATGAAAAAATATGATTGCAATCACGATTTTCATGTATTTCTCATTTTTCGTGTAGCAGGATCCATTGAAAGTATCCAACATGGGTACTCCTTGGATGATGAATTAAATTTTTCATCCAATGAGTACTCCCGCTCGAAATATGAGTAAACAATTTGGGATATAAGTTGAAAATATGAGTTGAAAAAGTAGTTTTTTCTTTTTTCCCTTTAAAATTTGATGATGTAATCAAATCATATTTTATTATTTCCATTTTTATTTCATAATTTCCATAGGAGGCCCATTTCAGACCTCAAAACTCCTATAATGAGGGTGAAAACCTTTGCTAAGGCATCCCACCTGTCTCCAAAAAAAAAGGGAAAAACGAAAGAAAAAAATCAAAATAATGAAACAACACTTATGCACTAATCTACATCTATTTTACATGTTGCTGATCAGGGACAATTTGGACAAAAGGCACAACTTCCCTTCTCTCTCTCTCTCTCTCTCTCTCTCTCTCTCTCTCTCTCTCTCTCTCTCTCTCTACTTATTGATTCCTTTTCCAACCCCAACATGCATTAATTCATCCATTTCTCCCACCAAGTGAGAAAAAGTTCCATATTTTTCTTACTCTCTACAGTGCTACATGATGTCCTAGGCTACTACAAGATTTCATGTTGTGCTACAGGAAATCCTATAATTCTACATGAAAGTAACCCGAGGATTAATAATCTCACCCAAGGCAACATAACCATCAAAGAGGCACAAAAAATCATTTTTCTACCTATTTCTACCATCCCTAACCATCTTTCCATCCTCTGCATAAAGATTCACTCATCAAACCCTCTATTTTTCCATTGTGAGCTAGTTTAGCTAAATCCTCTCATAGGGCATCTTCTCTCATATCCTCCTCCACCACATTACTCCATTCACTTCCCGACACCACCCCTAGCATCCCCAAACCCTTCTTTTTCATTCCTCTGGAAAATTGAGCTAGAAAACTACAACAAGGGGACTGCTACATGAAGATGATCACTTCCTGTAGAAAATATTTGCATGCATCCAACACATCAAAAAGGAATGATATGAATGATGAGGTATGGTCTTCAAGATCCCCAGAGGAATCAAGAAGGGAAGCTAAACCAATAGAAACATCCTAATATCTACATGATGTATTTGTAGAATAATAAACAAGAAAATATAATAAGCACCTCACTTAGAAAATAAGATCCTCACTCAAAAAATGAATAAAAGAGACCAAAAATAAAACAAATCACTTGTTACCATCACAATTCTCTAGCTTCCTCCATCAAAGAATCCTTCCAATCATCAGCAATCAAGTAGGTTCAAGTATGGCTCCCTCACCCTCTCGCTATGCATCATTTGAATAAATGAGTAAATGTTGAGAGAATAGAGTTTAATAAGCTAAAAAGTGGCCAGTTAACTTGGCCACCCTCAAATAGTTAAAGTGAAAATTTGGTAGAGTTTGTGTGCCACATAGAGATGTCACATCAGTTATGATAGGGATAATGAGAAGTGGGAGTTGATTTCTAGGTAAAAGGGAATTATTAGCTCCAATGGGGCCAACAGTCCAAGGGAGGAAACCTCATGCCAAGTCCACATCAACACTATGCTCCAAAATCTCTCGATTTAGAATAAAAAATGTACTTTGGCTCATCTCCCCACATTGTATTATGCATTTCGAGATCAGTTAGATCAGTAAAAAGATAGCAGACATCGAGAAGCTTCAATCCATGGTTTATATTTGCATGCAGCTCATGCAACAGGAAAGTATGATACTGCTACCAGAAATTTCAGGGAGGCCACATAATGTTGGAGAGTTTCATGCAAGCCAAACTTAGAGTGTATTGACACCCTAACACCATCCTTCAAGAAATATAACATTATAATTTCAAAGTTAAGTGTCCATCACCCCACCAAGTTGCAAATATTTTTCATGAGAATTTACAAAGAGTGAAGAGATAATTCAGTAAATTCAGGGGTTGTTCAAAGGAATAGGGATAAGAAAACCACATTTTGTGTAAATTTGAAACCTTTGAGATCCCATATCATATTTTTTTTGGAAACAAGCCACATACAACCACCTCTCTAAAACATTCACAATATGGGGGGATGTTTCAATAGAAGGAAGCCCACAAACATAAAAATAATTAGACTGCACCCTCCTTTGTTTGACATCTTTAGAAATCACCAGTGGTTGGGATTCTTTGAGCTCCTCAACAGGTTTGATGATGAAGTGGATTCAGAATTTGTAATAGCCTTTCTCTCTCAAGAAGATGATAGGGCCACCATAGTGGTAAGAGGGCTAGCAATTACCATAACCCCTGATCTCATTAGTAAAGTTAGCACCTTACCCCTAGGAGTTAAATGGAATAGAGAGGAAAAATTCTTTAGTACCGCCTCTAAGAAGAGTTTATTATTACCCAATGAATAATACATTGAAGATAAGAATGGGGTAAGAAGGGCAATTCTACATTACCCATGGGACAAGGTAGCTTACTATATCATGAAATATATCTCCTATGAGGGTAGACTAAGTGTTGTATATGGGTACCATTTTAGATTGTTGCATGAAATTAGGTTCAAAGGGGATTTGAAGTTATACCAGAGACTAAATATCCCATATTTCCTCCTCCATTCAATTAGAGATATGAGCTAGAGGGTAAGGGAGATAAAATATCAACACCTAGCTAATCATGGTGTCATTAAACTCATAATGGGAGATTCTCTCACCAGATTTAGCATCCCCATACCTTGGTCCACCTTCATTAAAATGGACATAGAATAATTCATTGGGACAAAAACCTCACTCCTGGAGATACTCCTACCTCTAGCCTTGGAGAAAGGAGCATCAAAGAATAAGAAGAAGGGAGTGAAAGAACATAGGAAGAAGATGAAGAAGAGGAAATTGAAATAGAGATAGACCGCACATAAAATGTAGCAGAAGATGAAGAAAGAGAAGAGGAGGAAGAGAAATATGAAAAATGAGAAGAATATTAAAAGGAATAGAAATATAAATATGAAGAGAAGGAAGGAAAAATAGAAGACGAGAAAATACTAGACCCCAAGCTTACCAATGATATATCCCCTCAACAAAATAGCCTTTCACCAAGGACCATTGAAAAGGAATTGGCTACCACCTTAGCCACTCTAAGCACCCATGTGAAGGAAAAGATAAAGAGGAAGACACCCATGTACTTCAGGAGTAGGAAGAGTGACAGGGTAAAACAAGGGAGGCCTCAAATTCCAACCAAGAACCCCATCACAATTGAAGAATCACAAACTAAGAAAGGAGAAATAGTGTTAGAGGAGGGAAATATTCAAGACGTCACTTCATCTAAAAATACACCTATGAAGTATACAATAAGGCATTCCTCAAGGCTAGCATCTCTCAAACAAGCACAAACACCCACAAACCTTCAAGAGAAATAAATGAGGGGAAACACGAAAAATAGGTTTTTCTACAAGAAACACAGAGTTTGCTACATGAAACTCATACAATGCTATAAGAAACTCAAAATGTGTTTCAAGAATATAAAAATATCATGGTGGAAGAGAACCAGGAACCCTTAGAAGGGAAGGAGGCCCAAGGTGATGAAAAATAGGCAGAAGTTGAGGGGAAGGATGCCATAGTTGAGAAACAAGAAATGAAGAGGAGGATCCAAAGGAAGAACTAGCCTCTCCAAAATCTATCCCAAAAGATATTACAATAGTTCAACATCCTAGCCCATAATGAAACGTGATCTCCTATTACACATTCATTGAAGGAGGGAGGATGATCCCAGAAAAGCTCTCAATTCCCCTATTCTATGAGCTAGAGAAAGAGAGAGTGTGCACCCACCACTAGATGCATATTTCCAAAACTAAAAATGTGGAAGATGTGGCGATCATGGAAGAGAAACTCACTAATATGGGGACAGATTTGGCTAATTCCAAACGTAGGGAGGAAGTTTTGAAAGAGTGGCTACAAGAGGCACAAGGAGAGAATGTAAGATTGAATGGAAAACTACAAAAAAAAATACAAATAGATTGCCACCATGGAAGACTTGTGCATGGATGCAATACAACATAGGTATCCCTCATATTATTATTCCATTTACTTGAAGGAGTAGCGGATACAGTTCCAAATAAAAAAAATAGAATAATATGGGTCATTTCCTTTCCATAATTACAATAAATTTATTTATTTTTGTACTCAGTCCAACATAGAAGGTAAGGCCAAATTGGAAAAATTATGCATGCATAATATTGTCCTAACTGATCTAAAAATTTGGGACCCAAACTCTAGGTTGGGGGATATGCAACGGATGGTCCTAGCATCTTGCATGAAAAATTAAGAACCCAGGGTAAAAGATATCAAAAAGGTGATGAAGAGAGAAGGAAAATATCCTATCCAAATAAGGGCAAAGCTAATCATCTCTAGAGGGGTCATAAAAAACCACCAACTGATAGCCAATGACGCCAATGTTGTAGGCAGATATCCCAACACACAATCATGGGAAATTGCACATTATGATGACATATCTAGACTGATAGGAGAGGAGTGTGTGATGACATGTCAGAGAAATATGGAATGGCCTCCCACTTAACCTAAGAAACCTAGAGTATCATACTCCAGACAGATTGAGAGCTACCCTAGAAAGAGCACCTTTGTACAAAAGGTCCATGAAAACAATGAAGGTCAAACGACTTGGATTAAAACTCGGTCCACCTTTATTTTTGGTACTAAGTGACAGAAAATACCAAACTAAGGAGGATAAGGAATGAGAGGAAGAATAAAATAATGCAAGGTTTTACCCACCTGAGGAGACTCCTCACTTGATACCTTGGGATGTCAGAGAGGCCACAAGGCTTCTAAAAGAAATCAAGAGGACCAAGTTGCTAAGAGGATGAGAAACCATATGGTAGGGGGGTGATGATGAGCACCATCAGTGGGTAAATTCTAAGGGGTTAATTATCACCGTTTTAGCTTACTTATTCTCTCTCTCATACATCTAATTGCATTTTATCATATGTTTCTTAGTGAGAATTATTGATTAAGGGTTTTCATGCTTCAAGGCCTGATGTGGTTTAAATGTATGAACATTAGGGGAATGATGACATTTTTTTGGAATATTACACAATCAACACTCAGAGTAGGAAAGAAGGAGTAATTGTAAGAGGGTTTGACCACCTCCTTTGCCCCTAAAGACAACCAATACATCGTCAAGATTATCCTCCAATAGCTCGAAATCAGAGGCATCTCCACTTCTCTCGATTTCGAAGGGAATAAATACCTACTTCTTAGGGAGCTATTGGTATCTACCCTTTAGCATAAATAGGCTAGAGAAAAAGCTTACTAGGATTCAAATTTTGGATGTAGCTAGATCACTCTTGGCTATTGTATTAGATATTTCTAACTTTCATATGTTATGTACAAGGATGGTTATGAAATGAAATGACTAGTTGGTTTCCTCTACACTGAGTTAGTTTCAAGGATCTGAGCTTGTGGGTTAGCGCTGAATCCATTGCCCTCAATATCTCTTTTGTACTTTTGTTTTCTTTAATGTTGTAGTAATTAGTTTCCCTCATTTCATGTTGGGTAGAATATAAAACCTCTCTCTCTCTCTCAAACCACTTCCATTGGAGCTGGAGGAGGAAGGACTTCCACCAAAGAACAAAATGTCTTTTTAGTTTATTTTTTATTGGAAAATCTAGTTTAATTTTCTTATCATGAACACATTGTATATGTAGAGGTAGAGTTATGTTTTAGTTGGATAGTTAGGTTTATGTAAATTCAACTCATATTTTCCACCATTTTTGTGATAAGTTTGTGAGTGATGAATGGATGAACAAGTAGTTCGATTTCAATTTTGAATAGAGTAGCGGAGGAGGAACCCTTCAGAACGATCATCTTCGGTCTTCACCCTTCATCAATCACCTTCAAGCCAATTCATCTACAACCCTATTTTTGGAGATCACCACCACGTCACTGAGACCCATCTTGAGGGTGTAAGCCAGAATTTGTAAAGAGTTATAATCTTGGACAAGGGGTTTTATACACTTCCTCTACCTAGATCCACCTTCACCCCACCTCTCCAAAACTTTTCCTCACCATTTCTAGCATCAAACTCTACATGAACTATTTCTTGTAGCTTTTTAGGACATCTTGTAGCACTACAAGAAATCCTGTAGTAGCATCCTAAAGCAGTGCAAAAAATCTCCCCTTTAGACCAAAATAACTCTTTAAACTCATCTAAGCCTAACCAAGCCACCAATAGACCTTCATCTCTAAAAATTTGGTCCAGGGTCCCTCTTAGACCACTTTAACACCTCCTTCTTTTGCTGCAAAATAGAGACATTTTGGAGTGTGATTAGTTCATTACTAGATGCATCATTAAATACAGTAGTTAAGCATAATTAGATACGACTTAGTTAGTCATTTGGTTCATTATTTGTGCTCTAGATTAGTTTACTTTTCTACAACTCAATTCAACAATCTAGCTTATAAATATCACTTACTGTAATTTCCTTTCTTGTAGTAGCATAAGTGTTAATTTCACTTTCTTGAAAATAGCTACATGAATCAGCGTGATATAGAGTCATTTCTTTCATTTTTGATAGAGTAGTGTTCATGATTTTTTTCTAGTCTTAGATTGCATTTAGAGGTGTGACATGCTTCCTTTCCTAGAAGTAACCCTAGTAGTATCAATTCATTGTAGAACTTAGATGAGGATGGCATGAGTATAACTCATCTACTATGCATATAACAATATCGCCTACAAGTTTCTATGAACCTCAGGTTGATAAAGTAAATTTGAGCAGGCCTTGGGAGTTGCAACACTCTTGGTGCAATACCAGGGCCCAACAATTTAATTGTGTAGGTTCTAATTATTTCGACTAGAGCTAGGATTGGAGCATTCAAGCCAAGAGAGGAGTGAAGCATATGATGGATCATAGGTAGGATTCATTCCGTTATCTATTACTTCAAGGTAAACATTAGATTATTTTATTTTTCTATTGTTCTAGGCTAGGACACCCATTATAGGGAAGATAATTTTTTTCATAGTCGTAGATTCCATATAATAGCTAGAAAATATTAAGAAGTGCGAGTTTGCGTAGTATTATTTGGTGTACCTGGGGTATGTGATTGGTGGAGGAGAGTGGAATATAGATCCTTCCAAGATGGATACCATCATGAAATCAACAGTGCCTACTAATTTTTATGAAGTCAAGAGTTTTATTTGGGTGGAACGATACATAAAGTAATTCATAGCCTAATTTTTAGCGGTAGCATCACTGCTCCACGCCATAATAGCAAGTGGCAAGAGTTTCCAATTGGGAAAATATCAACAAAGAGATTTTGAGGAGATAAAGGATGATATCAGTCAAGCACCAAATCTAGAATTTCAAAACTTTCAACAACCTTCAGAAGTGGAGACAAATGCAAATGGGTATGCTATGGGAGTTGTATTGATGAATGGAGGAGTACAT
Organism: Pinus albicaulis; assembly: GCA_034641835.2. NCBI lineage: Eukaryota > Viridiplantae > Streptophyta > Pinopsida > Pinales > Pinaceae > Pinus > Pinus albicaulis. The sequence goes on along the minus strand of CM076582.1, from coordinate 966,746,250 downwards.
GTTTGCTACCATTCTAAAGTTTTTCATGGGGTAGTTATTAAGTACCCTACCTATGACAAGGACCTTTATGCCATGGTGCAAGCTTTGAAGAAGTGGAAGCACTATTTGATGGGAAAGTATATGGTAATCCACACAAATCACCAACCATTATAGTACTTGCAGGCCCAGACTAAGCTACAATAGACTAGGCATAACAAGTGGATGGGGTTTTTGCAAAATTTTAATTTCGTAATCAAATAAAATAAGGAAAGCACATACAAGTTGGTCGGCATGGTTTCAAGGCCACCCATGTCAAAGGTTACATCTTTGGGACTCCTATGCACATGGATCCATTCACCCATGGTGCATGCAAAGAGGCATAGTCAGAGGATGAGGACTTCAAGGAGGTGTATCAACAGTTGCAGAGTCATATCCATGTGCATGATGGCGATAACACCATTGACTACCATATCCAGGATGGGTTACTCTACATGATGAATAAGCTATGTGTTCCTAAATATGAGTGATTGCATCTGATTAGAGAGAGTCACACCTCCAAGGTTATAGGGAACTTTGGTGTATGGAATACCATGGCTAACTTGTAGAGGCATGTGTATTGGCCTAAGATGCGAGAGAAGGTAGCTAGGTTCATAAGAGGATGCATGATTTTTTGTATTAGCAAGCCTAGCAACATGAATTGGGGTCTATATCATCCCTTACTTGTACCTACTTGTCCTTAGGAAATAATTTACATGTATTTTGTGGGAGGTTTATCGACTACTAGGAAGCGAAATGAATACATGTTCATGGTAGTTGACAAGTTCAATAAGATGTATCTTCTGATGCCCTGTAAAATTACCATCAGATGGCATGAAGCAACAAATTTGTTCTTTTGAAACATTTGTGTGCACTTTGGGATACCAAGGAGCATAATTTCACACAAGGATACAATATTTTTCAATGCATTATGGACTACATTATGGGAGAATATAGACAAAAATTTAAAGACATATGGGAAGAAAAAAGTAGTCAACAAGATTTTGGTGTAGCTTCCGAAGGGATACAACCAAAAGCATCCAAAGACTTGGGATGAAAATTTGGTATACATACAACAATCTTATAACAAAATAGTCCACTTCTACAAGAAAATCCAAGTTTGAAACTTGTTTTGGATATTTTTTGCATTCAACTTTTGATATTGCATATGGGAAATAACGAGGACTTATGAAATATCTTACAAGAGATTCTTTGAGGGCTGATATTTTTATAAAGAATATCAGGCATGTCCATATACAAGCACAATAAATATTGCAGAAGTCACACGTGAAGTATAAAGCCAGGGATGATCAACACAAAACAAAGAAATCATTCAGGGTGGGCGACAAAGTATGGCTACAATTGAACAAGGAGAGGCTATAAGGGCCTTATAAGAAAATAAAGGCTCTGAGATATGGCCTCTTCCAGATACTAGAAAATGTGGGTGAGAATACCTATCAACTTAGTTTACCACCATATATGTGCATTTACTCAAATGTGAATGTAGACAATTTGAAATTCTAGTAGCCTTCCATGCTAGATTAGGAAGAGGAACATGTCTTACCCTCTATGGAGGATTTGGCACCCTATGCTCAGGAAGAGTTGACAGAAGATACAATTTTCAAGAGGGGCACAAAACTACAAGACTAGGGAAGAATGACATTTGGAAGATTGGGTTGAAGGGATAACTTCCTGGCAAAGCTAAATGGTACACCAGAGAGGAGGATGAGGAAATATTTCCTCACCTCATTCAGTAGATTCCTTTTGGGACGAAGAGCCTAACAAAATCAGGTGGTGTGATCTATATTGGAACATTATCCATCTTGATGCATTTGAAATGGAAAAAGTAGAGGAATCAACTCACGAGACTATTTTTACCAGTGGGACCTAGTATGGAAAAATGGGGTATGAAACCTTATAAGAGAATTTTGAGGCATTAAATGACATTTTTTGGGCTTAAATTTTGTCGCTTCAATGTCACACCATCTCATGTTTTTCTACACAAACAAATATTTCCAGCAGGACAAGAATCACATTAGTCGTAATTCGTATGCAAAATTTATGCCACTTAGAAGTTGACCTTCATTTTTTGACACCTCGGGAGGATGTCATGTCAGCCCCAATTATTCATGGAAAAGGGGCTATCCATGTGTCTATGATGTAAAATATTCTATTAGAGTATATATTGAAACTCTAGTTAGGAGTTGATGTAGTCAAAATTAAGTGCTAGTAGGCTGTTAGGATGTGTTATAACTGGGCCACTAGGAGGAAGAGGCATTCCATTCTTTGGAGGGCTATTTTATAATTGGGCCACAAGGAGGAAGAATCATTCAATTCTTTCGAGAACATTTTATTCCATAAATGAGAAAATATTTCCAAGAGAGATAGGAGGCAGAGCAGACAAATAGGATATGTGCACTGTAGCATCCCACAAGCCACAGACATTACTTATTTTTACATGCAACCATATTTCCAGATAGAGAAAGAGAGCGAAGCAACCTCACCTTCCAGTTGGGTTTTTCTCCCAAAAGGGTTTCCCAGAGAGCATATCTTCTCTCTTATTTGTGTGTGTTAGCTTATTTTTTCATTCTCTGCTCTTCTACATAATTTCCCTTTGCAAGCATGCACTAATTGCAGTTAAATCTACAAATCTAAAATCTTAATAAAACTGTATCACTTTACATAATGTATTGACTCATATCATTTCGGTCACCATATAAACCACACATATCACTTTCCGGTAAACTGCCCCCACCCTTATTAATAAGGCCCCCTACAAGTCAAAGTAGCTGAGCCCTGGATGCCTTGCCTTCTCTAGCCTAGCCCTTTTCCTTCGTAGCCCCTCTACCCTAATAATTGAAAACCAATGCCTCTTGTATGCTTTTAAAAAGAACCACTAAGCTAAACTTTAGCCCCATATATATATATATATATATATATATATATATATATATATATATCCTGATTTACCTCACTTAGCTGACGGTCATTAAATAGTTCATTACGGTAAGACATTATAAGGCCCCCACCCACAAAACAAAATACAATTCCGAACTTAAAAATACCAATATCATTTTATTTGGATCCATATCCATATCTTCCGACTCCCTCCTTATCCACTAAAATGTGATGCAGGAAAACCCTGCTTTTATCCACATTCTCACCACTCTCATGTATATAAAATGCATCTTCTTATTTATACCCAACTAAAACTTTAAGTCTGGGCACTCTCAACATTTTTCTACATTTAGAAGCCCCTTTTTAAATCCCTCATTACGGTTATAAGACCATTGCATATCAAAATCATTTTTCTATGATTAATAAGCCATTTCATAAGCGGAAGCTTTCTCCTTCAATTATCACTTTATGGTTATGAAACCAATAATAATCAAACAATGTATATGGGAGTTTTCATTTTCTTCATTTATGGCAAAATCATATATTAAAACCCATTTCAAATCAAATTAACATTCAAATGCTCCAATAAACCAAGGGCTTGGACTTCGTCCTCACCTCAATCCAACATTTGGAGATTATAAAAACTCAAATTAGATGTGCCACGGCTTTCTCACATTGACCATAATATTTAACATATATTATTTCTACAAACCAATGTTATGAAACATTACCATAGGTTTTGGCCAATGCATGAAGCTTACCATTATTGACTTACTTCCCACACATCCACGATATCGAATATATATTTGATTTATAATTGACTCCAAAAGCCTTCGGACTTTTGAAAAATCCGAATGCACAACATATATCTTTTTTCAAGACTGTTTCAACACTTAACTACAGTGTTACGGCTATTCAACGCATCTTATTCCATCACTTTTTCCATCAGTCTAAGTATTCGACCAGATTCAATTCACTTAGTACGCAATCAAAATGCAATATGATTTCCTTTGAACGCATGAATAGGTTTAATAAAAACTAAATAAAATAACCTACACATCTTCTACTCACCATTCGATCACGTGCAATGTGATTCGACCAGGCTATGGGCTACACTTCTGCAATTCATACATATGAAAATTCTTCAATACAATTGCCACAGCGTTCTCTCTGCATCAATGTTGTGATTGATCTCACTTGGTACTAATTCAAATCAACAACGTTCAATTAAAGTCCAGCTTCCCACTGTATCGTAGCCGGAATAGGATTGGATTCCAACCAATATCATTTCAGCAAACCGAGGTTTCTCTTCAACGCAAATTGCGTTCACTTCCATCATTTAATGTTTTCCTTCCCAAGTTGTACAGAGATGTAACAAACTCTGCGTCCTTTACGTGGATCTGATCCAGTCTTACACCTTCATTTTAGTTTCAACGCATTTTACACCTGATCTCCATGTATGGTCCACTTGGGCCATCGATCCCAGCACTCCACACATCAACTTTCGCTTCCATCCAACGACGTACACTCTTTTACCATCGAACTAATTAAACTCTCACCGTTCCTGCATCATTTGCCAACACTGCCATTGAACACATTCGATTTCAATTAATTTCAGATTCGCTCAATTCTGGCTTCATCAATCAATCCAAGGGTCGAAACACTATCTTGCTGCTTTAAACTTGCCAAACAACATCGTTTTGGGTTTCTATACAAACATATTCTTAATTTTGCCATTATTACTAACTCTTTGTCCGTCATTTCGCTTCAACCCTTCCACATGAAATCTCCATCCTTTGTCCCTTATGAAGCTCTACGGGATTCATATTCACTATGCGTTCCATTTATTCAACGCTGCCAATCAAAACCACAGACCGACATAAAAATAATCGATTCACTCAACACACATAGTCTTTCATTTATTTCACATGGATTTACCATTACTAATAACAATTGCAATATCAATATTAAGTAATATTGATCCTTTCAACTATGTGCAGAGCCATATATCGGAGACTAATTCCAAGTTTTTCATATACTTATTAAAATCAAGCATATTCACACAATCAAATTCAACAATGCTCATATGGCTCAAAAGTCAAATTCCACACACACACACACACACACACACACACACAGATATATATATATATATATATATATATATATATATATATATATATATATATATATATATATATATATATATATATATATATATATATATAAGAAAACAATTACAAATAACCTCTTGTTCATGGCCAGATAATCAAAATCCATGGCCCTTCCGGTTGTCCGTAGACTTACAGGAAAAACCCTGTCTCCTACCTCTTTCTCTATTCTGCTCTTCCTATCTTTTTTTTGGCCTTTGAGGCTCATTAATTTATACAAATTGAATTGAACCAATTTAGGTTCAAATCCCTTCAATAACTCAACAAAGTTCTCAAATATCTCAACACCCCTACAATCTAGATTTTATCCCTAAAATCTTGAAACTAAATCTCACTTAGGCTTCATAATTAATTCTTAGATATTTCAAATATAATTTCCCTCATGTTTTCCAATTATTTGGAAACATTAACAAATCCTCACATATAATTAATTAAAACTCTCAAACATCCCATTAATATTTACATAAAATTAATATTTCCTCACAAACATAAGACCCCCTAGTTTAAATAAAATACAAAGTATTTTCCCGAATCTAATGCTCCTGCATCAAAATGTGATATCTTAAGTAATATATCTCTCTCTGCTTTCTTCGTTAAGATGAATAAGATCGACGACAAGAAATGTTGAATGTAGTAAGGATATTTCACATGGGTCAGTAGTATAGGATCGAGTTGTGCAAAGATAAGTCTAGAATCGAACTAGATAGACTTAGCTAATGCTAAGAGAGACCAAATATCAAATTTAGAATCTTATGACACACTTCTCATTAGCATTTTTCATATGAATCCACGAATCCATATAAACACGACCTTGTCATTTGAGGTGTTAATTAACGTAGTAGAGAAATAGTGTGTGTCTATATAAGTAACAAAAAAATAAGTCAAAGCTCAGATCTTATAGTCAAACATTTAGTGAGGTAATTCCAGTAAGGTCATTCCAAAAAGACTATATCTTTTTAGTCTATTCTATCTATTTCTTCTATTGGTTCTCCTATTCCTTGTTTGCACACCCCTGCTCGATGGGTTCGATTTATATTAGAGTGGTGGTTGGCCTTCATTTTGTGCCAGCCTTATCAGTGTTTGAGGGGAAGAAATGAAAGGGTCCTACCCATATCTATAGGGTTCAATATTTTTATCGATGCATTATGCAAAAATTCTTATTGGGGGCATCAACAGGCGGAAGATTATATACTCATTTCACAACATGGTTGAAAATAAAGGTATTCAATATTTAGGGATTTTTTAGATTCATATATAATATTATGGTCATTATGGAGATTATGGGAAGGCTCTGTATTTTCCCAATCCCATTTCGTAAGTGTTAGGAAAGCAATAAGCTTTGAACTATGCTCTTTGAGGGGAATATTATAACCAACCCCATAGTGGCTTAAACTACCACAACATAGATAATATATTGGGTTATTTCATTAGGTGATTGAACCCAGGAATGACCTTAACATAAAGGCTAATTCTTCATTGAACACATTGATATCAACTTAGATCGAGCATATCTCCTTTTCCTCTGGGCCAATATCCCCCGAAGCATACTTCTTAACCCCATTCTACGAAACCCTCTCGTTAAATGAATTCTGCAGATTTATGCATTCTAGATATATCTTGCCATAATTATATAAGCCCCTGTCCAGTGAAATATACTCAGCATATGTCTTTGAGACACTTCATGGACTTGTTGTAGCAGTCAAATTTCATTCAATGAGATGCTATCCAATCCATGTGAATACACATATTATATGAACCATTGATAGCATAATCAGTTTGAAAATGTGATCATATTGTTTAGAACAACTGGGCATGAATTCACTATGTCTTTGACTCACCTATTAGTCCTTATTACTAGCTATAATAACTAGGGGATTTCATAGGTTTTCTTCTGCAATGCACACATTTTTGCAACTTGTGTACTTACATAATTGAAACTAGATCTAGGGTCGATAAAAACTGAAACAATCTAGCTGTTGATTATACCTTCCATTTCAATCGTGGAGGCTTGGTGATCAACATACCTATTTTCTAGTTTTGCATAAATGTGTGGTATAATATGAGCCACATCATTCATTTTCTTCACTTCCATCACATTGTACAATCTTGGTCCATTATTTTTTCATTGAGGACAATCTCTATTCCTACAACTTCCACCACAAGTCCAACACTTCATAGCTTATCCTCCAAAAGCCTTGGCTTCCTCTCCTATAGGATTAAAATATTGGTCCATACCATTAGTAGTGGATATCTACTTAAAATCACTCATGAAAAGAGTCATATAATTCACATTCATTCTCCTGAGATGTTGCCTTGCAACTTTTTCCCCTTTATTCCAAAGCAAGACTTGAATTTTAACTTCAAATCAGTTTGAGTCTGATATCTATGCTTGGACTACTCAGAGAAATGCTTCATATTATAGATGTTGTCCTCTATAGTTAGTGGCTCATAAAATATCAACTCTTCCATTCAATTTTAAAATGGAAACTCTTTATTTTATATTCTTAGAGTAATTATGCATTGCAGAATGTTTTTTATTTCCTAGCAACCATGATTCCGCTTCCTCTTACTTCTTCACCTCTCCATAAAATTTAGGAGGTTTTGACTTCTTAAACTCTTTTGGTATCAAATCTATTCCTTTCCTTTTCTACTAACGGTGTCTCTTTGTGGTAGCTCTAGATAGTTGTTTGGGATAGTTTATTCTCCTATCTAGTGTACTTATTGGAGTTCCTCCTCTCATTGTGTCTTCATTTATATATCTATGTATCTTATTATATATTCTTACCTGTACAAACCAATTATTAATTCAGTTTTTCAAAGTCCTTTCATGATTTTTGTGCCTTTATCCTTTCCTAGGTTGATGACACCTAGATCATGTTTCCTTTGCCTTTGCAAATCTGGCAATCTTTGTAGTATAATTATGTTTACCTTTTCTTGTATTTCTTGATCCATTATCATCCTTTAATTGTGAGCCTTATAACTTCTCAAGCAAACCCTTCTAATTATAAGGGTGTTCATCCATTTAGGGGATTCTTCCTCCATCCTTTTTCCAACTGATTCATGTTCCTAACACCGCTGGAATTTATCAGTGCCATTCCACACCATTATCCTACCCATTCCCTTGATATATTTTCAATCATTGGTTTCTTATTATGTGTTGTTACACAAACATAGCTATTATCCAAATGAAATATATACTTGGCTTATTTGCAATAAGAAAAATGTGTAAAGTTCTCTAAAAAATCAAATCTCAAGTTAGTATTCCATTTAGAAACAAAATAATAGGTCATTGGAATATCCTTCCAATCATATTTTCATCGTATCATTATGATAGTAACACATGTAGGCATACATAAAAATATGGAATCAACACATATTTACAAAACAAAAAATCACTAGAAAATAATACACTTTGTAACAAAGCTCTAATATTATCCTCTTAGGCCAATTTAGTCTAAGTTTTGAACCAGAGTACTTTGTTCCAATCTGTAACACTCCCTTCCACCCCTTTTGACTTACCAAGCGTAGTGGAAGGTGTTACTTTCATCTAACCCAACCTCCATGGTTTCACATATAAATATATTTACAAAAATTTCCTTCCTTACTAATGTTGGCATAATCAACGTTTGAAAACACCATCACTTCTAGCTCATCGAGAGGTTTCCAGAAATATAAATCGTATCATGATCTAACTCGTAGACAAAAAATTATGCCCATTTTAAATATGTACCCACTAAGCCTTAGCAAATTAGCAAGGACCTACCATATTGTACCCACATGGAATTTCCACTACACACATGTTCTAATGTTGAGCTCACTACATAATAATGTCATGACTCCACCACACCTTCATGACATAGCACCTGTCGAGGCATAAAAAGGTATATTTCTAACACCTATTTATTTCACATTAATTATCAATCCGGGAGGGACTTTTTATTTCAAGAGTGTACTTAGTCTGAGGCAGCAATTTATCCAAGAGTAATGCTGTGAAGATGTAGTACAGAAAAAAAAATGAAAAGGTAACAAATTCTTGTAAAGAAACCTAATTATAGTAACAAGAATGGAAAGATTAAACTACTTCAATCTTGCAAAACATCGATCAGGGATGCAGTAGCAGTAACTCTTTCCCTTAGAAATCGATGAAAGATAACCAATCTAGGGACTTGGAAACAAAATCCTCTATCCTCTACAGTTGGAGATCTTAAAGCAATTGAAACAAAAGAAAATTCAATAAAATCAATGTAAGGAAACGAAAGCTGGAAAGGAATAGCAACATGTAACTATAACTCATCTATTTGCTGATCTAAAGCTATGAATCAGAAATAGACAATAAACTGAAATGGAACAGAAATATGAACATCAATCAAATAACTCTATAATCGTAATAAATCTAAATGCAATTATCACACAACAGAAATGAAAGAATAGAAATACAAACAGCGGATCGCTCCACCAGGGTCGGGCCCTCAACCGCCGGTGAAAGCGCCACTCGGCTACTGCAGAGCTTGAGAAATGGAATGAAAACGCCTCTTTGTATTAATCAAACATGAATAGCTTTTACATCAGTTGCTCTTTGATCACAAGAGTCAAGGAATTACAGTGTTACAAGATGAATATTATAATCGTCTATTCTCCTCCATCCTCCCTCAATACACAATACATGTTCTCCTTTTATAATCAGAAGGAAGAGAAATTAAATAGCAAATACAATCTCCCATAACAATATTGGATTGTTCTCAATCAACTTGATCATCTAGAAAATACATTTACAACAATCTTTCAACAAGAACAAGGCGAATTTGGCTTTGCAGCTGAGATTTGGAGGACGGCCGCAACAACAAATCTGAGAAAATCGTGCTCAAAGAACCCTGCGTTTCTCTCAATACAGGCCGAATTTGGGGAAACCATTCTTTAAATAAGTTAATTGGGTCCGTTCTGGACAAAACCCATGTTCCGGATTTTCCAGATTCTTCTTCATTTGCTCAGAATCGTAACCGTAAAACTGTCACTTCTTATTCCAGCGGATTTCTGAGTTGGAATATCTCATGATGATTTGGAAATCAAATCTGTAATTTAGGAAATATCTTGGAGGCTAAAATGATAAATGATATTAATAAACCATCATTGATAAAATTATGCATAATAATTTTCATTTATTAAAAATAAAGGAGAAGAAATAATATTCATCCATAAGAGCATAAATCATTATAAGATGAATTTATATGATAAATTATAATAAATGATATGATAAACAAGAGTAAAAGTGGATGAAGTAAGTGATAAAATGTGGTCGTATTCACAGCCCAACAGCACCAAGGCATGCTAAGGTATTATGGAATTATAGGAACGATGCATTGTGAATTTATATGTCACATGGTAGGCTTTTTCCTGTCCTACGACTTCTAGCAACTGTGACACTAGAATCTCATTAGAAAGAGACACATACAAAATAATGTGGAGAATCCACACTCCATAGTGACATGTCTTTGAGCCATGTCAACCCCTTATCAACAACATGTAGCACCCCCATTCCATGGGGCACGAAAAACCACCACCACATGTCACTTTGGTGTTATGTTAGCATAAGCATCCACATCACCAATTCCATCGATGTTTTTTGATGTCATTTTGATCTTATGGTGGTGTCAAGATACCATATCAAAAAAAATCATGATGCTACATGTTAATTATAAACCAACCAATGGGCCTTTCAAAAGGCATTTCCTTCCTACCGTGTTTCACTTTGTTAGTGTACCACGTCAATAGCTCTGCCCCGTTGCATGTCTATGTCCTCAATTTTCTACGGTGGCTTCCACATAACCTTTCCCAGCTTATGTGCCTTCTACCACCTCAGTGTTGTCAAGTGATTCATAAATTTATTTGAATAGTTACTTAAAAAAAATATTCATTTCAATACCTTTAATTGACATGTAATTTCATGTGAACATGATGAAGATATTATTTCGATAATGATTCACGAATACTTTAACATATTCAAGAAGCAACTAATAAATGAAGAAGCATAACAATAGACTTGATAATGGATTTCACCCTAAGGGATGGGTTACGTATCTAGAGTTTCTTTAAATTATGAATCAATTTTATTAATTGTTAGATTCATATATTCAATACTATCACCATACATTGATAACAATATATGTTTCTCATCACTCAACCATTACAAAATTCATCCCAACACATTAAATGACCATGAACCTAATAGAAAAAATATCTCCCTCAATCACTTACAAAACCATTACAAAATTCAACCCAACACATTAAACAACCATGAACCTAATAAAAATAATCTCTCCCTCAACGACATTACAATAGCAACAATACATCATTACAATGCTAACTAGAATGTAGATACATCAATGGTTTCAAGATCTCGGATTCATAAAAACATAGTTAACAATTATAATACTCTATACATTACCATGTTAAAGAATCATTGAACATGAAACATATAACAACAAACCATTAGTCATCAATCATTTTCCCATACTTGATCTACTAGAGGTGCGCACTATGCCATATAATACTAGAAATAAAACTCTATATTTCTCATTAATATAGCACTCTATAACACCAATGCACTGTTTGACATCTTGAACAATTTACATCACTCCACACATCAACATGCACATATCATTCATCCTTCTACTTGCACTCAGTATACCTATTATGTGTATCCCATACATTACCTCTATGTCATAATCTATGCAATCTAAATTTGGCATACATCACTCTATCTCATTTCAATTTGAATTATTTTTATACTCTCGTAAGTACGAGAATGCATTCCAAAAATAAACCAAACCCCTATCCAACACTTGTATATAAATATATATTTCCTAATTATTAATGTATGAATAAATCAACCACTCACTTTAAAGCTTCCATGAATTACCAGGGGAAATTCATTCTATTTGCTAGTGGTTTCTTCATTTTCTCAACCTACAAACTACAACAGACCCTCTACACTCAACCCCTAGAGACCAATTACCTATATTATAATTCTATGTAGCTATCTATTCACATGTGTTACTAGTGTTTTCTATTTAAATCTTCACTTACAAGAGTCTCCAAACCATGTCAGGCCTCCTACAACTTTACCAAGCCCTGTCCAAACTCTTGTAACTCTTATGAAGACATCAAGGACACCGTCATAAGTCACTATTTTTCTATACACCTTTGCATCAACTTAGGATCTTAAGTGCCTAGTTTGCCAAACACCTTTGTATCGATTTAGAATCATGATGGCCTAGTTAGCTAAACACCTATGCATGGATCATGAGGGCCTAGTTAGTTGAAAAAATCTACATCAAATCAATTGTAACTCATCTCTTATATGTATTTATTCTGATAAAAAAAACATCAAGATCATGAGGTCCATCAATAGCAGGTTGACATTAATTCCAACAAGAAATTCTTCCAAACTACAAACGTTCTCCCCTTTGGCATCTATGGAAACATCCTGAAAAAATTAGATCATTCTCACTTCCTATCTCCCCCTTTGGAGCTAGTGGAAAACGTTAACACTATAAAAGTTGGAAAACAAATCTATTACTCACCTGCAAAAACCTTATATAGATAACCAATCATGCCAAATTCATGCTTTTATATCACCGAAAAAAATCCTCTTGAATATGTACTAGGGGTTGTAAATATGTCATTTTAGCTTCTATGAAAAAACTCCTTACACTACCATTTCCTCCTTTCCACATGCAGTGGCTACTTTGAGTGTGACTATTGACTCCATAATCACTAATTACCAAACAATGATATGAAAGTACAACTCTATGTTTTAATTTACATGGATACATCATAAGAAGTACAAAGTTACTATATTGACTCCATTAGCCCACACATGGTTGCAATAATACTAAATACTCTCTTATCCATTCATGGAAATATTAATACCACTCAACCAATGCACTAAATGATAAGAAATAATGATACAAGGCTTCATAATGAGAGTACAAGGCTATAGAACTAAAACTGCAATGTTGCAACAATGCATTGAATAACCCATACATGGTTGAAGCATGATATCCCTAATTATTCTCAATAAATTCAAAATTAGCAACATAAACCATGAAATTACTTGCAACCATGATCAAAATCAAGGAATAAACACCAATAAACCAAAAATAGTATACACAACCTTCACAAATCCAATCACTTAGTCGCTTCCATTAGGAATAAATGCCCATAATAGTTGATCCAAGGGGATATTTGTGCCCATATTCCTATACAACTTGGACCCCCAACACTATTTTTTTATCATTTTCCTAATTTTCAATACAATTTCCTATTTTGGGAGTTTTCTTTTTTTGGCAGTTTTTGGATCCTGAACTTCCAAAGCCATTTTGAGGGCATAAATGATGTTTTTTGGGGAATGAGAAAACATGGATCATAAATTCATGTTTTCAATCAAAATTTATTTTCATTGTATATTCCTTTCAAAATGGATATTGTGCACACCAAACAGATATCTTATCCTAAAGTTACGAACCTGGGAAGTTAACATTCCAACTAACTCCATCAGAGCCCATACCTTTTGGTGCTTTATCTCCTAGGGTTAGTTTTCAATTTTTATTTTTAGGTTTTATCATTATTTCTTCATGATAAAAATTCCTTTGATCATAATTGTAACACAATTTAGAAGGCATGTAGCCATCACATATTTTCTTAGAGATAAGCTATCGTCACCCGAGTTAGTTTTATTCCAATATACATCTAAATAGTTTTAAACATTTTCTATTTATTAATTAAGTTTAGTTTCACTGTATCTCTATGTTTTTGTTTTAGATATGTATTTCATTTTATTCCTTCATAAATATGGATAAATATTATTAGAGTGATTTCCACTTTTTCTATTTTTCTATGCATGTTTCCAATGAGGTTGGGGTATAAGGAGTTTGGCCTCAAACACTTTAACCCTTGAAATACTATCCATGCCAACTCTAACGACCTCCCATGGCAGACTAAATGAATGTCATGGGAGAAATATATCTTATTAATTTTTTTCTTGAAGGCATTGGAACAATGATGAATAATTTTTCCCATATCCTTCAACATATATCAAAGGGTGACACATCTTCATCCAATAATCACTTCAGAGGTGTTGCCCCATATAAGGTACAATTTAATTTTGACATTCCCATATTTGAAGGCTAGATATATGTATATTCTCTAGGTAAATGGTTAAATATATTGGAAGGATATTTTTTGCACAATAATTTTTTCGATAGAGGAAATTTTACTTTTGCACTTCTTAAGGATCCCTCCCATGTTAAGGACGGTGGGAAGATTACTATGAGAAAATGGATGAGATGAATCCACATGATTTTCAATTTCTCCCTCTTAGGAATCATTCTAAATATTTTGTTAAGGAATAATATTACCCTATTGGGAGCTATGAAGACAAGTACATAAAATGGACCATAATGTGGTAGGAAAGGGACTAAGATGTGCCAGAGTTCATTAATATAATTGATACCTTATACATGAAACTCATTATCAAGAACCTTGAGCAATATCTAGTGCTCAAGTACCATGGTTTTCTAAACAAATACAACAAGGTGGAAATGGAGTTCCTAGACATATCCTTGCTTGGTGCAACATACTGATATGTTGTCAATATCGAGAAGAAATTAAAAAAAAAAAAAGTGATACTTTTGATTTGTGAATCCAAAGGAAGGAAAGGCCACCCAAAAATTAAAGAAAAAAGGATAGAGAAAAGGTGGAAATACCGAGGAAAACTAATCAAAGTCACGAGAAAATAATACTAATGGGAAGTTGAAGGAAGACACACGAAAGTGTTTTGATTTCCAAAAGACTCCCACTCACCACACAAGTGAATGCCACACAAAGCTGCCACTAGTGTATGGGGTGAAATATTTAGAGTCTGAAACATTTTTTGACTCTAAGAAAGAACTAAAAAAGGTGAAACAAATCATGGTGTAGAACCAAGCACCACCATTTCCACCATCAAGGTCAAGAAAAATGAGTCTGAATATATGGAGTAGGGTGAGCATCTCTTCCACTCACAAATGTGGGTGAAGGGTGTGCCACTACATTTCATTATAAGTAGTAGGATTTAAGATAACCTAATCTTAGTTAATTTATTTAAGTGGTTGGGCCTGCCGACAACACCACACCCACAAAAATACATCATCAGATGGCTCTACCAAAGGTGAGATCTCCATGTCAGCCATCAGTTTCGCCTACACTACAACATCAAGCCTTTCACAAACGAGGTATTGTGTGATGTTTCTCCCCTTGACATTTGAATTTTTTTTTTAGGCCAACCAAACATATGGAAGTTGCATGTCATTTTTGAGCCGAGACGTTGTATGTTTATTATTAATTTGGGTATAAAACTATATAGGATACTAGAGATAGCCCGACCTACCACCATTTCTTTGTTCTCTATTAAGAAATGGATTAAGATCATATCTCATAATGGGAATTTTTTCTTCTTCCATATTATCTCTCAAATTAAGGGATTCAAGATCAGGGCCACATCGATGTCCAATATAAATGGATCATCCACGCAGAAGAAGCAGATGGATAAGTTCATGTAAGGGTACAGGGAAATATTTTCCTCACCCACTGGGTTACCTTTGCACCGTCATGTAAATAATTTGATCAATATGACTCCTGCTGCACCTCTATATAATGGACCAATCTACCATCACTCTCTCCTAGAAAATGAAGAAATCAAGTGGTATATCTAAGAGCTATAATAAAAGGGAACATACTAACAAGTTTCTCACATTGTGGGAGCCAAATTATATTCATGCAGAAGAAATATGGGAACTATATACTCTTCATTGATTCTTAGTCATTGACCAAAATCACATCATGAATAGATACCTCATTACATGTATTGATGACCTTCTGGAGCAGCTCAAGGGGGCTAATTACTTTAGTAATATTTATTTGAAGTTTGTACATCACCAAGTTCCAATAGAAGCCATAAAAGTATGGAAGAATTCCTTCAAGTCCAAGGAGGGTCTCTCTAATTGGTTGGTCATGCCCATACAAATTTTATGAATCCAATGGATGAAATATTTTGTTCTCACCAACTTTTTCATGGTTTTATATTTGGATGATATCCTTATCTTCAACAAGAGTAGTGTAGTGGACATGCAATATTTTCGGTAGGTCCTTCGAACTCCATGATAGCACAATCTATGTGCTACCCTAGAGAATTGATCCTTTGGTATGGACCAATACCAATATTTTGGATACATAATCAAGGATAAAGGAATGTAGGTGAATTCAAATAAGGTACAATTCATTCAATATTGGACAGCCCTAACAACTCTAGAAAATATTCACATCTTCTTAAGAATTGCAAATTTCTATCAAGGATTCACGTTAGAGTTCTCTCATATAAATTAGCCCTTGAGTAAATTTACCAATATTGGACAAAAATTAATTTTTTTTTCTCCAAGTCATAGTAGAAGGACCTCATTGAACTAAACACCACCTTTTTTGTACATCAGTCCTCACCTTGCCAGACCATTGACAACCATTTGATATTTAGAAATATGCCTCCACTTATGCTATTGGTGTAGTCTTGACTCATCAAGGGAATCCAATGGCCTATCACAAATATATTCTCTTTGATATTGTTCGAAGGTACCCCACATACCTGCAACAATTTGGTTTGAACATTAAATACATCAAGGGTAAGACCAAACACGTCATAAAATACCTCAACTAGTTTCCAATTGTGGCACTCAACATAGTTCTCAACTTTTATGGGCACGAGACTACTCGATGGTCATAAATATATGAAAAATTCTTAAAATCCATCGAAACTTACAAGATGTTGATCGCTAGAAATCTAGTTCCCAACTTCCAGCTTCATGAAAAAATATTTTGATATATCTGGCATATTTTTGTTCCTTCAAGTCAACATGCCAAGCTGTTTTGGGAAGTGCATTACAACTAGGTCATAGGACACTTTATTATGGAGAAGACAGTGGCAGTACTAAAAATGTATTTTTATTATCCAAAATTATGATAACATGTTAGAAGATATATCATATCTTGCACTAATTGTACCATTGTCATGCCATCACCAAGCCAAACATTAAGATAAAGGCTTGTAAACTCCACTTCCTACTCCTAAACTTCCTTAGTAATCCATCACCATGGACTATATTTTTAGCCTTCCTTCTATAGAGCATGGTAATGATTGTGTGTATGTAGTCATCGATATATTTACTAAGATGTCCATATTGACTATGTGCAAAAATATTATCATAGAAAAATCCACTGCCAAGTTATTCTTCAAATAGGTTTGGGTACATTTTCAGATCCCATAGATAATTATGTCAGATTAGGGTGGCAGATTCCTAAGCGCATTCTGGTCAGGCCTCTGGTCATTTTTGGACACCAATCTCACCAAGTCTACTACATTCCACCCTTCGACTGATGGCCAGATAGAGGTCATCAACATGATGATAATGTACATATTATGCATGTAAAAATCTAACCATCCACAAACATGGGATGATATTATCCCACATTTGAAACAAATATACAATATATCTCTTCGTATCCCAAATGGTTGCACCCCCTTTCAATTTGTCATATGATTTCACCCATTTTGTCCCATTAATGTTGTAATGCCTCTTGCAGCTACATATACATAATATGTAGATGCCCAAACTAAATTTGATAAGGCTATAAATATTAGTTACTGAATTCAACACATATAATAGTAGGTTCATGCTATCATATATAAATCCAATACTAAGTACAAAAGACATCATGATTAACATCGAGGTCCATATAAGTTTCAAGAAGGAAAAATGGTTTGGCTGGATTTGCAGAAGGAACACCTTAGAGAATTCCATCAGAAGCTTTGGCCACTCTAATATGGGACTTACACCATCACCACAGCAATGGAAAACAATTATTTTGAGCTAAGTATCCCCGTATTCCTTGGCATGAACATTTTATTCAATGTGGACCACCTTGCACCATACTTTCCACCCTTATTGGACACATTATACATTTCTATGAAGCTAAAACAAAATGATCTCAATTGATATTGCATTTAATATGCCACAACTGATTGGATCATGTACACGCAAATTAAGAACAATCGCCAACAAAGGATCAAACAGTACCGCCTTGTCAAAGTTGACCAACTCCTACACCAAGGAAAGTGGCTCACCAAGGACAAAAAGTCATTATAATTTTTCTCAGCTCATGAACGCACTCAATGTAATGGTGAGCCTTTATCTTTAAGGGGGGAGGACTAATCCAGGTGGATATTGGTGGCCACCTATTGGAAAATGATAAAGGCATAAATATTTTCTTAACTTGGTAATTACTTGTGATATTCTACTATATTCATATATCTTTTTATTTATTTTTATGTCTTCTTTATCATCAATCAATTACCCAACAAAACATGAACATAATTGACACAAGATGTAGGAAATAAACTAGGGAAAAACCCATATTTGAGGGGGAAACAAAAAAAATATCTTCTCTTCTTCAAGAACGAAATCAAATGAGACAACCAAGACGAAGAAATTCCTCCATTAAAAAAACTAGCCTCCAATGAAGACAAGTCAACTTCTAGTACATTTCTTTGCAAGTCAACATTAATCAACTCTTCAAGAACAAGTGTGAACAAGGGTCTTGACCATGAAACCAGCTGGATGTTCCTTTTTTATGGAGGATTAACAACATAAATCATGTGTTCTTACAAGCATGCACTGATATCCTTGATATATTTTGTTGACATTTCGTAAACAAATCATGTATCTTAATTGGAAATTCTCAAGCCAAGTCATTCTAACTTTAGAAGATAAAATATTGTGAATCTTTGCTCTAGAATTTGGTTGAAAAATCAATTTCCATTATAATTTCTCACTTTATAATTCAAATAACATAAGCACAGATGTAATCTGATATTCAGAATATCAAAAACCTCCAAATATAAGATAATTTTATAAGCTCATATATGTTCCTTCTCTCATATGAAATAAATGGATAAAATTGTTATAACCCTATTCTCCACTCCATTATAGTGAGAGAAACCCAATATAAACTGAGAAAAAACTCGTAATTGTGAAAAGTGTTTCTAAATTTTTCCATTCCCAACGATATAAACTTGACCCACTTGTGTATGATTTGGCTAGGGGTCCATTACTTTAGAAATTTCCTAACTTCTCAATCTCCTAGGAGTCTAGATACATTCTCCCAAAGGATAGAATAAGCCTATATAATCTCACCAAGAGAAAAGGGGGCTATATCAAGTATCCACACTATAGTGAAAGATCTATGTTGTACTGGTAGAGGAGTCCATGCTACAATCTTGAGGAGAGTATCTCCTTTCTATAAGTTATACATTTGTTGTATTTTGATTTTGGATTAATAGATACATGTTCATTTTCTATGTCCATGTTTTGAATACGTTTTATCCTTGCATATGTTGGTTTTAAGCTGACAAGCCCTCTATGGAAAGTCCAATTTTTTATTTTTTGGTGGTTTTGAGTGTAGGGTATTATTTTATTGCAATTGGAATGAGATCTTCAATTGTAATTGTGCTTCCTCTGCATCGAACTCAAGAGACTTCATCAATCTACGAGGATACTAGGTTTCATTTTCTGATTTACATCTTATAATGTGCAAGTGTTGAATGTATTTGTTCGTATCACAAAGGCTTCAGATTTGAGTATTTGATATTTTTCATGATCACACATAAATCTAGGTTGCATAAAATTTGGTATCAGAGCTTGGGATTCTAGGGGTTCGCTTATTCAAACATTTCATATTGTAATTTTCCTTATAAATTTTGTTATAAGAGGCTTCAGAAGCTAACAGTATGACCACGCGGAGCCTATGTCTTAATGAACTTCAAGTAAAAATTTCAGGCCATGTTTCGTAATATTTTTGGAGATATGATATATGAAGTTAGGGTTTTTGCAAGCTACCTAATTTCATCTAAAACAGGGGACTGAGGGAAAATCATCATAACTTTTGTTTCATGCATCAGATTTGAATTCTCTAAAAAGTGGCCTAAATTGCATGGATTGTAGCTTCTTTTTTATTTATTTTTGAGTCGAAGGTCAAAAAAATGACACGTGACCCTCCATACAATTTCTCTCTAAAAAACTAGTCCATAATTAGGTCATTGTGGGAGATCGGGCATAACTTTGTCTTTAACAATCCAAATTAGGTCTGACCTATGGAATTCAAAAAAATGATAAGAGGGATAATATAGGACCTAACTTAAAATATTAGGGATTCAAAATCATAGAGATATATAAGGTTCAATATTGGGCTCCAAAAAGAAAGAAAATGTGTATTTTTTCAAAAAGAAACTGCGTGACTTTTGTTTAAAAAATCAGGTTAAGTGATTCCAAAGGAATTTTGAAGCATTGATATCAATATTGGGTTCTATAATTGCTACAAAAAATAATTAATCAACCGTTAAACCCTCATAAAGCTCTAATGTGAGGCATGAATATGAAGAATGTAACATGATATATCAAAATTACGAGACCAAGTGCAACATATTTCACTCTTGCAAAAGGTAACAAAAAATGAAATTGTAGCTAAGATGGGTGGTTTGAATAAATGCACAGAAGCTAAGATGTATGGTTTGAAGAATGGAATGTAAGATAATATGGATGGTGTGGAAGCTAATATGGATGGCATGAAAGCTAATATCTATGGTATAGAAGAAAAACTAAAATAAGACATTGAAGGTTTGAAGGAGGGTTTTAAAAATTTGCTACAAGAAATGATTTCTAATGGTGAAAAGGTAGTAGATGAAACTCATGATGAGAAAAAAATAAATTTTAATCATGATTTAATAGAATATATTGTTGTATTTAAGACCCATCATATTCCAAATATCGATATGAGGAATTTTATGCCAAGGATCCGGTAACATGGACATTAGAGATGGAGCAATATTTTGATGTCAATAATTTTCAAAATACACAAAAGGTACGCATTGCAACTTTATATTTAGAACCCAATCCGTTTGTATGGTATCGGTGGATTTTTTCTCATAAATCACTTTTCACTTGGTCAATTTTTACGGAGGAAATGATAACACATTATGATGATACAGAGAGAAACACCTTCTTTAGCCAACTGATAAATCTAAAACAAAAGGGTTCAATGGCAGAGCACATTGAGGACTTTAAAAAATTGAATACCAAGGTAGCAGATATTCCAGAGAAGCATAGGATTGATTTCTTCATAGGGACTTTAAAAGATAACACCCAACATGAGGTTCGAATTTGGTAACATGATTGATAAGAGAAGGAATCGGCGTGGGAAGAAAATTTGAAAGAAACATTATGGCAATAATTAAGTCTACCAACCAGAACTATAAATATGGGAATGTTACTTCTCCTAGCCTCCCAAAACCTACAAGGTTGACACCAAAACACTTGGAAGAAACAATATCAATAGGGATTTGTTATAGTTATGATAGAAAATACACTAAAGGTCATAATTACATCGACAAGAAATTATTTTACATAGATTGTGAACAGGAGGAAGAAAAGGAACAAGAAACATCAAAAGAGGAGGATATACATTAGGAACCAACCCTATAGAAGGAAGAAATGAATCCAACCATATATTGTAATGCATTGGCAGGAATTACCACTACTCAAACTCTCAAGCTAGAAGGATATATCAAGAAAAAAAAGGTAATAATTCTTATTGATTCAGGTAATACACATACTTTTCTTCATTTTAATATAGCGAAGGAATTGAATTGCGTCCTATATCCATAACCAGAATTTCAAGTGATGTTTTCAAATGGAGGAACTATAAATTTCCCTGGAAAGTTTCATAATATCAAGCTAACCATGGCAAAATATTTATTGAATAGTCCAATTTTTTCTATTCCAATGGGTGGTGCAGATGTTGTACTAGGAGTCCAATGGTTCCAATCTTTGGGGGCTATAGCGTTTAATTTTCAAGAAATTTTCGTGAGATTTTTTTTGGGAAGGAAAGGAAGTTTAATTATGGGGTATCACAAGGAAACCGAGAAAGATAATAAGCTCTAATGTCATGAGAAAAATTCTGAAGAAATAACAACGAGGTGTAATTGCACAATTATGCTCACTACAAGTTCAAACACCGAAATCCTCTAATTCTCTATATCTCCAAAAAGTATTGGAAAAACATTCAAAGGTGTTTGAGAATCCCAAAGCCCTCCCACCCATTCATGATCATGATCATGCTATTCACTTTATTATAGGAAGTGTTCCTCCAAATTTCAAGCGTGATAGATATCCCTATGCCCAAAAGAGTGAAATTGAACGTATGATTGCATAAATGCTAGAGGTCGGTATAATTCAACCTAGTCAAATTTCTTTCTCTGCTCCAGTAGTAGTGGGGCACAAGAAGGATGGACCAAGGTGCATGTGTCTAGATTATAAGGAGCTCAAGAGGGTCACTAATAAAGATAAATTTCCCATTCATATCAATGATGACTTATTGGATGAATTACGTGGAGAAATTTACTTCACCAAGTTGGATCTTCATTCAGGTTATCATCAAATTAGAATTAAGACTCAAGACATTCTGAAAACAACATTTAGAACTCATGAGGGTTGATATGAATTTTTGGTCATGCCTTTTGGCCTTACCAATGCACCTTGTACATTTCAAGGGTTGATGAATTCCATTTTCAAACCCTTCCTTGGAAATTTTTTGTTAGTATTTTTTGATGATATACTAATCTAGAACAAGTGTTTGAAGGATCATGTTCAACATATTCCCATGTTGCTCAAACTATTGGAGGAGAAACAAATATATGAAAAAACCTCCAAATGTTTCATTGGAGTACAGGAGTTGGAATATTTAGGTCATATTTTATCTCATGAGGGTGTTAAGGTAGACCCTAACAAAATTAAATCCATTAAGGAATGGAAAATCCCCACAACCCTAAAGCATCTGCAAGGATTATCAGCTTAATAGGTATTATCACAAGTTTTTTAAGAATTATGGAAGAATAGTAACAACTCTAACAACATTATTGAAGAGAGATGCATTTTCTTGGACTCTAGAAGAAAATAAGACCTTTGAACATCTTAAACAGGAAATGTGGAAATAACTTCTGTTAGCTATGCCAGATTTCACAAAAACCTTTATTATGGAATGGGTTGCCTCAGGAAATGGATTTTTTGTTGTTTTAGTACAAGAAGGAAGACCCATTTCTTTTGAAAGTCGTCCAATCAAGGGAAAGTATTTATAAAAATTTATTTATGAGAAGGAAAGGTTGGCAATACTACATGCACAAAATAAATCGCGACCTTACCTAATGGGAAGACACTTCAGGGTAAAAACAGATCATGATAGTCTTAAATACTTTTTGGAACAAAGACTATATTTAGAAGAGAAACAAAAATGGATGACAAAGATTTTGCGTTATTACTTTGAAGTCATATACAAAAAAGGGAAGCTAAATTTTGTTGTAGATGCACTCTCAAGAAAGGATGAGGAAATGGAAGCATTTATTTATTCCATTTCTATTATCCAACTTGATTAGATAACCAAAGCAGGGGAAGAGTGGAAGAATGATGGAGAAGTGTGGACACTCATTCAAAATTTGCAACAAGGTCCTAGTACATCTCATACATTTAGTTAGAAAAATTATTCATTATGTTACAAATATCACTTATATCCTTGTATGAATCCCAACTAAAATAAAATATTCTTTTGGAACTGAACACCTCTCCCTTAGGACGACACTCGATATTTTTAAAAATTTACCACATGGTTAAGAAATAATTTTTTTGGGATGACCTTAAATCTGATATTCAAAATTTTGTGGTGGCATTTTTGGACTGCTAGCAAAATAAAGTTGAGGAAATTAAGACCCTGAGTCTGCTACAACCTTTATATATTCCAAGTAAATGTTGGGAGGAGGTTTCAATGGATTTCATCATAGTTTTACCCAAGTCCGAAGGAAAGAGTGTCATCATGGTAGTAGTTGACAGACTTACCAAGTATGCATACTTTTGTGCATTATCTCATCCATTTAAATCCAATACAATTGCTACTGCATTTGTGGAAAAAAATAAAAAGTTACATGGAAACCCAAAGATTACTGTAAGCGACAGAGGTCCCATTTTCACTAGGAATTTTTGGATGGAATTATTTTATTTTCTTTTATATTGGAACCTCAAGCAATCACGGAAACAAGAACTCATGAAGTACGAAATCAATCAATTTCAGAGTATCTCGTCATGTGGAAGAACTTACCAGTTGAAGATTCCACATGGGAGGATGATAATTTAATACAGAAGAACCCATAACTACTCAATCATTGAGGAAAACATTTTTTTTCAAGGACAGGGGCATGTTAGGTCCCTATAATACTAGTAGCCCCTTATTGTTATTGTTTTTGTATCCCCCTTTTTGTTATTGTTGTGCCCATGTAATCCCCATAATTTTATTATTATGCCCCATAGAAGCCCACTATTGTTAATTTTGGCCCTGTAAATTATTATTGTTATGTAGGCTTTGATTATATTGGGACCCCTTAGACTCATATATATATAAAGTTGATTTATTTCATTTGAATCATTGAAGAATTCTTCATTTATATAATGTAAAGGAGGTTTCCCCATTTAAGACGATGATTTCTTAGTCGTTGATCTATATTTTCTTCTATTTTGTGTGTTGGTTTCATAAAAATATCAATCCTCTCGAGGAGTGTCACATAGATAATAAGGGCACTTGGACTGAGTTCATAGCTAAAAGGGTTAGGAAGCAGGTTGCTAGTACAATTTTCCCATCACCATATTATTTCTATTTGGTTTTCTTGTATGACTACCTCTTAGAATTTTATAGTGTGTGTTGTTTGGTTTGAGTTAGTAGTCTTGGAGTTAGGGTGTTTTCACTAACATAATTGTGTTAATTTATATTTTTTCACCCTGGATGAATATAGTCATCGTCATTCACGTCGTATTCACAATTTTCCTCCTAAACGAGGTGGAATTTCTACTCTGACACTGAGAGTTACTATTAGTTCTCAAGACCTTGAACAACCAATAGTTGTGGAGTCTATGCCTGGTCCTTTTTGTAGTGATTTGATTTCTATTGAGACATTGATGATGAATCAACTTCTCCTACTAATGCACCTTTGAACAATCCTTTAGGACCATATTTATTGTGACTAAACCCATACGGTTCAACACTTGCCAAAAAATATGTACCTTTATCTATATTTCCTATGGAGGAGGTTAGTTCTTCATTACCTTTTGCATTGGCAGTGACAACTTCCATGTCATATTTTTCACCACTCAGTGTGGTTGCACCTACTCCTTTGTATACACCTTTGACATCTTCTTACGACATTGAAAAAAATTATTTTATACCTCCCATAAATTTATTCTATGTTTCCATTCTTACTCTGTCATCTACGCTAACCATGGTCATTAATCCTAGTCACTTGGTAGGGTCAGACATATTTTTTTCCTATATTTTATCAACCTACGATTCATTTCCCTGAGTTAGGTGTGGTTACTTCTGGAAATGTGGGGTGGGGGGGATCATGAGTTGCTCCTAGCGATATTGAGGGAAGCATTGCTTCAAACATGTCACAAGCCTGGCACAATTTATTTTTTGGAGGGATGCAAACTTCCAACACTTTTCTTGGAGTGTTACCCGAGGGAAATGCTACTATTAGTATTGTTTCTTCTATTATTTTTCGTCCTTATTTTGGCCACACTGCTCAATATGGTCCATCTATCCATGTTAGGTACAAACTCATTAGAATTCATTCTCTCAAGGGTCAAACACTCTCTGGGGGCGTTTACCTTGGTGGGAAAACTCCTCTCACTGGTAATATTGGACCATATTCTTTATATGGTGGGAAAAATGCCTACTACAGGCATCAACCTTTACATCATAATCCTTATATGGGGGGGACCTCAAAGATGGTCAGGAATATCTCCTACAATGACCCATTCAATCAACTTCATAATCCATTTACATATTCTATTAATTTACAAATTTTTTCTAAGTTGATCAATGACGCCATTAGATGTGATCCTTAGTGGAAAACTATGCCCGAACAATTTCCTCCCAATATCTCCAAATTTGAAGGAGAGCCTCGAGAAAATTTTTCCACTCACATAACCACATATCACATATGGTTTTCATCCAACTCTTTAGTGGATGATTTGATTAATCTATGCTTGTTTCAATAGAATTTGACTAAGGATGCTGCCAAATTGTAAATCGAATTGGACACAACATATTATGATGACTTTTCAACCTTAGCTTAAACCTATTTAATGAACTTGCAGTTTCCTATGAGGTATGATATCAATTTCAGTATCTTTTATAACTTTAAAAAAGATGATGCCATGTTGTTTTATGATAATATCCATGAGTGGTGTCATCGCAAGAGGTTGGTAAGAAATAAACTTCCTAATGATATATTGCGTTAATGGTTCATTCGATCCATATGACCTCAGATTTCCAAACATGTGTCTCTATTTAGTTTCCCAACAACAGGATTTGATCTATTCAAAATCGATTATGTGTTATTAATTACTTCCTAATGCTCTTATGTCTTTCATTGACCTGCCCAAACCTACTCCTGACCCACCTACTAATGGTGTTATTCGGTGTATTTCCTATTCCATAATACAACTTGCTATTGAACTTTGGAAATTGATTATTACATCGCAAGCCCAAAAAGTGCGCTTGACTCTACTAAAGAACCTTATTCTGAGTATACTGTCGACATTCTTACGTTGATATCCAAACAAGCTAAGAAAAACCAACAAACTTGTGGTATAAATAAAAATAAGAATAATAAACAGAAAAATAAAATTTCTTAGGAATCTCAACCAAATCCTCAAAATAAAGGAGGGGTCACCAATAAGCATCGTTGAAATATGAAATTACCTTGTAAGGTTTTTCAAGGTGAACATTTAACTTATGAGTTCCCTCAGATGGATGAAGTTGACAAGCTACGTGCACAAGCACCATCT
Organism: Pinus albicaulis; assembly: GCA_034641835.2. Lineage (NCBI taxonomy): Eukaryota > Viridiplantae > Streptophyta > Pinopsida > Pinales > Pinaceae > Pinus > Pinus albicaulis. Next base: position 966,719,138 of record CM076582.1, on the reverse strand, counting down.
AATCAACAACCTCTTGTTCTAACTCATCCATTTTTTGGTCAACCTCAACAACAAATGGTTACACAACCTCCTCCACCTTTGCAAGTGGGAAATGAGGGTTCATTTTCAAATCCTACCAATAGTTCGTGTGAAAATAATAATTTAACACGAGCTAAATTCTATGATGTTCGCGAGTCGAGTTCTTTAGGTAAGGACTCACTCACCCACCTACTTCCACTACACCTCCCACATTAATTAAGCCTGTCAAATATGTTTATTGCCCCCACAAGGGTGTCATACATAAGACAACACACAATCCCTCTGCTTGGGCCACTTAGCACTATACTATTGTTGAAAATCTTGCCCAAGCTCTTTCTACCATGTCCACCCTGGAGGTTTTGCAAAGGTGCCATCATCAGTGAAAAGCCTTGTTGTGTTTGATCAATGGAGTAGATCCTTATATCTTGAAGCTTATGAAATTCAATGTTGACAAGGATTCCATTTGACTTTCCCACCATATTTCCTTTTTTGTTATTGTGTGTATCTTCCATAAGAATATTCATCACACTTTAGTGGTTGAAGGTTCTTCCACTTGCATCATGTCAGAATCATGTTGGAAGGCTCTCGTGTCTCTGACACTTACCAAGTATAATACTACTCTTCAAGAATTTGATGGACATAATTTTGTACCTAAGGGGGTTCTTCCCAAATTTTCCATTGAATTAGGAGGAAGAATGTATATGTTGATGTTTAATTCATAAATTCTCCTTTGGACTATGACCTTCCCCTTGCCCGTAGTTGTTTTTATGCCATGACCACAATTGTCTCATCCATATTTCATGTTCTTCTCTTTCCTCATGAAGGCAAGATTGTGACCATTGACACAAATTTACACTACGCGGAACTCAATCCAACTTCTAGGAGATAACCTTGGTTAGTATTAGAGTGTTGGTGCAAGCTTGTTTAAAATATCATCCCTTATTGGAATCTTTCATTGATTACCACCTCCCAATATTCCTTCTTCCTCTTCTAAAGCTCCTATGCATGTAATATGTTCTGACACCTGTGGACCCCATAGAATTCCTAATGCTTTGGTCATGTTTCCTACTCTTCTGGAATTTGATTGAGCTAGTGAGCCTCCCCCACCACTTATTATGGAATATATTTCCGGACTGGAAGTCCCATCAGTACATCCTCACACTAGTACAAAACTCCATTCCAATATGGAATATGAACTAGTTCACTTTCCCACATGGGACACCCATCTATCTATTCCACATGACTCCATTGATGAAACACTTCCTCAATGAGTCAACTCTGATGTCATGGATCTTCCCATTAAGAATAATAGGGATACTATGCCTCTTTTTACCTCTAGTCTCCCAAATTTGGAACAAGTAGAGCTTGGAAGATAAATATTGGAACGATTCAGGGGGGACATCCTTGAATATCCTTGGAAGTGGCCACCCTTGGATAGAGTCAAGCATTTGGATTCTACTACCAAACTTGGCAATGAATTACCCAGTTCACTACCACCTATTGATGAGTGTCATGTACTCCCTTTATGTCTTGATCATCCTTTATGTACTCATATTAATTTTGAGAGCGCAACTATGTTAGAATTTCACTAGCATGGTTAACATTTCCAGAGTGGGCACCTTGAATTTCCTTGGCATGGCCCCACATTGGTGAGCAATATGACCCCCTTACATTCCATGAGTTCACGTATATAAACACTTGGATTGCGCTAGACTATGGGCACACTTTAGCATGGCCTACTAGATTGTGTTGTGCTTGTACATATTATACATAGGAGTGTGATGATTTATCTCTTATTGGTTTGGTGTGTGATGTGGGTATTTTTCATGCGTTATTTATGCCAAAAATCCAAAAAACTTATAAAACTCAAAAAATAAAAAAATACACAATCCTTCTTTTACCTCAGAAATGATTATTTATTTCCTTATGTCATTTAACCATGGTTCTAGTCTTTCTAGATTGTTTGTACAAGACAGGGTAACATTTATATTGTGACATCCATGAACCTTATGTACGTTTCTCTTGAACCCGACATATAGGTTTAGGTTACATTCACCATCACTATTTAATTTTTATCATCAATGCCATTATATGCCTTAAGTCCAACCCCACCAAGTTGCAACTTTACCCACTTTCCTCTATGGATGTTATCACTTTATGGTAGAGCTTGTCTGATCATGGATACCACAGTATAACACCTATTTGTCATCTTATTTTCCATGTAGTCATTTTTTATCACCTTTCATAATCCCTCTTTGTGACTCACCATAAACTATAATTTGAGTATAATTTCATCTTATTTGTTACATTTTTGGCCATAAACCAATAGGTTTCCACACTTTATCCCTTATGATTACCACTTCCTATCAACCTATTTCTGCATATTGATCCTTAGTTTCTCTTTTCCATCGCCACCACCTGCTTTGCCTATCATTCACTTTCACTTGGTATTTTACCCTATCATTGAGGAACTACAGTGATTAGTGGTCTTATTAGCCAAATTATTTTCCTATTTATGTCCTAAGAAGTTCCATCATTATTGCAACCTTTTTCTATCCTCTATACCACTTGTTCCTCTAAGAGGAGTTCCCCTTAAGCTATTTTCATACCCCTTACATTAGAAAATATTTCAAAGTGAACTTGTCACCTTCACTCTTACTAAATTACTTGAAGGGTTGTATACCTAGTATACTTTTAACCCTTTCCACACTGGGATAGACTATTTATGAAAAAGGAATCCCCTAGTCTACTATGGCTAGGAGGTTATCCCTTGTATACTTTTATATATTTTTCTAGCATGGGGGAAAATTTTACGAAGAAAAGAACTTATAAAAAGATAAGGGAGGGAAAAATTATTTCCATTAGTCATCAAATGGAAACATCCTTTCTGTCACCCTTGAAAATTACACATGTTTGTTTCATTATCTCACATTTTTGTTTTAGCTTTCCTAGCAGTCCTACTGTACATATGATTCTATCTACTCCTTCGAATGGCTACTCTTCCAGTCATATGGAGCATGTTTCAATGCCTCCTACATTGTGTCACGATATCACATGGTGCTCATTCATCATTCTACCATGTCACTCTTGTGTCACGATGTTATGTGTTCAAGGAAATTATTAGCCTATATCAACCATCTGTAGTAGCCTATTGACCATTTTGAGGGGAACATCCCTATGTCATTTTCACTTCATCAGTTCACAACTTCATCCATTACATCATCCCGATGCATTTTGTGTCAATTGATGGAGGGTATATGAAGGCCCTCCTTCAATGAATCTTCTCCTGTCAACTTCAACTCATTATCCAAGAGCTTGATCTAGGAACCAGTGGTACCTTGAAGTTTGTATATCTTAGTGGCAGTCTTCCTCACAATCAACAGTGGTTTTACACCTTTATCTCATGATTGGTGTTCACTCGTGTTCTACGTCATCTCATTTATTCACACTTAGTGGTCTATAAAAGGTACTTTGGGGTCCATTTTCCCCATTGGTGGATTTCCTTGCACCTGTTATTGGTTTACCTCATTAGATGGTAATCAAGATGTTTCTACCATGTTTAATATCAACTTATATATTCAAATTATGTATATTCGTACCATCAGGGTTATGTCAAATACCGTGGGTTAGGAACATCTCACTCTCATATGGAATCCTTCCCCAGCTGAATTGAAGTTATGTATCATTAATGTACTTTGAGGACTATCTTGAGACTCTTTGATGTAGTTGAGACATAAGAAACTTGTACCAACTGCACTATTATTTTTTTAAACACCAAAACAAATACCAACGGAACAAAAAAAAAAAAAAAAAAAAACTACAACTGGGTTACAAGAGGACAATCCATCAAATGAATATTAGATGGAGGACTTTTGTAAGTTGCAGGCATGAATTTTTTTTTTTTTGGAAATTTACAGCAAAATGTAATACCAAATACCCAAGCGTAGTGCTTTGTGGCACAAACATAGATCTAGACCTATATGCATAGTGGTAGACTCCTATACACAGCGCCAAGTCACAAATGTGCATTTTTTTTCCTACTTAACTAGTTATAGAACCCGATCTAGATGTTTCTGGATCAAAATCATGGAGTTGTCACCAGATTCATACTCGTTGTTGTCAACCCTAGAGACAGACTTGAGTTGTGAAAGACTAGTGCCTAGGACATCTTATATAGCAAGGAGCAATAAGATATAACAAGGATAGTTAGCAGAATAAGGCTCTTTTGCTATTTCATTTTTAACAGGAAATTTCAATGTAGATTGAACCAGAATAGTCATAAACTCAGCATAATGAAAGGAACACTGCAGAGGAAAGATGTGAATTCTCAATATAGATGTATCAGACAATTCAAAGGTAGCTTTCTATAAGGAGGGATGGATTCTGAAAATGATTTACAGAGATAAAAATCAGACGGTATTTGTTGTGTATGAAAAATAGAAGGAATACTAACCACTAATGAGATGAAATCCCATAAACAGATCTAAACATGAGATGGGCTTATGATAATAAGAATCCATACATGTATATTGCTTTTAAAAATAACATCCCATAGCACTTAATATAGAAGAAGCATGGATGAAGTGGAAAATGAAACAACATATCATGACTGAGCCATATTTAAAGCGCTAGACAGGTTCAACATAAGTATCAATTGTGATAAATTCATACCAGAACTAGTGAGCCACTCGCATTCCAGAGCATGATACAAGAGAAATGGAAATAGTGAAATGAACATCTAAACTATATCACATAAGCCAGAGTTACAGACTATAAAACACCAAGACCAGAATCCTCATTAAAGATAGAACTCCTTCTCATTGAGACCCAACAGGCTCTTCACATTTGTATTAAAGCTTCAACAAAATGCATACAAAAACTCTTTCATAGCAATTTCTTTAGAAAATATGGAACCCTTTTTTCTCTTTAGTTGCTGCTTATATAGAAGCCTCAGAAACATGAGCGAGAAGATATTTTTGGGAAAAATATCTTCCTCGCGTGCTTGTAATCAGTTTGAGGTCTCCATAAAAAATAACCAAAATTCATGATGAGGAATAGGGGAATCTCATCATTGACAGTTAGGCTCACGACTATTTTAAACAAAAATATTAAATAATATTTTTTGACAGAAAGTAAAATGTAGGAGTGGAATGTGAATTCCACTCAAAAGTTAAAAGTAACAAAGTAAAATGAAAGTAAAAGGCCACTAGGGCCGAGTAATGAATTGAAAATGTTCACGGACGATATGGAGTCGAGGCGGTCGCTGACACAGGTGGCAGAACGTTGGTTGATGAGCTGGCAACCAGGCTGGCATACCAGGTGCATCTATACTAACTATTTGCTGCAGGTTCAGGCATTGTTGCGAATCCTTCCACCTTGATATAAGCTTCGATGAGGTCGTCAAAACTTACATTGGTGGGGATTTTATGCTTTACCAGATGGAGGACAGCAAATTCTTGGCAGAGAGACGAAACAATGGTCTCATCTTTTAAACGGGTGGTTTTACCTGAAAGTATATCTGTCTGGTCCATCTCTTCCTGGAGACGTGATTTGTACCCTGATAATGACTGTAACATGGTAGGAGTGGTGAGATCCCATCATGATGGGGGGAGATTAGGTATGAATCGTTGGATCTCGAGAGATCAACGGTTGTGATATAATCACATCAGAGCAAATCGAGGCCGAAACTCCGATGGAGAAATATCAATGAACAGGGTGATGCAATGAGGACCGTTGATCTAACTTGGATGGACAGTCACGATTTGGATCGATGGATCACAATCATGGAAGGTAGCGGGTGACACATATAACAACTTGCAATTCACGATGCGCGATTGAGCGCCAACCATCCGATATGGAACAAGATCAATGGCAGAGACTGAATCGGCGGGGAGACGGACGGCGGTAAAGGAGCGGAGCGGGAGAAATAAGGGTTGTCAGATCAAAGGGAAATCGACGGCAGAGATTACAATCGGAGGATCGCAATCGGGGAGTGCGGTGGGCGACACACTTTAAAATTTGCGATTGCGATTGGTGCAGTGGTGCGATGGGCGCGATAGGTCTTGCGCAGACCGTCGGATCCATATAGATCGATAGTGGGTATTACACCCACGCTCCATAGACCATAACACCATCGCGTCGGAAAAAATTGGGTTTGCAAAGGATTGGGCCCACACTGATCGTTCCGATTGCTATAAGCACCCAGGGCTTAAGCGCTTGGTTCTGGGTGCAGGGTATATAGGGAAATGATTTAAGGGGGCTGGCCGAAAGGGGCTTAGCTTGTATATGTAAAATGAATTTTTTTTTTTTTTGGCCTATTTTCAATGCATTTTAAGGCCAAAAAGGGGTAACAGTAGAGAGGAAAAGGGGGTTATTAAGCCAAAAAAAGGGTATTTGTGAGGTTTAAAGGGGAAATAGGATGATTTTGAAGGGTAGTAAGGGAATTATAAGGGGAGACAAGGGGATGAAAATAGAGGTTTAAAAGGTGTGAAATAGGGGGAAAAGAGGCTTTTTGGGCATTCTTCTTCACAAATAGAGAGGCTTCAAAATTGGGAACAACAGTGATGATTTCCAAAAGGACAAAGGCACAAGGAGGCTTTCAAGGATGATGTGTTTTAAGAGAAAATGCATTCCTTGAAGGCTCAAAAAACATTTTAGCCCCCCTGGAATAGCACATGCGGAGACTCATTTCAACGTGCATGATATAAAGGCGAGCTGTATTATAATACTTTTCGTTTTAGACCTTTTATACCATACTTTCGCTTGTTTGCTTCATTTTCGGAGCCTTTATGTCTTCCTCCCATTTTTGGACATGTGCTTAGTTATTCGGCCATGTGACTTAGCTTAGCATCGTTTCTCTCCAGCCATTATTTAAACTTTTCACCACGAGTCATGACATTCGATACTTGGCTACTCAAGGTTATCTTTAAAAATGATTAATGTTAACCAGATGATCAACACTCTCAAATATGTGGCTAATCAAATCAATGATCAGGTTGAGTTTATCAAATTAATCGGATCGAAATAAGATCTCTGCACATAGGTTAGCTGAGTTATATGATGTACGAGGGAAGGTTGGACTATCTGTCACAATTTGACTGTCTTCATGTCAAATAAACACCACTGTGTCATCATAATTAAAACATAAAAACGTTGATACACAGAAAAACATAGTATCTTTATTTTTGTGTTCTACAGATTCATTACATCATTGCACTCCCTATTTTATTTAACACTCTCACACTTTCCCTTGATTACAATTAAAAAAAACCAATCATCTCTCTCGATTAAAATCAGAAAATCAATCCCTAAGTAACTGCCTCCTTCCACAAATAAATGATTTTTCTAATTTTTTTGAAATAGAATCCTAATATAACTTAATGACTTAGTTATTTGTTTGGATCTCCTTGTAGGGAGCATCATCTTGTAATTTATTTCTATTTTTCTCATATTTTTAATAAAAAAATAAATACTACATAATTAATAACTTATAAGAACTGAATAATCAATTTTTTTTCTCCACTCCTTGTTAACCACAACATGTGACCACACTATCACATTGTTGTCTAAGTCTAGATGCTCTTGCATCAGAATTCTGGGGAGGAAAAATATTGTTCCATCATGTCTTCTAGATCCACTTGATATTTGTGTAACTTTGTAGCTATCATCTAATTGGAAACTTCATCTGGCTGCTCCTTCCCTTTAACTAAAGACTGATAATATGTTTGGTTCCTTGTATTATTTGATACTATTTTATCTAGAATAGATTCCACTTCATTCTTTGTTCGCTTTGGCATTTTTTCCTTCCAGTTTGGGGTCTCAACCTTATTTTCTATCAATTCACCTTGTAGCCCTTCCTTTGTCTCCTTGTATGGGTACAAATATGAAATATTGAAGATAGGTGATATACCAATCCCTTCTGGTAGCTCAACCTCATAGGCATTGGTTGAAAAATTTCTCATAATTCTACATGATCCTATATTTTTCATCTTTAATTTGTTATAAGTCCCAACAGTAAACCTTTCCATTCTCAAGTAAACCATGAATAGATTGCCCAATTGAAATTATTTTTCTTTCCACTTCATATTAGCCCTCTGTTTGTATTTTTTGTTTCTTTCCTCTAATATCTCTTTCACATATTCTTGTAGTTTTGCATCTTCTCTGCAAACTCTTCAACCTTTTCACTCTTTGTCTCCTTTTTCCCAAATTTCTTAGCTCATACACACCTCTTGGATTCATCCCAAAAATAATCTGGTATGGAATCATCCCAGTACTCCAATTAGGAGTATCATTATAAGAAAACTCAGCTTGAGCAAGTGCTAAATCACATTGCTTATATTTTTTATAAACTAAGCTCCCTAATATCTTTCCCAATCTTGTATTTACTACTTCGGTCTGTCCGTCCATTCGAGGATGACAGGCTGAACTAAAAGTAAGTTTTGCACCTAGTTTCTTCCACAGAGTTCTCTAGGAATACCTAACAAAATTTGTGTCCCTGTCACACACAATACTTATAGGAAATCCATGTAGCCTTACAACTTCTGAAAAAAAAAGATTAGCAATATGAGTTGCATCACTATTCTTCTTGCATGCAAAGAAATGAGCCATTTTTTAAAATCGATCTACTACAAGATAAATGGATTCATTTCCTCTTTGAGTTTTTGGAAAACCAAAAACAAAATCCATACTAACTGCATCCCATGGTCAGTTTGGTATTGGCAATGGCTGGTACAATCTAGTATTTTGGCTTCTCCCTTTAGCATGCTAGAAAATCCTGCATTTCTAAACAAATCTCTTAAACCCATTTTGTGTCTTTGGCCAGTAGTAAGAAGAATTTACCTAAGAAAATGTCTTGTCTTGTCCAAAGTGTCCATATAAGCCTCCACTATGTTTTTCCTTAATCAATTTTCCCCTCAAAGAAAATTTTGGAATACACAGTTTGTTATTTTTAAATAGGAAACCTCCTTGGATAAGATAATCCAACCACCGGATTCTATTATGAATTGTTGTATTTTGCAGAGATGCAAAAATATTTTTTATTTCTACATCTTCTTTATACATGTCAACCATCTCTTCAAATCCTATAACACCAATTTTTAATTCCTGCATAATTAAATTCACTTTGCTCAAAGCATTAACAAATTTGTTCAACTTACCACTTGTATGCTTAATCACAAAAGTAAAACTCTGCAAAAACTCTACCCACTTGGCATGCTTCTGGTTCAATTTTGGTTGGTTATTTATGAACTGTAATTCGTGATTATTAAAATATAATACAAACTATTTTGGTAACAAATAATGTCTCCATTTTTTTTAAAGCTTGCACAATAGCATAAAACTATTTATCATAAGATCAATATTTATTCTTAGCTTCATTAAGTTTCTCACAGAAATATGGTATTTCCCTCTGTTCTTGACTTAAAACTACTCCAATTGAAACTCCACTAGCATCAATTTCAACTTGAATTTTTTTTGAAAATCTGGCAAAGCGAAAACTGGCTTTTCTGTAATTTTCTTGTTCAACAACTTAAATTTTCGGTCTGTTGCTTCTATCCACTTAAATTGCTGATTAGTTTCCTTGATTTTTTCAATAATTGGTGCACAAATCTGACTAAAACTTCTGATAAATTTCCTGTAGAAAATTGCAAGACCGTGAAAGCTTCTCACCTCAAATATGTTTCTTGGAATTGGTCAATTCAAAATTTCTTAGACTTTTTCTGGATCCATTTTCAAGCCTTCTTTAGAAACTACGGATCCCAAATAAACAGGCTCTCCCTTCATAAAACTGCATTTCTTCAAATTTATTAGTAGCTTGGCTTTCTGCAATTTTTTCAGAACTAAATTAAGGTGCTCCAAATGTTCATCTTTAATTCGACTAAAAATTAGAGTATCATTAAGATAATTAATTACAAACTTTCCTACATACTCCTTCAAGACTTCATCATTAATCTCATGAATGTGTTGGGTGCATTAGTGAGCCCAAAAGGCATCACTAACCATTCATACAATCCATTGTTTGTTTTGAAGGTAGTATTACACTCATCCCCTTTTCTAATGCTTATATGACGATAACCGCTTTTCAAATCTATTTTAGTAAAATATTTCGACCCACTCGAGAAATCCATCAAATCATCCATGCGTGGTAAAGGAAAACGATACATGATGGTGATTTTTTTTATGGTACTTGAATCAGTACACATGCACCATTTACCACGTTTATTTGGGTTGAGTACTGCTCGTACATCACATGGAATAATGGTCTAACTTATCAACCCTTTATCCATCAATTCCTACACTTGTCCCCCAACTTCTGCATTTTCTTGTGGAGTTAACCTATATGTTGCTTTATTTCGCAAACTTGCTCTAGGTATTATATCAATATGATGACTAATACTATTTATTTGTGGTAATGCATTTGGAAACTCATCCACAATAATATTAGCAAAACTATTGAACATAATTTTTATTTCTTCAGATAAATCATCTAAATTTGTAGAAGTTGGAATTACCTTTGGTCTTCCGATAACAGCGAAATGTATCCCCTCCTCGTTCTCAAATTCTTGCAGGAATTATTTTCCACTCAACGACATAACACTATTTCCAGACGCTTCTTTTTTTGCTTCATCCTTCAATGGTAACAATGTGTGTTAATTTACATCCTTCTCTATAATGTAAGTATTTCTTTGCCCATCATGCATGGCTTTCATATAAAAATTCCAAGGTCTTCCAAGAAATATGTGGCATACATCCATCGGCATCACATCACATAATATAACATACTTTTAGGTACCAACCTAGATCTCTACCTTGCATTGTTCCAGTCACAATAAGCCGATGTCCTTTTTGTAGCCATGATACCTTATATGGAGTAGGGTGTACCATTTTCACCAATCCCAACTTGTCCACCATCTCTATAGAAACAAGGTTATTAGTTCTTCCACTGTTAATTACCACTTTACAACATTTTCCATTGGACTTGCATATAGTCCTGAATAGATTCTTCCTCTGAGCTGGCTCTCCCGCCTCTTTTTCTGCTTTAAGGAATGCCCTTTTCAATAACAAGGATTCTCCTGCTTCTGGTGGTTCTTCTTCACTTGAAATCTAAGTATTTTGTTCCTTTTCCTTGGCCACATTCACATTCCACTGATTTGCTGCTTTATTATGAGGAAAATCCCATGATCCGTGTCCCCATTCTACACGAGTAACACTGAATTTCTCTTCCTCACCGTCTACCTCTGGGTGCAATATCCCTCTACCAAATTCTCCTCTCTATGATGGTCTACTACTCGAACCTCCTTCTTCATTCTGAGAGTGCCATAATATTGATCTAGAAGCTCCTCTTCCTGTTGCCAAAATTTTACCTCTATGCCTCTAACTTTGCTTCCTCAACATTTTTTCTTCTGCCTTCAAAGCTACCTGATAAGCATGTTCAATTGTTTTCAGACTCAATAAACTGATTTCATCTTGTATGTCATATATCAAGCCATTGATATATCTAGCTACCTTTTCTACGTCATCCTCAGCATGTCCTGCTCTAATGCTCGGCTTGTAAAACTCCTCCATGTACTCCTTGATAGTCATTCCTTTCTGTGTCAAGTTTTGTAATTGTCTGAAAATATTTAACTCATAATATTTTGGCATGAATTTACCTTTCAATTTACTCACCATTTTATCCCAGTGCTTGATATTAGGCTTTCCCTTTCTCTCTCTCGATAATTGTAGCTCATCCGACCACATGGCTACATGGCCCTTCAATCAAGTTGCCACAAATTTCACCTTCATTTTATCATCGACCTCCTCATGGTCGAAATACTTTTCTAATGAAATGATCTAGTCCATCAACTCTTCCACATTAAGGTTCCCATCATACAAAGGTATTTCCACCTTTGGTCTCCCACTAGCCTTTTCCAATACCTTGAAAACTTTAGTTGCCTCACTTTCTTCCTCTTCTTCTTCCTCAGGAGATTCCTCTACAACACTGACATCTCCTTCATTATGTGCTCTCCTCTAAGCAGTTTCCATTATCTCCATCCTTGTACGAAGGTGTCGAATCTCTTCTAGAAAAACTGCATTGGCTACAAGTCTTCCCTAACCTATGAAAACTCCTCTTCTAGGCGCCATTTTTACTATAGCAGAACTTAATCCATATCGCTCTAATACCAAATGATGTAGCTGAGATATAAGAAAACTGTACCAACTGCTCTATTTTTTCTTAAAACACCAAAACAAAGATCAATCGAACACCAACAAAAAAAAAAAAAAAAAAAAACTATAACTGGGTTACAAGAGGACAATCCATTAAATGAAGACTAAATGGAGGATTTTTCTAAGTTGTAGGCATGAAAAAAAATGTTTTGGCAATTTACAACAAAATGTAATACCAAATACCCAAGTCATTGCTTTGTGGCACAAGCGTAGCTCCAGACCTCTATGCATAGTGCCAGACTCCTATACGCAACACCAAGTCACAGATGTGAATTTTATTTTGTTTTACTACTTAAGCTTTCATAGAACCCGATCTAGATGTTTCTGGATCAAAATCGTGGAGTTGTCACCAGATTCACACTCTCAAATGAATGGTTGATCAAATTAATGATCAGATTGAGTTTTATCAAATGAATCAGACCGGTATCGGATCTCTTCACACTGGTTAGCTAATGTATATGATGTATGAGGGAAGACTGTACTATATTTCATGATTTGGTTGTCTTCATGTCAAATAAACACCACTCTGCCATCATAATTAAAACATAAAAATGTTGATACATAGAAAAACAAAGTATGTCTATTGTTTCCTTTCACAGATTCATTACATCATCGCACTCCCTGTTTTTTTTAATGATCTCACACTTTATCTCAATTACAATCAGAAAAAAACAATCCTCTCTCTTGATTACAATCAGAAACCCAATCCCTAAGTAACTGCCTCCTTCCAGAAATGAAGCAGTTTTCTATATTTTTTGAACAAAATCCTAATATAACTTAATGACTTAGCTATTTGGCTGGATCTCCTCGTAGGGAGGATCATCTTGCCGTTTATTTCTATTTTTCTCATATTTTTAATAACAAACTAACTACTACATAATTAATAAATAATAATAGCTGAATAATCAATTTTATTTCTCCACTCCTTGTTAACCACAACATGTGACGACACTATCAAATTTTTGGTTAAGTCTAGATTCTCATGCATCACTCTTCTTTGTTTTTCATGTATCCATAGTCCTACACATGTTTACTATGACATATATCCATGTTTTATTTTTTGGTGGCTATGCTCTATTTTTTTAGTCACATGAATCCACTATGTATTGTTCATGGCGATATCCTAGCATTTCATCTCATGGATTTGTGGTATATGTTTTCCAATCATGTTTAGTATTTCTTTATGACTGAACATGCATATTCCCTTCTCAAGGATGTTATCAACAAAATTGACACTTCTGCATTTGAGTTCCTTCAATCAAGAATTATACACTTGACTCCTTTCTCCCATTTTCAGCTTTCAATATATTCTAATGGATTTCGGCCATCAATTCCTCTTCTGACCTCATGTATTATAGGGAATCTATTATAACCCTATTTTACACTCAGTTATAATGAGAGAAACACAATATTAAATTACATTATTTTTTTTGATAAAATGCATCCTTTTAACCTTTTCTTTTACTAATGTGAGATTTGTCCCATGATAAAAGGGTGAAATTACATAATTGAGAAATTTTTCATATTTGTTTTTCCAAAATCTTATAATTATGAGATAATAATTATTTCATAATTGAGAAAACAAAGGAAAAGCTCATAATTGTGAAAAATGTTTCTATAGTTTTACATTCCCGAGGAGATCAAATTGACCCACTTGTGTACGATTTCGATAGGGGTCCATTATTTTATAATTTTCCTAACTTCTCAAGCCCTATAGCATTTATATGCATTCTCCCAAAGGATAGAATGATCCTATATAATCACACAAAGAGGAAAGGGGGTTAGATCAAGTATCCAAACAATAACATGAGAGCTCTGCTGTAGTGGGAGAGGAGACCATGCTAAGCTTGAGAAGATGATCTCCTATGCTAGAATGTATAAATTTGTTGTATTTTTAATTTGGATTAATAAATACATGTTATTTTTCTATGTCCATGTTTTGAATATGTTTCATGCTTTCATATGTTGGTTTTATGCTGACATACCCTCTACGAAAATTGAATTATTTTCTTTTTGGGTGGCTTTGTGTGTAGAGTATTATTTTATTGTACGTGAAATGATTTATTAAAGATTAAGTTTGCTTCCTTTACCTCAAAATCAAGAGACCTCAACAATCTTTGAGGATACTAGGTTTCGGCTTTTGATATCCATATTATCATGTGCAAGTGTGGAATGTATTATTTTGTATATCAAAGGATTTGGGTTTGAATATTTGATATTTTTCATGATCGCACATAAATATTGATAGATGATTCTATGATCTACCAGGTTAAAATTAATCATATTTATTTGGTAAAATTTTCCTATAACAAAAATGACATTAGCCAAAGGTCATGAAAAACCAGATTGAAAAAGGAACATGACCTTATTTCTTGCTAAAGAAATCTATCTCTACCAAGTTTTTTCAAGGACCACCATGAAAAAATAAGTAGAGATGGAAAGGCTTAAGTAAGGCATTTATTATTGAAAAATAAATATAAAATGTCAGTGGAGGACGAGAAACAAGTGACTCTACACAACCCATTCCGAAAAAATCTCCGACATTTTCCTATAGAACAACATTCATCAGAAGTACTTGAATGTAATCAAAGGATTCATAATTAATCTTTGATGACATGTTTTCATCGCAATCTGTGTTGGTACAAAACAAATTGAAGATGCATTCAAGTAATAATATTTTTTTTCTACCAAAAAACCATACCATATCTTGAACAATCTAATGATATTGAAACATGTAATTTATATTGACACAAGTAATACTTAAGAATTTCAAATTTTAGGCCATCAGAATCATCATTTTAAAAACATGGATTACAAATAATTTCGAAAATTTAGAAGTCTTGGTCATTAACATCATTGTCTGCAAATATGTCATACAATATATTATTTTGAATGGCCATATGATCTTTCAAGAAGTTAATATTATCATCATTGAAATATAACTCTAGAGCATGCATATTGTTACCAGATGTATTTTTCTCTGCTTATTCTATACCATCCATATTGTTGTCTTCCACAACATCATCTAACTTTGTATTGGTGTCTTCTTCTGCTTGAACATAAGCATATTTAGCACCATCATGGATGACAATTTCTTTGATGTTATCCAACCCCTCTCTCACATTTTTTTGGCCATCATTTTTTTTCTCAGCATATTCTAATGCATCATAAAATACATGCCTTAATCTTGGTTAATAAAGTATGGAAAATATCCATTTCATTTTCAGAATATCATCATGGAAAAATACTTGCACATGAACGAGTACATATATATATATATATATATATATATATATATATATATATATATTAGACATAAGTTATAACAATTTTATTGATTAGTAAACACATATAAATATTTGCAATAAACAATTTATTATATATTATTCATCTCTTGCCACTTATATTTTTTTGAATTAAAGAAATACCTACTCAAATTGAATTGGTAGAACATAAGGCTCCTTATCCTCCTGTAGGAACTTTGAGGAATATATATAAAAAAATACATTATGGGTATTTCTTTGTGTCCTCTCAAATGATTCATGCCATCTACACTAAAAAATAAAACATTTAAAAGAGTGGTAAGCCAACTCAATAATTACTTGTATTTTCCCAACATATTGTATATTCCCTTCAATAATATTCCTATCTTTTGAGCTTGATCGACTAGATTTCTGGAAGTGAACCATAGTGGCACAATCGAAGGGTTATCTCTTTACATCTACATGTTCTAAGGGATAATGTCGACCATATGCCCACATTGTTGTATATTTCCCTTCCTTTGAAAGACAATTTATTTTAGTTAAAACAAATGTAATTACTAATATTAAAATAGTTAATAATGTCAAAACTGTAAGGAAATTACATTATGTGAAATTTGACCTATACCTTTCTTTCACATCCTCTAGACATGTTGATTTCATTTTTTGCTATGTTTGAATCTGTTATCACTCCATAATTTCCCAAGATTTTGAGAGAAAGCCATAGGTAACCACAAAACCACTTTGGAAGTTGAGATCTAGCTATTCCAAGTTCAGAAAGGGATCTCTCTTTATGATTTAGATTTGTTGATTAAATTTATCAGGCCATTTGTTGAGTTTAAAGGTTTATTTTTGAAATATTTGGTTGATACTTCAAGAATAATCCATTCGGAAATGGAGTCATAAGCCTTAATAAACCAATTGCAGAAATAAAAGATGAAGTGTAGCATGGAAAAGTAGGTAGACTATTGGATATTTTGGAGCATTTGTGGAGTGAATTGGAGGAAATATTTAGATTCAATTAAACATAGACATTTAGAAATTAATTATATATTTAATTTCAATTTGAAAACACAGTTATTTTTTATAATCCAGAGGAGAGTGTAATTAATCAAATTCAACCCTTAATTTTCTTTAAACAGCAATGATAACGAAAAGAAAAACATATGGAAAAAAAGAGAAATAATAATTTTACAAGAGGAAAAACATCACCAAATTTTCTGACACATGAATCATGGAACAAATTCTTGTATTTCTGAAAATGATCACCTTTCGCTCAATGAACAACTTTACATCAAAATAATTCTTTCTTCATACAAGTGCCAACCCATAATACTTCAAATTATGAAGTATTTATTAAATATTTTACAAAATATCTTGATTTTATAATATCAATATTTATTAAAAAATATCTCAAAACTATTTATACAAAAATAGTATAGAAATATAAAATAAAAAAAACTATTGAAGCCTATGGAACTATCTTCGAGGACTGTTGGTGATGACTCGGACTGAAAAATTGATGCTTTGTTGCTGAAAATGTGAAACTGCCCATAACTATCCACACCTTATCCCATCTATTCCCATATAGGATGGAAAATTTATCCAACATTATGTAAGTTTCATCCACCTCATTATATTTCTGAAAAGTTTGCTTGACTAGGAACACATGTTTTAGTTCATGTCTAATGAGCATGTCAAATTCCAAACCTTCCAAGAAGGCTTTCCTTGTAATTGTTCCTTTGATAGTGAAAAAAAATTATTTTTCCTTGGCTATGGTGCACAGATTTTGCTAATAATCCTACAGTTTAACTAACTTATCTCCAATAAATTTTATCCCTAGTAGCTTGTTTTGATTCAGCAGATTGAATTTTCTGTGAAATTTCTCGATATTAGCCTGCAATCTATGGCATTTATTTTCTAACTAAAACCTTAGATTATTTTTGGTAAGGGCCCTCTTAATTTCAAGGATGGTGTCATTCGTGTCTGTGATCTCAAATTATTCTAATTCATAATTATTTTTTGAATTTAGGACCTTGATCAATGCATTTTATTCACCTACAATTTGTCATAAAATTTCCTTTACCTTTGCACAAATATCTTGTGATATTTGTACAAGTTCCTCTTGCTAAAAAAATATCTTAATAGAGGGCCAAATTTTAGTGATTTTTTCATTTATTTCAATCCATATATTCTCCTTATCCTGTGAAAGATTTTTAGCCATAACAAACTCATTTTATAGCTACTCAATTCTTTGGGTCTTTCTGTGACTCTTTTGAAGCTTTGCTACATGCTTATTGTCGACATTTAACTTATGTTCCTGGAGCGTTTTGAGGTGATCCTTCAATTTTTCAATTTCCTACCCTTTGATGGACAAGTCTTCCATGGCCTTGATCAATTCTGCTGACGCATATTTGGGATGCACCCATGTTGTGATGGATGCTGAAGTGGATGCTTCTATTGTTTATGTACCTGCAATGGGAACTATACCTACAATAGGAACAAATGTAAGTGGAATAACTACCAGCTAAGAGGAATGTTTTTTTTTATTTAACAATTTCTCCATATCGTCTTCCATTTGTTCAATTTGGATATTTTTTTCAATGATGATCATGAACATGCCTTATTTATCTTTTTCTAAGTTTCCAAATTTTTTTTCCAGCGGATATTCAGTTTATGGAAGCTTCAGCTGCTTCCTCAATGTTGCAATGTTTGCATTCTTTCTCTTAACAATTTCTTCTGCAACCTTTACATCTGTAGGATCATATCTTGATTTTATCACTAAATCCTCCAATGATTTAATATTTTTATCTTTAGCCAAAGATAATATATTCTCAAGTTTTAATTGAGAGTAGATGTTACTGACTAAAGCTTGTAATCTAGAAGTTGTCATTTTTTTTCTTATTAACGTTGAATACAAAATTTCACCTGTTTGTTTGTGTAGCTCCATTTGATCAATAGGATGAATTTGATTAGTGAAGAAGGAAAATAAATACTTATTATAGTCATATGCATCTTTGGGAGTAGGAACTACTATGTGGAGGAATTAAATCTGTATTTTTCCTTTATCAGTGTCAAAGGCAGAAAGATTGATATTCTGTGAAGCTTTTTTTTGTTTCCAAAACAATGAAAAAGTGGTAGCCTTGAGAATCTCTTTTTTCTTATTAATTTCTTTGAATTTAGCAAATATGTTTGGCTTAGTATGGTCATGAACCAACTTAGTTGTTTGAGATGTGTCTAAAGACACTTAAGAGGTCAAGAAGGATGGATATTCTTTAAAAATATCTTCGATTCTTGGAAAAATAAAATACAATAATTTTTCAAAAATATAGAGGACTGTGTATCATATTCATGCATGAAATTTGTTGTTTATTGGTATTCTTCTTCTTTTTGTAGATTGATAAATATTTTTCTCCAATATTTTTGACTGAAGGAGAAATATCTTTCCTGTGCCTTTTATCTTGTTTTTTTTGTTTCGGAGTTTGTGCAATTGTCATAGATATAACCTTCTCTTCTTCCTCCTATAAGGTATTTTCCTCCCACTGGTCTTGATTCATAAATTTCTCTATTTCAAGCCTTGGCGTGTGAGTGTTGGATGGATAAATCGTTCTTCTGGACAAGACAAATCTCCCTAGTATCCTACAATAACTAGCAACAAATAGACATATGTAAACTACTTTCTCTAGATTATATTTTATCTAGAATTATCTATAATGAAGGATTTAGGACTTACCTGTAGTCCAGCACTGATCGTAGTCTTATTTCCTATTGCATTGAATATGTCTCCTTTCAGGATCTTCAATCAAAAACATTAAAAAATTAGAAGCACCGGCATAATATAGACTAGTTCATAAACCATAAATCTATCTTGATGATCAAGGAATTAAAGAAGTAAGCCATTTAATGAAAAAAATCATTGAGAAAATAAGGTCCATTTGTATTATCTTTAATGGAAAAAGGAGCCTTACAACCGTGTTCACCTTGATGTCGTACAGGTCCTTCCGGGGTCTGGAACAAGCATTTCCTCTACTTTGACAAGCCTTTGCACTCTCTCGACTAACATAAACATGAGTGTGTAATCATTCCCATATGATAATCATTTAAGAGAGTCTGAGTTTCTCCAACAATTATCCTCAAAAAATCTCAAAGCCTAACTCCCTTTGAGGATGAACTATGGCCTCAATTTATAGAAAAAGAGAAGAGGTTGCAGCTCCAAATAAGAGGGGATAGAATCCTCTTTCAAAGGGATTAAGTTCCACATACCAAGGGGTAGGATCCTTTAATGGAGGGATGAATGTACATGAAAGGAGCGAACTTTCCACCGAATAATTGTTTCCAGAAGCTTCCAGATTCAACCAGCTAAGCTTCCAAATTTTACTTCCACCATCACTTTACCTTTTACAAGGAACCACACCTTAAATGAAGAAAAAGTGCAGCCGGTTCCGCACGTTCTAAAAGAAACAGATGTGGCACCATAGGTAATACTAAGAGAAAGTGCAGTACAAGTATTTTTATGACTTTTATAAGCTTTTCTCTCACTTTCAAGGCTTGGTTTTAGGAACTTGATTTTTGCAGACTTCTAAGGGAGTATTGTATGATTAATGATGAACCCATACAGATAGTAAAATGTCATGGTCACAATTTTAGTGTAACAGATTGCCCCCTAAAGTGCAAAGTCTGAGACCATTCGAAGAGTGATGTGCTTTATCATTTTTAGGATTCGCTTGTGGACACCCTAGTCGGAATCCTATAAAAACATTCAATGCAAAAAATATATATAAATATCATCACTGAGGTAAGCATTCCCATACTCAGATCAAATACTAACTAAAACTTGTTTTGATGTAGAAATGATTTTACTATCACATCAATAATGTAGACATAGTATGGACGCATCCATCTGTTTATGAATAGTCTACTGCATAATGAATAATAAAACTCTTCGCAGCCTGGATAGTGGAAACTAGATCCAGGGTCTTGATTTCCGCTACCCGAACTAGTACGATTCTATCCCTGCGATTGATTGTGTCAAAGTCAAACATGGTAGAAACCACTTGATTACCATTCAATGATGTGAACTGTTAACAAGTGTGAGAGAAACCACAAATAAAGACAATGGCTCTCAAATTACTCAGTACAATCCATGAAATGTGAATAAATGATTTGAATTCAAACATTTCATAGAATCATTCGATCGAAGGTCAATGATGCAACCTATCGTCGAAGGCGAGAAACCTGCCATTAAGGCATGCAGAGTCCAAGTACTAAAGGATTCTAGATCAACTTCCTAGATGATGAGCTTTCATCGATAGAAAGTGATCCGTCATAGGAAAACCCATGGCATGAAACCATTAGATCAAGTTTTGTAGAAATATTTTGCAAGGACTGACACATGGATGGTCAACGCGAATGGAGACAAATGTTTGCAATGAACGATTTATTTGAACTGTCCTCTTGAACACGTAACGACACTGCAGATGGTTTAGTGACAATTGACCTAAGCTAATACCTAGAAATTGGTTGAAGACTTTCAATATGGTTTGATTAAATGATAGGCAAAGGATTTTCCCAACCCATGTAGAAGTGCGACAAAAAGTGTCGTGTTCAAGAGTGGTAAACTACTTTTTAAACAAAGTGTGAAAAATGGATTTGTTTTCTCTCTTTTTCCCCCACCATTTCTGGAAAGTACCTCTTTATTTTTGACAAGCTTGAGGAGGATAACATTTTCTTGTTATATAAGCACATCCTTTGGATGAGTCCAACTTAGTTTAAAATCGAACCCTAAGAAGGAGTGGTTTGTTCCTATTTGTAATCGAAAGGTCCTTTACTGTTAAATTTTAACGAGTCAAGTATAGGAGAAACTCGGTGTTTTTAAATTTTAGGGAGTCAGAAGAAAAACTTAAGGAAACTCCGTGGGTGTAATTTTTCGTAAATTTAGTCTCTCAAGCATGAAAAAGGATAAAATAATATAGGAGAGAACTCTATTGACCATGATTAGTCAATGTATACCTTTTTCGTAAATAGTCCATTTCAGTCTGGAAAAGGGGTAAACTTATACTGAAGGGAAAACTGTTCATTTCCTTTAACGAGTTCGAATAGTCAAGTACTCGGCAATCTTTTCATCTTTAGAGAGTCTGAAAAGGGTTGAAAAGAGAACTCCAAGGTTTCACTTTTTCGTAATTTTCAAGAGTCCAAAAAAGTGATAAAAGTATACTCAGCAGTTTAGCTTTTTTTGTAATTTTTAACGAGTTCGAAAAAGTGATAAAAATGTACTCATTCACTTTTTATAATTTTTACCAAGTTTTGAAAAAGTGATAAAAAGTATACTCCTTTGTCAAAAGGACCATTTCACCGAAAAATCCTATATTCTGCACAAAAACTCAAAAATTAAACATACCTGTTTATGACTAAAAAAAAAAATTGGAAAATGACTTTTCAAAATGGAAAATAAATAAAATTGTATTTTATTTATTCAAAAAATCTTATAAAAAGGAGCTTTTCTAAATAATTTTTACCATTTGATTTCAGAGTGCAAATTGAGAGCTTTTGGTAAAAAACGTTCCGGAGGAGATTATGGAAGATTTTACCATTAGAATTGAAAACCATCAGCTCCAGCTAATCCACATCATCCTTACCTTAATTTTTTTCCATTTTCTTTCTTAATTTAGGGCTGAAATTGATTTTTAAGGAGGGAAATATGTTCAAAAAATCACTCACGGGGGTCCGCAGGTAAAACACATGAAACCTGTGGACCCAAACAATTTTACAAAGGAAAAATTGTCGTGGTACCACACCTTATGCATAAGATACATGCGGATCCACGCACTATTTTTATGCAAAAAGTGCGGAGGCGCCGTAAGAAAAAATAAAATGAATAAATCTCCCAATTTAAACCAAAATTTCTTACTCAAATTACTTCTGACCTTTTAAATTGTCCATTGCATGATATCTACAATGCTTGAGTGGAGAGAACGTGAGCATGAAGAGGTTGATGAGGCTACCTTGTTACATCTGCTTACATTAAGTGTATTGAGAGAATGCAGTTTGTACAAATTTTGGGCCATTCACGGTATGAGGGCTCAAGTAGATTTACTTACCTGGCTAGTAAGCAAATGGGATGTCCAGGAAAAATGCTTTATCATTGGAGGTCACCATCTCGAAATTGAGCAGGAAGATATATACTTTCTCACTGTTTTATCAAGAGGGTTGAGCCACTCTCTTCGTTTGGTGCTAGGGCAGGTGGCCAGTCTGTCACTAGCCTTCAGGATGAATTTTGCAATGAAGAAGCGGACCCCAAGGATAAATGTATTGAAATAAAAACCATTATTTGTCCTAAGCTCAAAGTGGTTGCATTTACAGTAACCAAGTTGTGTAGGAGCGTAGCTCCACATGTTTCTACAAGATCCCAAAAGCAAATTTTTGTTGACTGCTTTAGAGGCACCATTTTCAATTGGTGTGAGGAAGTGTTGGCCAATGTCGAAGGCCAACTGACTAGAGAAAAAAACACGAAGTTGAAAAACTTCGAATATGGAACGATCATGGTTACATTTGCTGTAGAGAGAATTCCTTCTCTAGCCCTACAACTGATTTCAGTCGATCATGGTAGAGTCAAAGAGCATCGGATGGTTTGATGGCTTGCATTGATGGCCCGTCATAGTGAAGGTGGCAAGGTTGTTTGTTTTACCCCAGCATATTTCCATTGGATAGAGAATCAAATCTTCGCGATAGAAGATTTCCCTTATGCTGGGATAGATTTCTGTGGCAACTGAGAGATGTCTCTTCCTCCAGGGACACAATGGGCTGACTTAGGTAAGAATCATTTTGACATGTTCTAAATTTTAATTTTAATTTTTCTTTTTGAATTGTCTAAAACTGATGACAAAAATTTCAAATACAGATGTGGGTCCACGTCGACCAGCCACGCTCTATCCTTTTGACAGGAAACCAGCTGTAGCACCACCACCACCATAGGATCAGACAGCAGAGGTCCTCACCGAACTGGAAAACCATCTGGAGTGGTTGAATTTAGATATTCCAGAGACTACCATAGATGACATTCTACTCCACTTGTAGAGATATGTTATCGGGATTCTGGGACCGTTCAGGAGATTTCTAAGTAAGGTGGCACAGGTTGTAGTGTTTTATCGTGATCATCACCACGGATAGTGGATGATTGATATTGTAGACTTATATAATTGTTTGTATCACTTTTTTCCGATCATAAGGCATTTTGAACCTATGATCGAGGATGATGTAATATTTTTGAAAACACTACGCTTATGCTTTGATATTACTACTATTTCCAGTTATCTATCTTAACATGTTATCGAATGTTATTTTGATCTACTGCTTTAATTATCGCAAATGTTTTTTTATAAAACTAGAAGCTACTGCATCAACTAATGTGTTTAAATTTCTTGGAATGTGTTGATACACAATATAATCAAATTCTCGTTCCAAGAGATGAAATTTCAAAAATAATCTTAACAACACTAGGTTTTCAATTTCATATACTCTATTCAATTGTAATACAATGAGTTCAGAATCTAACCTAATGATCAAACTTCGAATTCCAAATGAAATGGACTCAAAAAATAACTCAATAACTGCGTTATACTATGCAATATTGTTTGTCGTTTGACCGAGGCTTACCCCATGAAAAGATACAAACTCATTAGTGGGTGAATAAATAACCCAAGCTGTGGAAGGAATGTTCCATGTACTACGACAAGCACCATCAACAAAACCAAAGTATGTTTGAAGGGACGTCGACATCTGCAAAATCAAGAGTGATCCAGATAATTAGGGATAGTAGTAAAAGCACACTTAAACTAGGCGCACTCTTCTAATCTACAACATTCCAGCTTATGAAAATAACTAATATACAGGGAATATCTCCACACAAGAATCAAGCATAATATCTCTTCCGATAAAGCCCATTTCTGGGTTTGCCTAAAGAGACCCCGTCAAAGTCAATCAATTCATAAGCCCTTTTTGCAAGATGTCGCTTGAAAATATAAGGACCATGCCACATGGGCTCAAATTTCCAAGCCCCTAGCTTATCGTTAGCTTGATCATAAACCAAGAATAGGTCTCCTTCTGAAAAAATAAGAGGTGTAACACTTCTATCATACTGATCTTTCATTCGTTTTGCATGAGCTTCGGTAGCTAATGTAGCAGTGCACCAATTCTCGTCTAATTGAGCTAAGTACAAAAAGCGTTTCTCCTCTTCAGAAGTGGCTGGTAGTAACTATATGGCTAGTTGGAGTGACGGTATCTCGCATTCAATCAATAATACCACTTCTAAACTATAAACCAGTTGAAAAGGGGTAAAACATGTCGATGTTTTTGCTGAGGTTCGGTATGCCAAGTGCTGAAAAAAGCACAGTGTGCCAATCCGATTTATGAATTTCGATGATTCGTTTGATCATGGTGACTAAAATTTTATTGATAGCTTCAACCAGACCATTGGCCTGCGAGTAATATGGTGTAGAACTGTCATGGTGCAGGCCAAGTTGATCAATCAGTTCGGTCATCATGATGTTTCGAAAATGACTCCCATGGTAAGTAATTATCGCTTGGGGTACACCGAAATGAGCAATCACATGATTGAACACGAAAGTAGCTGTAGTTTTTCCATCTACCGCAAATGTAGGCATCACCTCGGCTTATTTGATAAAATAATCTACTGCAAGAATAATATACCCATGCCCCCCATCTGAGTGAGGATTACATGTAATGAAATCAATGCCCCATTTTGCAAAAGGACCGACAGTAATTATAGGGTGAAGAGGAGCGGGTGGTGCACACATCTTTTGATCAAATATTTGACAGTTGTGGCATTTGCGAATAGCAGAAATACAATCTTTAAATAAGGACGACCAAAAATAGCCAGTGTGAAATATCTTTTGGGTTGTGGCATACCCATACATATGACTACCACATGCACTAGAGTGATAGTCATTTAAAACCTTTTTAGCTTCATCAAGAGTGAGACAACGTCAAAAAACAGAGTCCACACCACAATGGTATAGTGTGTCACCAACAATATGATATTGCTGAGATTGGAAATGGATTTTTTGTCGTTGTGACCGTGAAAGTTCAAGCCGAAAAGTTTGGGTTTGGAGATAAATGATGATATGTCCATACCAAGGATCAATGGTACTGATAAGAAACAAATATTCATCCACGGTCGAATGTTCTACCACAGTTTCTGTGTTAGTACTTGGGAAGTCACACATAAATTCAGCGAATACCAATGATTTCTTTGATTTGGATTTTTCAAATTCCAAATCAAACTCCTGTAGGATAACAATCCATTTGGAGTATTTTCCCCCTAGCAATTGTTTGGTCAAAATATACATCATAGGGTTACAATCAGAAATCACTGTTGTTTTCCATAACAGTATGTAATGACGAAATTGTTGGACAACTTGAACTGCTACCAAGGCCAATTTCTCCACATGTGAGTACTTGATTTCGGTCGGATGCAGATTGCAACTGAGATAATAAATCACATGTTCATTGTGGAATTCATCTTCTTGAACTAAGACCATGCCAATCGTAGAATTGGAGGCTGCTAGGTATAAAAAGTAATCATGGTTGTAAATGGGAGGATGCAATAACGATGTATGGGTCAATGCATGTTTAAAATAAGCAAAAGATCGGTCAGAGATCTCATCCCAAAAGAAAGGAATATTATGCTTTAACAACCTGGTAAAATTTTTTGTTAACTCAGCATAGTTAGGAATGAATCGACGTAAAAAGTTCGCTTTCCCTTGCAAAATTTGGAGTTGTCAAAGAGTAGAAGGAGGAGGTAATTTGATGATAGCCTCAACCTTCGATGGGTTGACACAAATGCCTTCCTTTGAGACAACAAATCCCAACAACCGTCCAAACTCAACACAAAAGACACATTTGTGAGGATTCATACGAATCCTATAATGCCTACATCTCATAAAGATAGCTCATAGATGAGTAAGATGATCTGCTCTTCGCAATGAATGAGCAGGTGAATCATCGAGATAGGGTTGCACAATGTGTCTAATGTCATGAAATGCATAAGACATTTCCCTCTGAAAAGTTGTGCCAATGTTCTTAAGTCCAAAAGGTAATTTTCAGTAAGAAAAAGTCCCCCATGGACAAATGAAATATGTTTTGGGTTGATCAATAGGGAGTATGTTGATTTGATTATAGCCCGAAAATCCATCACGAAAAAATTTCACTTCCGGCACAATCGTCAATAATTTGATTGACATAAGGGGTTGGATAATAGTCTTTTGGACAAGCTCGATTTATATCCCTATAATCGATACATACTCGTATCGTCCATTGTTTTTTATTAACAGCAACAATATTAGATACCCAATCCGTTAAAGTAATTGGATAAATAAAACCTGCACAAAGTAATTTCTCAACTTCTGCTTTAATAGTGGTAGCTTTTCGCGGATGTATCTGACGTAATCTTTTTCAGACAGGTTTAGCATCTGGGTATGTTTTAATTTCATGAACAACAATTGATGGATCGATTCCTATCATTTCCTCATATTTCCAGGAAAAATGTCATGGAATTCCTAAAATAGGGCTTTATATCCTTGGATTTCATCTGGTGTACAATAAGCACCTATATGAATGTTTTCAACAATTCGTAGTTTTACTGAGATGTCAATAGGAACTGTCGTAGAGATGTTTTCTAAGTTCAATTCAGAATCAGAATTTGTGATAGGATTCCAAGGTTCATTGACATAATCAATGGTAAAAATGGAGGAAAAATTAGTTTCAAAATGATAGAGATCAGGTAAAAACGAAGATCGATGATGCAGATCTTCCCATGGTAATTCTTCTATAGACAAAAATTCACGAATATGCTCATCAGCATTAAATACTTGTTCAACAGTATTCTGAATTGATGGCAAAGCTGAGCTTGATATCGAAAGTGATTCCTCATTGATCACATTTACTAGATCAGGTTTAGTTGAAGGAGAATCAGAAAATGACCATATTTCCTGATGTGATAATTCAAAAGGACTCAAAGGCATCGCGCCATCGAAAGAATCTAGTTATGAGTCTGAAGGTACTAGCCAAGGATCATCAAAGGAAATAGTACTTGATGTAATCATATTGATATTAGTAATAGGAGGTGGTATGTTGGGAGCAGGCAGGGAAAAAGTTCCCAGTAAAGTAAAATCTTTAATTAAACCTACTCCAACATTTTTATAAGGGATAGTCAATTTTCTGACATGTTCGATGCTATCATTAGTGGCTAGGTCGGATGAATAATATGAGAGATTATCTATTTTAATGATCTTTCCTTTATGAGGAAACATTATGAGATGAAAGACCGATGATACAATAGCAGTCATGGCATAAGACCAACTACGACCCAGGAGAAGGTTGTAATCCAGAGGGGCATCAACCACTTCCACATCTAGATTAACGGTTTCTCCTTTGACCTCTATAGGTAGATCCTGTAAAATACCATATGAATGGAATCCTCTTCCATCAAAAGCTTTGAGGATAGTCGACGATTGGTTAAGTGTCAGAGAACCAAGTGATTTCCAACATTTTAATGACATGATACACATAGAAGCCCCTTCATAAATAATAGTATGAAAGAATTTTTTGTTTTTTACTAAAACTAGAATTTGAAAATCCATTTAATGAGGTAGGCGGGGTGTAAAATTTTCCAAATCGAAGATCATTAGGTTCGAATCCTGAAGATCTACAAGTCCTATGATTGACAATATTAATTTTCTTTGGGCTGGACATGATTGCAGCACTTCCAAAGCCAACATTACTAAGGGGGAAATCTCCAAGTCTTCAACAATGTTGTTTTTCTAAGAAACTCTCACATGTGGATTGAAAGATGATTTACGAAGTACACCTTTAGCAGGCAGTTTGATTACTAAGTCAGGATTTGGTTTTTCAATCTGTAGCGGATCAGAAACTGAGGGAGATGTAGTTGATGTTGAATTAGAATTTTCTACTTCTTTACCACCAACAGGAATTTTACTACCATAATATTGTGATCGCGTCGCAACCATCAAGATATCTTCTAGAGTATTCGAGGAAGATCCAATCATGTTACTATCTTAATCAGGAAAGGGATCCTTCAAGACAGCAAGTATGGGCGAACCCTTAACGAATTTCAATACCTTGGCTCTATGCGGTCACTCTTTAGTAAAATTATCCTCAACACAGATCAGATAAGGATAATGAGGTTTTCGTTTATCGTCAGTTGGTTGAGTTTTATCGTTTTTATCTTTTGAAGATGATTTTTTTTTAATTCTTACCTTTCTTCTTACCACCATTTATAGTTTTGGCTGTAGATGATTCTACAACATGAATATCGGCGGAAGTTTCAACAGAAAAATATCCTTTTGGTGAATCGGGTAAAGTTATAATAGGAGAAGTCGTCTTGGAAGATTTATTCTTACTCTTTCTAGTGTTAACAAAACAAATTACACCATCAGAAACATGAGATCCTGAAGGAGTTGTAGTTAACCGATTAGGTCTTGGTAAATCGGGGATTTTTTCATACAGAGTGCCTGACTATGTATATACAAGGCCAAGGTACTAAGCTTGAGCAATGACTTTCTCTTCTGTAACAATGCTTCCTTTGGCCACATCTTCAGTAATTTTGGGCAATAATGATTTGATAAACCATTCAGTCAAAATTTGATCTGGAATAAAGACATTCACTAAACGTGTCCTACATCTCCATTCATGAATGTGATCAGATATGTATGTAGACGTAGATTGTTTTAATGAGGTCAAAAATTCCGTACCATTGTCGTATCTGATAGGTAACTGAAAATGGGTTAAGAAAGCAGTAGCTAGTGCATTAAAATTATTAAATGAGCCTCGTGGTAACTCAATGTACCATTTAGAAGCTAGACCAATGAGAGTTCTCTAAAAAAGACGTAATCGGATAGAATCATCGATTAGTGAATTGGATGCACACCATAGGTGATAAGTCATAACATGATTAGATGGATATTCTCCTCACTTACCTTCAAACTTTGGAATATCACTGGGCAACTTATCAGGCATCGGCGGCCAATACAGAAGATAAAAAATGGGATCATTCGTAAGGTGTGATAGAACAGGTAAATCTAAAGTTGCTATGAACGGTAACTGATGACTAGGGTCTTGATAACCTTGTGTGATCAAACCAGTTCCAGGAGGAGGATATCCAGGATATCCTGGAATCGGATGCACATTGGGAATTGTGAAACCTCCTAGATAACTAGGATTAACTAGACCATCATGGGGTTGTTGAGGTACTTGATAAGTATACCCAGGATACAACTGATACTGATATGTTGGATTTTTTGTAGCATGTTTAAATTGATACTGCCCCTAGTACGGTTGATAAGTAAATTGTGGTTGACTAGTGAGAATCGTACTTGTACCAGATTGTCCTATAGGCATCTAGACCGTAGTCTGAATTGTAGGTCCTAACTGTGGCAGAGATACTTGAGTAATTTGCACTAATACAGGAGTTGTAGAAAAAGGAGCTATAGATACTCCAGAAATAGGTATGGTAGGTTGAACAAAAGTTGCAGCAGTAGTAGAATACTGAGGCGGAGTTCTTGGTGTACTAGGCCTAGGCTGTTGAACATAAACAGGTGCAGAGACTTGAATGGTAGGCTGGACAGGTTGCTGGGTCAGACCAGAACGTATAGGTTGTCCAGGTTTATTAGGAAACTGCACATTGGGTTGTAAAGTCTGTTGAATTCGAGATGGATCCCACACCATATTAATTCTGGCGTATTGACCCATAGAAGGTTATGCATATGAAGGATCATATCCAGGTTGAACGTACATTTGATAATTAACTGCCAAATTTCCAACTCCTTACAATAATGGTTAACCTGAAGGAGGTTGAAAACCTTGAGCTGGGTACTGACCTTGAGGTTGATATTGACTTTGAGGCATGTACAGAATCTGGGGTTGATATTGACCTTGAAGTATGTACTGTCCTTGAGGTTGATATTGACCTTGAGGTATGAACTGACTCTGGGGTTGATATTGACCTTAAGGTATGTATTGTCCTTGAGGTTGATATTGACCTTGAGGTATGTACTGTCCTTGAAGTTGCTCCCCAGGCTATAAATATTTTCCTACAGGTTGACCTCCAGGTGGTAAAAAATTACGCTGAGGTTCCCCTCTGGGCAGTAATTGACTACCTTGAGGTTCCCCCCCAGGCGGTAACTGACTTCCTTGAGGTTGAGGATTTGGAATATTTCCAAACATCATAATAATTTGTTCTATGTTCAACGTGCCAGTGTTTGTTTCATTTTTACCAGATGATAACATTTGTTCAATTGGTTGAGGAGATGCTCCTGAGAAGGTACCAGAGAGTGACTGGTATCCCGGAGAAACAGATGAACCACCGTATAAAAATGCTTCTGGAGATTCAGAAAACATAGATGACTCACCCGACATAGCTAATGAAGGTTGATAACATCGTGGTGTAGGGTAAAAAGGAATTCGGGGTGGTGAATAAGTAAGACCCGCGTCTTGTAAAAAATATATCAATGATAAATACCAAGCGTTAGTTCTAAAAGTACTTTATAATATTGATTCACGCTCTCTAAGATTCAAAGTTTCTTTGGTTTTGGGAAGAACTATATCTTCGTCGTGACCAACAAGTTCTTCAATACATATGAGATCAAAAGGAAGGTTTTCAGTAGTTCGATGTCTTACTCTAGGTGAATTAGGGTCACTAGAAGTCAGAGTAACAAATCCTGAAGATGATTCCAACAAGCAAATTCAGTTTCTGGCTCAGAAATTTCAAGTTATTCATCTAATTCACTAGTTTTAGAAGCAATGTCAGTGACTTCAGAAATTGAAATTGGCTCTTGAATATATTTTGTTGTTTCTGATTGATTTATCAGGATGAGTAATTATGGATGATTCTCCTGGTTCCGTTGATCTAATTATATTGGTAGTATGTGGTACCAGAGCTTTCATTCCTTCAAGTTGGCTTGGTGTATACTTAGGGGGTTTCCCCTAAAGTCTACGCGATTGTCCTGGTAATTCAGCCACGATTAAAAATTATTAATCACACGCAATCAAAGAAAATTCCAATCAAAATTCCTAAAGTCACTGAGGATAAAATCAAATGATCAAATTCTTATGAAATCTAAGAGATCAAGCCACACATAAACAATAGATCCCCACACTAAAAACACTAGTTGGTGATGAAATCCAACATCATAGTATTTTAATTTAGAAATGGCAGTTGGAACAGTTACCCCGACAACCTGCTTAATGAAGCAAAACTGACAAGTCTACTGAAACTATCTCAGTGTAGATAACTCTTCATATAGCTCCAAGGAGTCAGTCAAGGTTCCATTTGTGGCTGGATCTTTCCCCCATCAAAGTCAACCGATATATGCTAAGTATGGCATAACAAAGCTCAATCCCCTTGAAGGCTCCTTGAAATAATCCAAGGTATACCGACAAGTGACCCCAGGCTCCTCGAAAATGGTCAATCCAAGGTTTATTGTTGTTAATACGCGCACATCTTCTATCGTTCCCAATGAGATAGAATTGATCACCTCACTAGTTCGGGTATGATATCGTGCTTGACTCCTTTAGGAGGAGCTTCCTAGAGCATACAAGCTACTATTGGATTTTTCCTACCGCAATATCAACTACTTGTTTGTTTTAATTGTCTCGGAGAGTTAATTACTCCCTACTCCAAGACACTAGCCTAAGCTATGTTGGTGAAAAGAGTCCTAGAAATATAAAAATTACTAGATTGATTTTAATTTAAGCATTTCTTTTAATAGTTTTTTTCTTAGGACAATAGGTGCGAAAGTGAAACTTTGATGATATGTAGTGAATCGACTCAAAACACACTAAAAATGCATCTATTATGAGAAACAATTCATTTCCTTTCAATGAATTCTACCTAAAATAAAGAGTTGAGAAATGCAATCTTTTAAAACAATTCTTTCCTTCAAAACAAGAACATATGAAAAGAAATCTTATCTCATGAGAACTTTGAATGATCAATTGCTCAAAAAGAAATCCCTTTATTCTTCAAGATCAAAACTACAATCAAACATTCTCCAAAAGAAAACTAGAATTTCTAGAAATAACACTCAAAATTAAAACACTAATTTTGAGATGTAAAGATTCTAAGAATTAAATCTGAAATCAACACTTTAAATATTTCGAGGAATTTTTTCCTAGTTTGTAATCGAACTAAGAAATTCTTTGCTAAAATGAGCAAAAACTCAAAAACATCCAATTATGGTTTTTTTAATTGAAATTCAAAACTTAATGAAATTTTTTTTTAAATATTTTCAAATGAGAAAATAGGATCTAATTCTCATAAAACAATTTATGCTATGAAGTCAAAGACTCAACAAGAAAACAATGAAATACCAGTGATCTAAGGTATACATAGGTTTCTAATCTTTGAGTGACATAAAGACAAAGAAAAAATCACTTATATCACATAGATCTTGTAGAAAATCATTTAAAACTTAAAAATGCTTAAAGAAACTCTCAGACAGAGCTTTCTGATAGAACATACAAGTCTGGGTATATACTGAGAATCCTACAAGCTTGTCCTGGAAAAGAGAATTTTAACTTTTTCAAAAAAATTCTGAGGGTCCGTAGGTTTTAGTGTAAACAGGTGCGGTGCCACACTATGTATACAGAAAAATAGCGGAGATGACCGCACTGTGCCTAAAGACATAGTGTGGATACCAGAAAATTTAAAGAAAAACAAAAATTTCTAAATCACTTTTCAGTGATTCTACAGGAATAAATTACCCAAGCTAGTATCAATCAATAAAAATCAGAAAAATAATTTCACAAGTTAAAAATAAAATGAAAACTAAGTTCAGGATCCATTCCCCAGTGGAGTCGCCATTCTGTTGGACGGATAAATCGTTCTTGCAGACAAGACAGATCTCCCTAGTATCCTACGATAACAAGCAACAAACAGACAGATGTAAACTACTTTCTCTAGATTATATTTGATCTAGAATTATCTATAATGAAGGATTTAGGACTCTCATATAGTCCACTGTTGATCGTAGTCTTCTTTCCTATTGCTTTTAATACGTCTCCTTCGGGATCTGCAATCAAAAAAATGAAAGAATCAAAAGCACCTGCATAATATAGACTAATTCATAAACCATAAATCTATCTTGATGATCAAGGAATTCAAGAAATAAGCCATTTAAATAAACAACTCATTGAGAAAACAGGATCCATTTGTATTATCTTTAATGAAAAAAGGAGCCTTACAACCGTGTTCTCCTTGATGTCGTACAGGTCCTTCCGGGGTCCGGAACAAGCATTTCCTCTACTTTGACAAGCCTTTTCACTCTCTCGACTAACATACACATGAGTGTGTAATCATTCCCATATGATAATCATTTAAGAGATTCTAAGTTTCTCCAGCAATTATCCTCAAAAAATCTCAAAGCATAACTCCCTTTAAGGCTAAACTAGGGCCTCAATTTATAGCAAAAGAGAAGAGGTTGCAGCTCCAAATAAGAGGGGAGAGAATCCTCTTTCAAAGGGATTAATTTCCACATACCAAGGGGTAGGCTCCTTTAATGGAGGGATGAATGTACATGAAAGGATCGAACTTTCCACCGCATAATTATTTCTAGAAGCTTCTAGATTCAACCAGTTGGGCTTCCAAATTTTACTTTTGCCTTCACTTTACCTTTTATAGGGAACCACATCTTAAATGAAAAAAAGTGTGGCTAGTTCTACATGTTCTAAAAGAAACAGATGCGGCACCGTAGGTAATACTAAGAGAAAATGCGGTACAAGTGGTTTTAGGAACTTGATGTTTGTAGACTTCTAAAGGAGTATTGTATGAGTAATGATTAACCCATAAAGACTGTAAAACGTCATGGTGAAAATTTTAGTGTAACAATGAGTATAGGGAGTAGTCTTCTTCTCTCCTCTGAGCTTTGAGATGAAGTCAACGTGGTCATATGACCACGTGAAGTTGAGCTTGAAATGCATTTGTTTTAAAATCGAGTCAACTTCCTTGCCTGCTTCCCTAGTGTTACAAATAAAAGGACCAACTTGTGTTTTAATTTTAAACTGAGATTTCTTCTTTGCTGCAAAAAAACGCAGATCATCCACATTTATCATATGTCTGATATATTCTAATGAGAAAAATATCATAGAAAAATACATAGGTAACTTGTATGGAGTTCGTTCACACCCATACACTCTAATTTATGTGAAGTTTTGATACAAGTACAAATCACTTGTTTTAGTCTGCTCACTGAGTGAGCGAGATGAATACATGGTGGTAAGGGAGTGGTGGTGAGGAGATATGTGGTGGGTAAAGGAGTGGATTGGGGGAGAACTCTAAACGGCTAAATCTTTTTGTGGGAGTGGGATGGAGTGGATTTTAGAGGGGGGGGTAGGTTGGTAAGTGGTTTTAGGAAGAGGGAAGTGTCAAAACATGAATGAGGGCCATGTATAGGGGAGCAAGAAAATTTAAACCACCTTTTCCGACCCCACCCCCTCTAATTGTTAGATGGGATGGGGGGCTCCGAAATCGTTGGCTTGCCATTGGATCGAGCGTGTTAGATATCTGTCGTCAGATCTAGCACACAGTTTATCACATAATGAAAAAACATTGTTTCAAAACACTTTATTACATGAAATTAATCACGATTAAAGGGATGATTAAACTAATTAACCCAATCTTAATTAAAAAAATCACTTTATGGCATAAATTAATCGCACTTAAATGATGTGATTAGTCTAATTAAAATTTTTAACTTATCTCTAATACTACATTTAGACTTGAAAGCCTTACTTTTTTGTTTTTCTAAATTTATCATCAATTCTTATTTGTTTGAGTGCCATTTAGACTAGCTCACTTATTTGGGGGTTTTTCCTTCATTTTTCCTATATTTTTATTTTATTCTTTCCTTTCACAAATGTATATTTTTATCCCATTTTTCTTTCTATTTTTATTTTCTTTTCCAATTTTTTTTCCTGGAAATAATTTGAAAGATGAAATATTAGTTACAACATATTTATACAAATCAATAGATATCTATCAATCTATATATAAAATTTAGGACCCTAACAATGGCTCGAATGGGAATGGCATCCTCCCTGTAAGGTGCCAATAAAACCGTAGACTAGTAGCCTAATCCATTGGGCATACCATCTCTATTCTATAGCTCAAATGATTCATTGTTATTATTATGAATATGGAAGAAACTAACATAAACTTAGGGCCTTGTCTTCGGGCTTGAACCTGTGGTGTTAGACACACACACTTGCAGTAGAAAAAACAAAATAATATTTACAATGAATTGAATGAAAAATTATCTTTTCTTGAGAAAAATAGTGTTTGAGGAGTCTTCCATTGATAGGTCAACTTGGTATTTCTTCTCCTATTAATTCGTTAAAAAATAATGCATTATTTCCCTGGTAGGCTTCTATTTGGAAGGGTCCTTTCCATATACTATCAAATTTACCATGCTTTCCTTTGTCTTCATTCATAGTATACCACTTCAAAACAATGTAATTTAATTTAAAATCATCTATTTTGGTCCTTCTATCATAGGTCTTCTTGATTTTGTCTTGAATTACTCGAGTTTTGTTGTAGACCTCCTCCTTATATTGTTGCAAATGTATCATTTTATTTATCCTTCTCTGTAAGTTATTTTCCTCTACTTATGATTCATGTAAAAAATTTAGCACAGGGATTTTGAGGGAGGTAGGAAAAATTGTATCCACTCCATATACCAATTGGAGAGGAGACATTCCAGTATATTTCTTTGTGCTAATTCCTTCAGCCCATAGGGAATTAATCAACTTCTTATGCCAAGACTTTTATTTTCCTGCAATATTTTATTTATGATGTTGAATAAACTCTCATTATAACACTCAACTAACCCATTCCCTTGTCGGTAATAAGAAATAGTGTGTCCTAATTTTATGTTGTATTTGTGACAAAATTCAATCATTATATTTGAATTTAAAGAAACAACATTGTTGATAATGGTCTTATTTGGACAACTGAATTTGGAAAGAATATTATCTTCTAAAAACTGAATGATTATTGTGCTTGTAGCTTGTCTGGTTGGAATAGCTTCAATCCACTTGGTAAAGTAGTCAATCATTTTTAAAATACATTTATGTTGAGCGAAAGAGATTGAATGGATTTCTCTAATAAAATCTAAACCCCATTGTTGGAAAGGAACCTCAATTGAAATTGCTTTCAATGGAAAGGGAAAAAAATCTCTTCTTCCTTCAAAAATTTGGCACTGGTGACATGTAGTAAGTTTCTTACGAACATCTGCAAACCCGGTAGGCCAGTATAAAACAACCCTTAAGATTTTGTTAGTTGTGGTTTTCCAGTATAAATTTCCTACATGGTCACCTTCATGAAATTCTTGTATGAGTTTGTCTTCTTCCTCCTGCAATAAACAATTTAGCAAAACACCTCCAACAACTCTCCAAGACACATTCTTATCTAAAATGAAAAATTTCATATCTTTGACTGGAGACATCTAGCTTTTATCTTAGTTAAACATGGAGGAGCTTGTAAATTTTGTAATACGAAAATAATATATGCATACCAAGGAGAGGTAGAAAATAATTCTGATACTTGTGGAGTCACCTACTCTTCCTATTCATTAAGTTCAGATATAAAATTTATGTCTAGTGCATGAAAATTGGACTCAGTCATTAGTTTTTCTAATCCTTGACCTTTGAAAAGCTTACTGTGTTTTATCTGAATGTCATATTCTATAATAATTACAATCCATTTTCCTCTTTTCCCATCTGCATTAGTTTGTGTAAGGATATATTTTACCGTAGGATTTAGGACAAATGCAATGATATGGGGATGTAGAATGTAAACTCTAAAATATGTGATTTCTTTCACTAAATAAAATTATTGTTTTTCCATGATATTGTATTTTAATGAGGCATCCCTTAAATCTTTACTAAAGAAAGAAATAATTTTTTCATAACCTTCATTGTTTTTCTGCAACAAAATTGTTGTAATGGCTTGTTTAGATGAAAAAAAAAATCATGAAATATTTTGTAAAGTTAGGGCTAATTAACACATGAGCTCATCTCAATGCTTGTTTCAGTTCATCAAATGTTTGTTTTTCTTCTAGGTTCCATTTTACTACAATGTATTTTCTCAACATATTAGTTATGGCTCTCAAACGTTTAGCCAAATTAGGTATAAGTATCCTAAGGAAATTTATCCTACCATTGAAAGATTGCACTCTTTTTTTGTTTCTTGGAGGAACAATATTCATAATTGCTTCAATTCTAGTAGGGTTAATTTTAATACCATTTTTTGAGATTATATGGCCTAGAAATTTTCCTTCTTCTAAACCAAAAAAATATTTTTTGGATTCACAAATATGTCATAATTCCTACATCATTCAAAAAAAAATTCAAATGATGTAAATGATTTTCATGAACTTGGAGAAAAAAATTATGTCATATAAATATATCACAATGAATCTCTCTCTTTCATATGAAAACTCTATGTCCATTACTCTTTGCAAATTATTCCCTGCATTCATCAACCAAAAAGGAATTTTGACATACATGAAAGTTCCCCAAGGTGTTGTAAAAATTGTCTTACGTTGGTCATTAGGATGTACTAAAGTCTGGTTGTAACTAGAAAAGCCATCAAATAATGAGATCATGCTTGATCCAACTACCCTCTAAATTATATGATTCATCTTTGGTAAGGGATAGTTGTCTTTGAGAGAGACTTTATTCGGGTTTCTAAAATCGGCACACACCCTTATTTCACCAGACTTTTTCCTTACTGGCACCGTATTTGACACCCATTTAGAAAATCTGAGTGGTACTATAATGTTTGCATCCAACACTTTATTAACCGCTTTCTCTATCAAAGGAATTAGAATAGGAT
Source organism: Pinus albicaulis (assembly GCA_034641835.2). NCBI lineage: Eukaryota > Viridiplantae > Streptophyta > Pinopsida > Pinales > Pinaceae > Pinus > Pinus albicaulis. The sequence goes on along the minus strand of CM076582.1, from coordinate 966,680,732 downwards.
GAACTCTAATTTTCTTCTTAAAAGGTTTTTGATCGTCTTTGATGCGTATGGCATGTTCAGTTATGGATTTGTCATAAACCTTTAAGTCCTTATATCCCCATGCAAATATATATGTATATTGTTTAAAAAAATCTATGTATATTTTTTTTTCTTCGGGAGTTAATGATTTGGAGAGCTTAACAATTTTAGGATGTTTTTTAGTTCCTATATTTCAATCATCTACTTTACATTGAGATGGTTGAATTTAAGGCTTCGTTTCTACTTCATTAAAATCAAACAATTCTTCAAGTGGTACAAAACCTCTTGGAATTGTATTATTCTTTAATTGCAATATTTCAAATTCCTTAAATTTTGCATCAGCTTGATTGAAAATTTTTCCCTCTTCATTTTGTTCACTTTCTTGTCCTAGATCACTGTTAAAATTTTCAAAATCATCTTTTAGTTGCAATAAATTGTCAAGTTTTTTTTCATTATGAAAAACTTGCCAATATCTAATATTATCAAGAATAACAGGTCTATGTTTGACATTAATTTCTAATTTTCTTATTTCTCTAAATGGAATTTTGCAAACATTTTCAGAAGAAACTAATGCATCAACAAAAAAAAATTGATCTCTAGGCATTAATTATATCTAATATTCTGGAAAGAAATGCAAAAAATCTAAAACAACATTTCTATAGGCTCTCATTCTAGGATTTTTAGCTCAATCCTCACCTTTGATTTTTTTTATGATTAATTCAGAATAGCCATGAATTGAAATATTCTTTGCTCCCATTTTTTTTTTTTTTTTCATTCCTAATATCAAAGCTTCATACTCAGCTACATTACTTGTGCATTCAAAATTCATTTTATAAGAATATTTCCTTGGTTTACCAGATTGTGTATTATAGGTCCACACTCCAATACCATGCCCTTCTTTACTTAGTGCCCCATCAAAATCCATGTTCCATAACCCATCCAGTTTTACTTATTCTTGAGTTTCAATTTTCTTTTTTTAACATATTTCTCTTTTGGTTCGATGTCTGTAACCTGATCCTTGATGTATGTAACCTAATCCTCTATTTCCAAACAAATATCATTGTGAAAAATCAAAGAATACATATCTGAATGCACAGAGTAAATAGGATAACTGTTAGGTCTGTTTTGGATACTCACCATGTATTTCATTAAGTTTTCCCTATACAATATTCTTTGTTGGCCAAAAAAATGAATTGTTGCATATGTCATGTTCAGTTGCAATGTACCCTGCATTTTTTCTCCCCATGATATTTACAAGAGCATGCAATACTTAGGAGGAATATCAGCCACAAAAACATCCATTACTAAACTTTTTGATGGGATTTGAGTGAGAGTAACACACAAATCCTTGATTAATCCCAATAATTTTACTTTCTTTAAGTCAAAGGAGTAAATTTATTTATAAGGTCTCACTATATCTAAACCCAATTTTTCCATGATTTCTTTTGTCATCAGATTGTGTGAGGCTCCTAAACCTAACATGGAATTATGTAGAATAAAATCATGGATGTTTAGACCAACATAAAATGGAGGAACACAACCATATTTTGGAATACCATCTACTTCAGGTCCAGAGAGTAACCTGGACTGATCATCAGTTACATTAACGTTGCCAGTTCCTTCCTCAATTTGTATTGCCTTTTGAAATTTACTTCTATAGACATCCTTTTTCACTTATTCAAGGAATGGAACCAGGATTTTGAATTTTGAAAGCTCATTTTCAATGTTAAAATAGGTTTGAGACATTTCCACTTCCCTAATACTTACCTCTTATTTTTTAGGAGTTTCTTTATAGGGGGTTTCCTTTTGAGGGATTTCTTTCTTAGGGGTTTATTTTTGAGGAGTTTCTTTTTATTTTTCTATTAGTAGTTGTATCAGTGGATGAATTTTTGGTAGGGTTTGTTGTTTTCTTTTTTCTTCTCAAGTTGTATTTATTATGTACTTCCATGATAGCATTTTTATATTTCAGTTGATAATCTGGTGACTTTGCAGGCATATCCTCTGGTAATGACAATTGGAACAGGTCTTGTTCCTCTTTCGTTAGAAAAAAAGGGTCTTTTTCACCTCCCCCAAAAATAATTATTTGATCTTCTTCTATCTCTTGCATAGTTTTTTATTTTTCTTTGGCAAAATTTTCTTATAAAGGGTGTCTGATTTGCTGATTAGCCTGACCTATTTTTTCTCTTTATTTAATCTGAGATTGTGGTCTCCTAAAATTTTGATTTCTAATTTGAGGTCCCCCTTGAGGTTCCCTAGGAGGTGTTCTATCTTCCACAATCATTCGCTCCATCATTCATTCCATAGTTTTAACTAGACTGTATAGTTTTAAGTTTGATGAAGAAGAAGGTTCTTCTTTGATAGTCACCCTTATTTAAGTTCATATCTTAGATCCTTTGGCTAATAAATTAGCCTCTACAATAACAACGATATTTTTCATTTCTTCAAGTGTGGTTGCATTTCGTTCTCTTAAGTGATTGGTCATAATAGCATCAAATCCTTCTGGAAAATGAATTAGAGCCAATCTAGGTGGGATTTTTATTGCATCTGGGATAGATTTATAAAAATTGTTAAAGATAATGCAGTAATACTGGGTAGTCTCATAAAACGTTGAGTCCTTTCTAATAAACCTTCAGCTCTTCCTCCACCTATAATAAACTACTCTTATGAATTTTTTGGGATAATTTTTTTGATAGAAAAATTATTGCTATGATACCACATGAAAATAAAGGAAGAGGATAAAACAAAAAATACTACCACACAAATCAACTAGGATATATTTTACGAAAGATCATAAAACAAGGTAATATTAGTGTTACACATAATAAAACCACATATATTTACATGCACTAAAAAATAGAGTTTTATGCAGTAGAAACAATATTTAAATATCCATAATCTAGTGTGCATGGAAAATAAAATTTTATTATAATTTCATGAAAGTAAGATGCATTTAAAAAATAACCTAAGACATAAGCTCCATTCATTGGAGGTTTACGAACCCTCTATTTTTACACTTCAAAATTATGTTGTTTACATGCTCACCAATATTTTAGGTCTAGAAATTTGAACAACAAAAAATTCATGACATAACTAAAAACATACATTGATATATATTTTTAAACTAAAATTGGGTGTGCATACAAAAAGTAATTTCCAGTACTTTCATACAGTTTGTGGTATAAATTCCTACCACGTAGTAAAACTTGCCATTTAATGAGGATACCAACTGCATGACATATTTCTAATGATTTTTTTACAGATGAGTTGCAAATATGGGAAACTTGTACATTGTTCAGAGATTCATTCACTTCCACATCCATTCAACTAGAAAGTAAAATTTTCAATTTGATTTGCTCATACTCTCTAGGTATGGTGTGTTGTCATGTTCAATTAATGAGGTAGTTGGGATTAATTTCCAACATAGGGGTCTACAAACCATGGTACCTTATGAAGATAGTGAGGAGGACTTTACTAAAACCAAAAAGGTGACATATTTGGAGTTGATTAAGAAAATAATTGCAACAAGAAATGAGAATATGCGTTGAAGGAATCTACAAAGGGACTAGATGTTGGAAACAATAACTAATAGAAACACAAATACGTTAAAAAAAAATATTTCCACTACATAGGATCCAACCCATGTGAATGAATCTATTCATAATGAATATGCAGAGGATGATGCTAAGCCTCCCTTTGATGAACATGACAAATAAATAATGGTAGCACTCATCAACACACAGAAAATCAGTTGCAGATGTTACAAAAGATGATGGTGGTAGACTAGACTGAGGATAACATAATAATTATAGAAGAAGTTAAAACACGCAAAGGGGTTTATAGAGAAAAAGCCTCAATAATCTCAGATGAGGGGAATGTGGTGGCAACAAAAGAGGTAAGAAGAATAGTACAAGAAGGAGAGATAATGAAGATAATCATACCTTGACAAATATCTCTAAATGTGCCAAAGGTATGGAATAGGTCAAATAAAGTGGGAATAACCATCGAAGAAGAAAGGCTTGAGGAGAAACCACAATATATTAATAGTGAAGGTGACAGAAGGGCTAAGACTAGAAAAAAAATGAGAAGAGGCACCAAAAAAGTGGGATTGAAGAAGAGTGAAGGAGATGAATTTGTTGAGGAGGAGAAATGACAAGGAGGTTTTCAAGTGTACTGGGCCTTAAAACCTCAAAGTATAAACAAGTTTTGGAATTTCAGTTGGAGTGGATAACATTTGTGTTGCTCAAATGATAGGAGTGATTTGTAGACACAACAAAATGATCATGGTTATGCATGTGTGGACAACAATTAGTGATGTAAAATTTTTCGAGTATCAAGAAAAAATAGGAAGAGAGCACACAATGATGACAATGATGCCAATGAATCATATGGATTGGAGATTTACTAGAGAGACGTCAAGTATAAACAAATGTTAGGTCAAGATATGAACCAACAATGTTAGAGATGCAACGAGAGAGTGGTAGTATGGGAAAAAAAAATATGGAGTCAATGGTTCCTTATAATACTGAAGAACCTAGCATCTGATGAGAGTCATAATGATGTGATAATACTAGTGGTGTGTGAACACTCTAATAGTTTATGTTCGGGGCAGGTGTATTTCCTTAGAAAATTCATGTAAAACTTGTTTTTTAGGCATACATGTTCTGTAGGTCAATTTTTTAAGTCTTTAAGACTTTTGTAAGGCATAAATGTAATGCAATGGCACATGGAGTCATCAAGTTCTGAAATGGAGCACTTAAATACATACCATGGTGGTAGGTGTCCAGATATCCTAGTTGAAATGGCAGAATGGGAGATCAAAGGTGATATGTTTGATGAGTGATTGGGAGTAGGTTAATCTCCCCTACCTATGTTTAAGGAGTATTGTGAGGGTGGTTAGGAAATTTTTGAGCTCTATTTTGTATGACAACCCATGTTTTTTCCAATGGTATTCATGTGGAATATAGTCTATTTAAAGGAAAGTGTAAGGGAGATTGTTAGGGTGGCTATGAAAAAATTAATGAAAATATTTTGAGTTCCAAGAATGCATGGTTTTTCCCATAGTACTTATGTGTAATATAGCCTTATAGAAAAATAATCTTGAGATAAATTTTGTTGAAAAATGGCAACAAGAAAATCCTAATTTAATTTTCCCTTGAATTAAATTAGAAGAAATTTGTAATTCAACATCATAAGACAACAATAATGTGTTAGCTAAATTAATATGACTTAGTTGGCTCAGTTAACTAGAGTTGAGGGCCTAATTTGTGTCATGTAGAGTGTCTCCTACCTTTTAGGAGCCTATGATGAGTCTAATTTGAGTTGAATTATTTTAATTCAGTTAAATTGAATTAAACTCAGTTAAACTAATTCCAAATGTTGGAGGAGTTAGTGCTAGATCAAGTAGTGGGGTGTGTCCTTAGTGATCAACCAGGTAACTGATAAATTAGACAGAATTAACTCATGCATGCAATATCTATGATTTACGCATTTTAGATTTGAGTTCAAGGACATTGTATTATCCGTTGTATAATTATCCAAGTTATACATGTGGTGCATCCATTCAGAGAAGGACCTATAGGGATTTCAAAGTTATGGATGGGGAATTTCATAATTAATAGAAGGCTAGTTCAAAAGGAAACAACACAAGGAAATAGGGGCTTGGAAGGAAGGAAGATTTATTAAGTATTGACCAGTGTCAGTTTTTGAGGCACTGAGATAGATTATACTTGTGCAGAGATTGTTCAGCATGGAACAATAATTATATTTCTTCTCTATTTTATGATTAATGTAAATATATAGGAATTTATTTTGAGTAGTGGCTTTCACCTAGATATATCCTCATTTTGTGTGTATTAATTGATTCATGTCACATGTTTTTGATATTGATTCTCAATAGTCAATTTCTTTCTGCAGATGACTAGATTAGATTCAAGTTTATTGTTTTGGTAAATTACAATTAGAAGTCTAAATATACAAATATTTTCTACATGTTATCAGAGCTAGAATAAAAATAGAGAATATAATTCGAATTTTGTGCAGGAGGTTCAAGTTTCAAGATTAATGTTGTGGGCTTTATCCATGACTAAGAAGATGACATCCATTGTATGGAGGAGGTATGGAGGCGGTATTAGATGATAACAGTATACTAGATTACATCAACACAAATGTAGTTAAAACCACAACAATTGATGCCCAATATACTGCTTAGTGGAATAAGGATGTCGCTAAATCGAAGAGAATAATATTTGAGGGAGTTCAAGATCATATTGTCTTAAATATTGATGGGAAGGAAACTCCATTCATGATGTTAAAAACACTAACATAATTGTTTGAGAAAAAAAATGACCACTTGAATCTGGCACTGTAGAAAAACCTTTGTAGCATCAAAATTCATAATAATAACACAATTTCGTAGTACCTGAGCAAGTTTACATAGTGTCATGATGAACTTGGCAGGGTCGATATTATTGTTCCAGAAGAATATCTGGCTGCTCTGGATTTTTTGGGTCTTCCAAAGGGGTGGCACAATTATCAAGATTCTGTTAATGGTAGAGATAACCAATTTGGGAGCAGTTATGGTCTGATATAGTGCAAGAAGAAATAATGTTAGGTCCCTATATCACTAGTATAGCCCCTTATTATTGTTAGTGTAAACCCCTTATTGTTATTGTTGTACCCTTGTAACCCCCATTTTGTTATTATTGTGCTCTTAAATTATTATTGTTAGGTCGGCTAGGATTACATTGTGGCCCACTAGGATTACATTATGGCCCCATGGACTCCTGTATATAGAAAGGAGGTTTTGTAAATTGTATCATAGAAGAATTGTGCATTTATGTAATGTATTGGAGGTTTCCCCCTCAAAGTGGCTTATTTCTAAGGTGTTGATATCTCTTTTCTTCTATTTTTGAAGCTGGTTACACAACATTTGGTATCAGAGCTTTGGATTCTAGGGTTTCGCTGCTCCAAACAGGTCATCGTGGCATTTTCGCTATAACTTTTTTTCTACGAAGTTTCAGAAGCTGAAATTTTTAGGGTGCGAAGCCGAAATCCTGAGGACGCTTGTCTAAAAATTTCAGACCTTGGTTCGCAATATTTGCGGAGATATCATCTGTGGAAGTCAAGTCTTTTTTCAAGCTCCTAAACAGGTCATCGTGGCATTTTCGCTATAAATCTGTTTCTACGAAGGTTCAGAATCTGAAATTCATATGGTGCGAAGCTGAAATCCTGAGGAAATTCGTCAAAAATTTTCAGAGCTTGGTTCGCAATATTTTTGGAGATATGATCTGTGGAAGGTAGTGCTTTTTCAGGCTCCTGAATTTCATCTCAAAGAGGTGATCGTGGGAAAAGTTCAATAACTCTCTCTCTGGAGATTGGATTGGAGTGCCGTCAAAATTGGTTGCAATTACACGGCCTGTAGTTTCTTGGATATCAATTTCAGAGACAAAGAACAAAACAGTGACACGTGGCAAGTCGTACAAGTTCGCTCTACTGAACCAGTCCAAAATTAGGTCATTGTAGGAGATTGGACACAAATTTGTCTTGGAGAATCCAAATCAGGTCAGACCTGTGGCATTTGAAAGAAGCTTCAGAGGGCTACTACAGGGCTTTGAGATATCGAAGATTTTCAATTACAGAGATAATTCAATTTCAATATCGAGCTCCTAAAAGCTAGTAAAAGGTGTGTATTTTTTTTTCCGAATTACATAAGTCTTGTTTGAAGAATCAAGTTGAATTGATTCCAAGGGCAACTTATAGAATAGATATCAATATTGGATTTTAAAATGGCCCCTAAAAATAATTCAACACCCATTAAGCCTTCAGAAGGCTCTACTATGACTCATGAAGATGAAGAATTGCAACATTATCTATCAAAATTACAAGAGCAAATGCAACAGTTTTCACTCTCGCAAAGAGCAACAAAAAATGAAATGGAAGTTTTGAAGAAAGGCATGGAAGTGAAGATGGACGGTTTGAAGAAAGGCATGGAAGTGAATATGGACGATTTGAAGAAAGGCATGGAAGCTAAAATGGATGGCGTGGAAGCTAAGATGGATGGCGTGGAAGCTAAGATGGATGACATGAAAGACAACATGGAAAACATGAAGAGTGATCTAAAATCATACATGGAAGGCTTGATGACAAGCTTAAAACTAGAAATGATTCCTAATGGCGGAAATATAGGAGAAGAACCTCCTGATGAGAACAAAATAAATGTTAATTGTGATTTCATAAACTCGAATGTTGGCGGGAAGAACCACCATAGTCCAAAAATGGATATGAGGAAGTTTGATGGAAAGGATCCTGTAACATGGATACTACAGATGGAGCAATATTTTGATCTCCATAAAGTGCAAAACACACAAAAGGTACGCATTGCAACTTTACATTTAGAACAAAATACATTTGTATGGTATCGATGGCTTTGCTCCCGTAAAAAAATTGTCACTTGGTCAATTTTTATGGAGGAAATGATAGCACATTATGAGTATACAAAGAGCAACACCTTCTTTAGCCAATTGATAAATCTCAAACAAAAGGGTTTAGTGGGGCAGCACATTGAGGACTTCCAAAAATTGAATATAAGGGTAACTGATATTCCAGAGGGACACAGGATTGGTCTCTTCCTAGGCACTTTAAAGGATAACATCCAACATGAAGTTCGCGTTTTGGAACCTGATTCATTGGAGAAGGCATTCAGGTTGGCAAGAAAAGTTGAATGTAAAATTATGGCGACAAGGAAGCCTACCACTCAATTCTATAAAGAAGGAAGTGTTGCTATACCTAGATTTCCACAACCTACAAGGTTGACACCACAAAAATTGGAAGAAAAAAGAGCAAAAGGGCTTTGCTACAGTTGTGATAGCAAATACACTAAAGGTCATAAGTGTGCTGAGAAGAAATTATTTTACATAGATTGTGAAGAAGAAGAAGAAAATGAACAAGAAGAGGATATACACCGGGAACCACCCCTAGAAGAGGAAGAAATGAATCCGACCATATCGTGTAATGCACTGGCAGGAATTACCACTCCTCAAACTCTCAAGATAGAAGGACATATAAAGAAGAAAAGGGTAATAGTGTTGATTGATTCGGGTAGCACCCATAATTTTATTCATTATAAGGTAGCCAAGGAATTAAATTGTTTCCTATACCCAGCACCAGAATGTCAAGTGATGGTTGCAAATGGAGGAACTATAAATTGCTCTGGAAAATGCCTTAATATCAAGCTAACCATGGGGGAATATGTATTGACTATTCCAATGCTTGCCATTCCTATGGGAGGTGCTGATGTTGTACTAGGAGTACAATGGTTACAATCTTTGGGGACGGTAGCTTTTAATTTTCAAGAACTTTTCTTGAAATTTTTTTCAGAAGGAAAGGAAGTCGAATTACGGGGTATTGCGGGGGAAGCTAGGAAGGATAATAAGCTCTAATGTCATGACAAAGCTTCTAAAGAAAGAACAGCGAGGCGTAATTGCACAATTATGCTCACTAGAAGTTCCAACATCAAAATCATCTATTTCTGCAGATCTCCAACAAGTCTTGGACAATCATTCCAAGGTGTTTAAAACTCCCAAAGGACTCCCACCTATTCGTGATCATGATCATGCTATTCATTTGATTCCAGGAAGTGTTCCTCCAAACATCGGGCCTTATAGATATCCTTATGTCCAAAAGAGCGAAATTGAACGTATGATTGCAGAAATGTTAGAGGCGGGTATAATTCAACCTAGTCAAAGTTCTTTCTTTGCTCCTGTAGTATTGGTACACAAGAAGGATGGATCATGGCGCATGTGTGCAGATTATAGGGAGCTCAATAAGCTCACCATTAAAGATAAATTTCCCATTCCTGTGATTGATGAATTATTGGATGAATTACATGGAGCAATTTATTTTACCAAGTTGGATCTTAGTTCAGGATATCATCAAATTAGAATGAAGACTGAAGATATTCCAAAAACAGCATTTCGAACTCATGAGGGTCATTATGAATTTTTGGTCATGCCTTTTGGCCTTACCAATGCACCTTCTACATTTCAGGGTTGATGAATTCCATTTTCAAACCCTTCCTTAGAAAATTTGTGCTAGTATTTTTTGATGATATACTAATCTACAGCAGGTCTTGGAAGGATCATGTTGAACATGTTGACAGGGTGCTCAAACTATTGCAGGAGAAACAATTATATGAAAAAAAAATCAAATGTTTCTTTGGAGTACAAGAGGTGGAATATCTGGGTCATATTGTATCTCACGAGGGTGTTAAAGTAGACCCTAACAAAATTAAAGCCATTAAGGAATGGAAAGTTCCCACAACCATAAAGCAGTTGAGGATTTCTCGAGTTAACGGGGTATTATCGCAAGTTTGTTAAGAATTATGGGAGAATAACGACACCTCTAACAACATTATTGAAGAAAGATGCATTTTCATGGACTCTTGAAGCAAGCCCAAGGCCTTTGAAACGTCTTAAAGAGGCAATGTGCCTAGCACCGGTCTTAGCTACACCAGACTTTACAAAAACCTTTATTGTGGAATGTGATGCCTCAGGAAATGGAATTGGTGCAGTTTTAATGCAGGAAGGAAGACCCATTGCTTTTGAAAGTCGTCCAATCAAAGGAAAGTATTTACTGAAACCTATTTATGAGAAGGAAATGTTAGCAATACTGCATGCACTAAAGAAATGGAGAACTTACCTAATGGGAAGACACTTCAAGGTAAAAACTGATCATGATAGTCTGAAACACTTTTTGGAACAAAGACTATCTTCAGAAGAGCAGCAAAAATGGGTCACAAAGATGATGGGTTATGACTTTGAAATAATCTACAAAAAAGGAAAGCTTAATGTTGTTGCAGATGCACTCTCAAGAAAGAATGAAGAGGTGGAAGCATTGCTTTGTGCCATTTCTATTATCCAACCGTATTGGATAACCGAAGCAAGAGATGAATGGAAGAAGGACAAAGATGTATGGACACTCATTCAAAAGTTGCAGCAAGATCCTAGTACATCTGATACATTTAGTTGGAAAAATGATTCCTTATGGTACAAAGATCGCTTATATCTTCGTAAGAATTCCCAACTAAAACAAAAGATTCTTCTGGAATTGCACACTTCTCCTTTAGGAGGACACTCAGGATTTTTAAAAACTTACCACATGGTGAAGAAAGAATTTTTTTGGGATGGCCTTAAATCTGATATTCAAAAGTTTGTGGCGGAATGTTTGGTTTGCCAGCAGAATAAAGTGGAGACAATTAAGACCCTAGGACTTCTACAACCTTTATCCATTCCAAGTCAACGTTGGGAGGAGATTTCAATGGATTTTATCACAGGTTTACCTAAGTCCGAAGGAAAGAGTGTCATCATGGTGGTAGTTGATAGACTTACCAAGTATGCACACCTTTGTGCTTTATCTCATCCATTTAAAGCAAGTACAGTTGCTACTACATTTATGGACAGAATTCAAAAGCTACATGGAAGCCCAAGGGTTATTGTGAGCGACAGAGATCCCATTTTTACCGGAAATTTTTGGACGGAGTTATTTTCTTGTTTGGGTACTCAATTAGCTCATAGCTCATCTTATCATCCTCAATCTGATGGTCAAACTGAGATAGTAAATAAATGTTCGGAAGGATATCTTCGTTGTTTTGTATCTGATAAACAAACACAATGGGTCAAGTGGTTACCTCTCGCTGAATGGTGGTATAACACTTCCTTCCATACTACAGAAAAAATGACCCCATTTATGGCACTTTATGGATATCATCCACCATCGATCACATCATCTTTAAGGGAAAATTCGAAGGTTCAAGCAGTGGAAGATCACATCGAGCATCAGGAAGAAGTTCTCCAACTCTTAAAGGATAACCTGAATTTGGCACAAAATCGAATGAAACAACAGGCAGATCAACATCGTAGCGAGAGAAGTTTTGATGTAGGAGATCGGGTATTTTTACGGCTCCATACAAACAAATGTCCCTCAAGCAAGCAAAGAAGGATAATAAATTATCGCCAAAGTACTATGGTCCTTACAAGGTGTTGCAAAAGATTGGTACTATGGCATACAAATTGGAGCTTCCTGCTTCTTCGCGAGTACATCCAGTTTTCCATGTTTCATGCTTAAAGAAGGTTATAAGTGAAAATCTTCCAGTTCAAACAGTATTGCCAGAACTTGATGGGGAAGGGAAAATCATATTGGAACCTGAAGCAGTCATGGAAAAAAGAACTCGACAACTACGGAATCGATCAATTTCAGAGTATCTCATCAAGTGGAAGAACTTACCCACTGAAGATTCTACATGGGAGGATGAGAATTTTATACAGAAGCACCCGGAGCTACTCAAGTGTTGAGGACACCACTTTTTTTGAAGGAGAGGGGCATGTTAGGTCCCTATATCACTAGTATAGTCCTTTATTATGGTTAGTTTAACCCCCTTATTGTTATTATTGAACCCTTGTAACCCCCATTTTGTTATTATTGTGCCCTTAAATTATTATTGTTAGGTCGGCTAGGATTACATTGTGGCTCACTAGGATTACATTATGGCCCCATGGACTCCTATATATAGAAAGGAGGTTTTGTGAATTGTATCATCCAAGAATTGTTCATTTATGTAATGTATTGGAGGTTTCCCCCTCGAAGTGGCTTATTTCTAAGGCGTTCATATCTCTTTTCTTCTATTTTTGGAGTTGGTTACACAACAAATAAGGAAGGATAACTAAGATGGTTCCTCATCCAAAGAAGTGGAAAAGGAACTTTCATTGGTCAGCAAGGAAATAAATCCAAGAGAAAGAATTCACAAGGCAAGAAGGGAAAGAACAAATACCTATCCAACATCAAGTACTTTCACTATCATGAATTCGAGCACTATGCCATGAAATTTACAAAGAAGAAGGTGTTATGAAACCAAATAAAAAAATAGAAGAAAAGAGAGGTCAAATCCTTATAAATCAACCAATTCGAGGGGGCAACCTCCTTTAAATTACATAATTGAACAATTCTTGTATGATACAAATGAAGAAAACCTCCTTTCTATATATAGGAGTCCATGGGGTCACAATATAATCCTAGCCGACCTAACAATGATAATGTAAGTGCACAATAATAACAATATGCGGGTTACAGGGGTACAAAAATAACAATAAATGGGCTATAATAACAAAAATAAGGGACTACACCAATGCTTAGGGGTAAAATGCACAGGTGGTAGCTGGAGTAAATCCCTCTCAGGCCTTCCCAAGACCAAAGGCAAATAGTCAGATTAGCTGCATTATTCACAAATAAACTAATACATGTTCATACTAATGCTTATTTGAAAAATTGATATATTGAAGGATTACCTCTTTGTAGATGACAGATCTGTTGGAGAGTGCTAGGCAGTGTGGTGGAAGTCCTCCTCACTGGCTCCAAGTCTGTATCATCCAAACAAAAAAAGTACAAATGTAATATTCACAGCTGTATCACTACAAGAAACTAAAAAAGTATATAATCAACATTTAACTATGTAGTTCTAAGCCACTTATATCATGTTTCGTAAACAAACAATAAACATATTCATTGATAAAACATCAAGTGGAAAAAATGGATGTAGTTCTACTAATAAGAGAAGGAAGATTACAACTGTTGGTTTGGCCAAGCTTCCCTCAGTATTACGACTCCTCTCTCTCTCTCCTCAATATCTGAGTTTAATGATGCTTAGGCCAAGAGTTCTCAATGAACCTTTCCAATCATGAAGCCTCATACTCAACAACAAAGTTATGCTCTACACACGATCAAACTTTCGACCTTTGACAATGAGCCGTAGCCTCCAATTTATAAGAATTTGGGAGGAATAATATTTCCAATATTCTCCATCAATTTAAATAGGGAAAAATCATGATGTTTCCTTTATTTTCCTAGATTTTCCCTCTTTGGATGCTTAGTTGGGTTTATTAATGTCCAATCATAGGCCTACACCACAGGTTGCTGCTTTTTGGACTAACTCCTTTGAGAAAAAGTGGGAAATTTCAGTAAGTTACTGTGAGATTTGTCCCTTTTTCTTCATGAAACACTAGTAATGCTACCCCTTAAGTAAGACAGTGCATTAGCCTAGGCACTAACACTCCCTTTGAAAGGCTAGGATGCATTATAACTCGATCTCGTTGTCTCTAGGGTGTGTTACCTTGGAAAAATAGGTCTTTTTCTAGGTCATTTTCTTCCTTCCATGTATCCTTCTCTTTTGAGATGATGAGGAGATCATTTTTCCTATAATAGATGCCCCCTAAAGTGTGAGGTCAGAGGTGAAAACTATGGTCGAAATACTTTATATAATGCGTAGTAGAGCAAGAGGAGTTGGAGGACTGAGGAAAACCTAAAACAAACAATGTATGTCATAAATATAAGTATCTATCCTGAGTCGGTCATTCCCATGTCAGTAGTTGTATCAAAATTATTTATCGAGGGAGAGATATGACCATTATTTCCACCGATAAGAATAATGTGGAAACTTATGTCACGACAGGACCAATCTGATAAGTTGTCTCTGAAAACAATATTGCAGCTTGGGAGAGGAAACAAAGCTTAATGATGTAAGCCTCAACTGAAGGTCTTCGTCGTCGCTTCACTAAAATGCATATTTTCGCACATATGAATAAAGGAGTTGTAGTCGAACATGCAAGAAATTGTCAGATTATGAGTCAATGATGAAAATTTTTAACAGAAGCGAGGACAACCACCGATAAGGATGATGGTCTCCAAGATGCATAGTAAAATATAGCGAGTGTGAATAAATGGTATTGATGTCGAACACTCTTAGAATCATTCGACTGGGAGCTAGTGATGAAAACCCCCAATCAAACACAAGGTAACCTACCACTGAGGTCTGCAAGTTCCAGGGTACTGATATGTTTCTAGATAAACTTCCTAGATAAGATTTTGAAATCGATAAGAAGAGATATATCAAAAGGTAGGCAATGAGGCGTCCTACATCAGTTGACACAAAACGAGAAAATATGATTTTGTTTTAAAGATAGTCAAGAGAAAATGGTTCTAACTGATGACGACAAATTATTTCTGGCATATGATGGCAAGGGAAAATTTTAGGGACTAACATTCGTAGGTCGGCTAATTTTCCATGCTTTTTCAAAAATTCAAATTCGCCAATTTCTATTTTTTTCTAAAAATTATTTGCCCAAATTTTATAGTACAAAATTATTTTACCTTAAAAATTGCCAATATCTTATATATACTAATATAAAATCATTATAAATATAAATATTTCTACAAAAATATCACCAAACATTTTTACAATTTTCATATTAGGGACTAGTCAGATTCACCAACGTTTCTAAAATTTAAGATAAACTTCCATCCTTAAATTTTTCCCTTATCATGGCTTAGCTGATACAGGAAGCAGTAGATAGTGAGATCTTCTTGAAAAATAGAAGGCACAGTAACAGAGTACCAGGAATATTAGGCTTATAAGCACCAAAGAGTGTTAGGATTCACCACTACAAGGACATCGACATACAGAGGCTAAACTCATAGAATGGTAGTGTTCGGCTAATTGTGAGAGAATTTTCTGGGAAGTGCCATGTTCAAGGTTTCTCTACCAAATCAACTTTCAAAGCATAACATAATAAATCTCCACTTTGTCCAAAATTTTCCCCATATGATTAAGTTTAAAGAGTCCAGAGGGATAAAATCGATGATCTTTTCATATTTAGGGAGTATGAAAAACATCATAAAAGACAACTCCTTGGGGGTACCTTTGTCATGGTTGATAACCAGGTGAGACAAAGAGAGAATAGTATGCCCGACATAGTTCCTTTTCTACAAGTCAATCCATTGAATCCGGATAAAGTGATAAACCTATGTTCAATGGATGTCAACCTAATTTTTTTATGATTATGATGAGACAAAGTAAACTAAATATACTTTGTGAAGTTTTCATGAGTCATACAAAGAAAAACTTGATCCTCTCCGTGAAATTTTAACGAGTCCGATGGAGAAAAAATCAATGTCTTTTTCAATTTTTTAACGAGCTAGAAAAAGAGGGAAAAGAATGGCTCATACTTTTTCATCATGGTAGCTTAATGATTCCGATGGAGGAAACTCGGGGTTTTTTCAATTTTATGAGATAGAAAAATTCCCTAAAAAGAAGGCTCGTTCCTGCTCGAGCATGGTCAAATATGGATATGAACACTTACAATTCATCAGAGCATTAGTGACTTCAATAAACCAAGAGTTGTAGGGAAAAATAGTGGAAATTTACCAATTTTAAATGACTATCTGAGTGAGTCATACCTACATAATGTCTATAAGAAGGAAAAATGTCTTCATTTTCATTTCCTTTGTGTTGTGAAAGATCTCTGGAGCGAAAATAGAGGTGAAAATTCTGTTGTCGATTGTGGGCGATCTGAGCAACAATTTTTGATTCCGTGAGTTACAGGTAAGAGCTTGAGCCTTTATCTTGCTTTCCATTGATATTTTTACTATTTTTAATGGCTAAATTTGATTTTTGAGAAAGCCCTAAATATTTTAGGTGGTTAACGCAGGGCCTAGTGCTAGGGCCACATTACACGCACTGTCGGTTAAGGGATAATGCATTAGCACACCCTGTTCTTCACTGGACCCTGTGTTGGCCAGCCCAAACAAAATTAAAACTTGGTTTACCCTACTATGCAATGATTTGGCCCACAAATGATCCATTGAAAACTTTATTTGTGCAGGTGCAAAGATTTTACCATGTGTATCTGGCATAAGAGAGAGCACAAAAGAGAGGAACATGAGATGGTCACTGATATGGAAACTTTTCTTGTTCTCCAGAGATGTGTATTACTGAAATATGCTAGATTAGAGATGATGAAGGGATAGTAAGAACTTCTGAGCTGGATAATCCAGCGGTTGGATGATCAACAACATGTTTTCCGCATCTAGGGTCATGAACTCACGATAGAGAAGGAATATGTCTACTTTGTGACTGGGCTATCATGGATAGGGATGAGGCCCAATCTGACAAGTTTAAGAGTTGATCCCCACACCACTATGGGGTTGATCTAGGCTCAATATATAAACAATATTGTGCCGGTAAGTAACTCGATTCCTATAGCACTGGTGGCCTCGAGAATAATGAGGTATCTTCTATGGATGATCATTCTCTTGGCGGGGGACAAGAGTTATCATGTGGCAAACAAGGCCCAGATATTACTAGTGATGGATTTCCTACAACCGCAGATATTTGATTGGTGTGAAGGCATTTTCTACTGGGTTCAAGAAGAATTGATAGCCTACAAGACCTAGTCCCAAAGAGAGTTTCGGTTTGGCACATCGATTGTTTCTTTCATACTATATAGAGTGCCCATTATGAGGCCCAAGATTATCATGGATGTTTTGGGACCACCAGAGGCTAGACAGGGTTGTTTCTCCACCTTGATGCCACGTACTGGAGAGGGTCCAATCCGTTATTTCTTCGATGATGCATTCTTTGAGTGGTTGAATGGCCAGATCCTTATGATCAAATATTATCCCTATGTAGGGATGAAATTCATGAGAGATACGGAGATGAGATTTCCACCAGGCACTTAGTGGTGGCCAATAGGTAAGAAGAAAAATTAGTTGCTTAAGTATTTTTGTCTTTTGAATGTTTATGCATTTTTTTGTTTAAAGGGTGAAAAATATTTTTACATGAAGCGTATTTCTTGACACAGATGTGGCACCTGTCCGTCCTACTAGAGCTCCTCGCTATGCATGGCGAGGGATTCAGCTACCTGGGGTGGGAGGATCAGCAAAGGCCGCTGCAGCCAATGAAGAGGCCGATGATACACGCAGTTTGCATGAGGCTTCCAAGAACCTCGAAGGATTGAGCATCGGTGTGGCACCTCTTCCCCTAAGGGAGAACCCTATTCATCTGTAGTGACACATAGTGGGTGTGCTAGAGAGATTCTTCATTCCTCTGAGGAGGTTAGTCAGAGTAGTTATATGCTAGCATGAGCAGCAAGATTAAAATATAGATGTATATATGTCAGAGCGAGGCTTAGAAGAGCCAATTTTTTTATAAAACACCCAAGTTTTGAGGAATTTTTGGATGTAGCTTGACTGGAAATGACACATATATATATATATATATATATATATATATATATATATATATATATATATACATATTTTGGTGATTTTGATCTTGTATTTTTAAATTTTTATGTATTTTTTGTGATGAAAAATATACACTCGTGCATGACTCTTTCTATAATAAATGCAAAAAATTCAAATCTAACATAGAATTTTCTAACAAATCAACTATTGCATTATATTAACTAGGAGTGTGCTCAAAAGTAATGAATTGAAATTGATATTTTATAAGTTTTACCCTCAAGTAATAATGTAACAAGACAGGATGTCGAACGTGATAAAAGTTGTTCAAATGCATAACGACTAGCTGGGAATCTAATCTGACCACCATATTGGAGATATTGGGATATTCATCTCTAGTGAGGAGTTGTATCATCGACATGTACTCAGAAATATTGTTGGTTTCATTGCCAAGAAAGATTCCCCCGAAACCAAGTAGTTTTGGCTTAGGTGTATACAGGACCCAAGAAGTGATGTAATGAGCCATGTGTGATGATTGGCACCATCCACATATCCAACGTATTGAAAGGATGATGAAGAAATATGTGTAAAATAAGAGAGCCTATATGAGAAAAAACACTCAAAAACAAAAAATATTCCAGACACACCAAAAAAACACAAAAATTATATACAAAAAATTACAAAGCAGATGCCTAGTGGGACACTAGGAGAAATACTTCTTCAGATAGAGCCCATTGCGGGGCTCGGCAAGTGGAATCCAACTATAGTCCCAAATTTCATAATCCCCATTAGAAAGGACTTTAGGTATGACATATGGAACGAGCCATGATGGCTGAAGTGTTCTTGCCCCAAAGAGGTCATGTATTTTATCGTAGAGTAGAACGAGATCACCTTCTTGCAAAGAACAAGGCTTGATGGATTTTTTCGTATTGAGCTTCTAATCGGCGCTTGTGGGATTTGAGTGCTAGTGTGCAATCTCAATGAGTTTCATCCAATTTATCGAACGAGAGTAAGCGCTCTTCTTCGGCAGTGGTGTGAGGTAGGATTTCAACGGCAAGTTTAAGTGATGGAATCTCACACTCAATTGGAAGAACCACTTCTAGACCTTATGCCAATTGGAATGGCATGAAGCCTATAGCAATATTCGCTGATGTTCGGTATGCCCATAACACGGATCATAACTTTTGATGCCATGTGGTTTTATGATTGCTGACTAACCGATGAATCATGGTCTTGAGGATGCCATTTATGGCTGCGACTTAACCGTTAGCTTACGGATAGTAGGATGAAGACGAGTCTTGTTGAAAACCTAGCATGGAAGTTAAGTTTGTCGTCATTTGGTTTTGAAAGTGTCAATCATGATCTGTGACAATCGTGCGGGGTATAACGAAATGAAAGATGACCTGATTGAATGAGGAAAGAGTAGTGATTTCTCCATCGCCCCGAAAAGTGGGAATGTCTTCAGCCCATTTTTTGAAGTAGTCGACCATAACTATGATGTAGGTGTGTCCATCAACAGAAGCAGGATTGGATGTGGCAAAATTTATCGCCCATTTAGCGAAAGGAGTGATGGAGATAACAGGATGTAAAGGGGAAGGATGGGTGCACATTTTCTTGATAAACATTTGACATGGATGGCACTTCTGGACAACTCTGAAACAGTCTTTAAACAAAGTAGGCCAGTGGTATCTTGCATGAAATTTTTTCTGGGCAGTAGCTATGCCAGAAAGATGACCACCACACGCCCTAGCGTGGCAGTCATTTAAAATGTGTTATGCCTCATTAAGGGTGAGACAATGTCAAAAGACTGTATCAACACCACGATGATATAGAGTATTGTTCAACAAGAGATAGTGTTTCACTTGGTGAAGAATGCAATGACGGTCGTCAAACATGAGATTTGGGCGAATCGTTGATTTTGGAGGTAGAAAATAATGTCCCCATACCAAGGATCAGTAGAATCGACCAGATAGATGGATTCATCGGGAAATGGATCATGAGCTACTTCCTATGGGTAAATTCTGGGAAGATTCGATAGTAGTTCGACAAAGACTAGAGAATTCTAACTTTGGTAATAGAGAGGGTTAAAATCCATTTGGAATAATTTCCTCCAATTATTTGACAAGACAATATTTGTCACATGGGATTCTCCAAAGCAATTACAGTAGTCTACCGTAGAATATATAGTGTCAAAGGCACATGTCAGCAAAGACCATCATGAGAGATAGTTTCTCCACGTGCAAATATTATAATTAAGGTATGATGAGACATTTTGATAGATAATAAATCACATGTTCACCATCGTCATCGTGAACTTGAACCAAAACCATTCCCGGTGAGGATGGTGAGGCTGCTTGGTAGAGGAGAAATTCGCGCGAATATTTGGGGGCACTAGGAAGTGGGGCCGAAACGAGTGCCCATTTCAAGGTGTCAAATGACATTTCAGATTGATCATACCATAGATACGATACCCCTTTCTTGAGTAACTACATGAATCCTTTCATCATCTTGGCATAGTTTAAGATAAAATGACATAAGAATTTTTCCTTCCCTTGTAAACGTTGGAGTTGTAGAATGGATTGTGGTGCAGGTAGTTCAACAATTTCCTTTACCTTATCGGGATCAACCCTAATCCCATGCATGGAAACAATGAATCCAAGAGTATGTCCAGACTCAACAAAAAATACACACTTATGCAGATTCATACGGATTTTGTAGAACCTATGCCAAGCAGATATTTCTCTAAGATGCACAAGGTGATGGGCTCTTTTCTTGGAATGATTCGGACGGCCATCCAACTAAGATTGTACAATGTGTCTTATATCGTGAAATGCATAGTCCATGGCCCTTTGAAAAGTGGCTCCAACATTCTTCAGACCGAACGGGAGCTTACGATACACAAATGTGCCCCAAGGACGAATGAAGGCATTTTTATGCTCATCATATATTTTAATCCCTATCTAGTTATATCTCGAAAAGTCATCCATGAAGGAGAAATATTTTCATTTGGCGCAATTGTCGATAATCTAATCTATAAACAAAGTAGGATAACTGTCTTTTGGATAATCGGTGTTCAAATCACGATAGTCAACATAGACTCAGATGGTGCCCTTCTTCTTATCTATGGGAACCATATTGGATACCCATTTCGTCAAAGGAATCAGATAGATGAAACCAGCATGTAAGTGTTTTTCGACTTTTTTCTTCATAGTTGTTGCTTTGCAAGGGTGGATAGGTCGGAGCCTTTGCCAAACACGCTTGGCATTGTCATAAATCTTGATTTCATGCTTGATAATAGAAGGATCTATGTTGGGAATTTTTTCATAAGACCAATAAAAAATATCACAAAACTCCTTAAAAAGGGATGTGAAACATGAAATTTCTTCTAGACTGCAATATGCTCCAATATGTATATTTTCCATGATACCCATTTTGACCGAGATATCTAAGAGCATGGTCTTAGAAATATTTCCCATGTTACCTTCCACATAGATAATTTGAACAGTTGTGGGTCGAAAGATGGGATTTGAACAGTGGTTGCCTCTGAATTAGAAATTGAAACGCAATGATTAAACTCTAGAGACATGATCTCTCGGATTGCTTCATCTGTAGGGAGTACATCATCTAGGAGATCCTTAGAAGGAACTGTGGTAGGTGAGAGGGTGGTACCATTGGTCAAAACCAAAGCAGTGGAGGGTTCAAATGCTAATCGGATGGCTTGATAATCCAACTCAACTGGTGATAGTGGAATTTGATCGATGTAGGAATCAATTTTTGAAGGCGCTGGTAGGATCCAGGGATCAATAGCGTCATCCAACATGGTGTATATAATTGAAATTGTGTGCAAAAACTCAGACGGCAGGAGAGGAAAACAACCTATCAGGGAAGATGCCTTCAAAAGACTGGTACAGACACTGACATAAGAGTCAGGAACTCCTCCTACTAAAGGCACAATAATGCTACATAATGTGGAATAATCAAGGGTGCAAAAGGATAATTGGTACACTATACATATCTTCCCATCTAATGGAAAACGGATTAGTCAGAAAACCAAAGAGATAATGGCTATCATCGCATAAGACCAGCTATGAACCAACAACATATTATAGTCGAGATGATGATCTATGACTTCTATATCCACAATTATCATTTTCCCACTAAGTGTAATGGGGTAGCTAGTAAAGTACCCTTTTGGGAGGAAGTTGTGGCCATCGAAAGCTTTGAGGGAATTCGACAGTGGAGACAAAGTAGGAGAACCCAAAGTGAGCCATCACACAATTGACATTACGTAGGTTGAAGCACCTTCATCTATGATAGTGCGATGTATTGGTCTCCCTTGCAACACAACTTGAACCCAGAAAGAAAGCTGGTGTGAAAGGCAAGGTTTTCATTTTTCCATGTCAAAGATGGCTACCATAGAATCCTAGGGGGGTCATTGCACTGATGACCTAAAGTAGGGATATCCTTTGTGCTGGGCAGGTTTGCAACACTTTGAGTGCAGACATAGCTAATGGTGCTTGCACCAAGTCTTCTACATTATTGTAGTTATGGGGATAATGTGCAGAGGTGTTATGATTCATGCGTCGAATGGTTCGTTTGGGTGAACGAATAACAGGGTCAGCAGTAGGCCTTTCGATATGAAGATCGTTAGGCGGCAGTGGATTTGAACTTGAACCAGGTTCATGAGCCTCAATGACTAGATTTCCATAGATTTTAGCTTGGGTTTGGAGTTCAAAAGTCTCCATGCCATAAATGGAAGATGATCCTTCACCGGAAGGATGAGTACCACGATTTCCCCTTGGGGTCGGGTTGTGGCAGGTTTGAAACCATGTGTTGTTGTTGTTGCAGAATAGGAAAGGGATTGTGAAGGAAGACAGGTGTCCCTCCAGAGCCTTTTTGCGTGATAAAATATATGCATTCCTGCAGCTGAGAAAATTTATTTGTCAAGTGGTATTTCTCATAAATTTTTCAAGGGAATATCATAGGTTTCTCCTTTCCTTTGTCTTTTTTAGCAGTGTTTCTGTGATTGGGATTATTTTGAGTGTTGGGCTTCTCTTCAAAAGGAGTGGTATTTTTCTTATTCTTCTTGTTCTTGCCACTAGATTTTTTTGTAGACTACACAAAGTGTACCTCAGTGGTACAAAGAAAGTTGTGAAGCTTGCACGCTGACCTATTTTATGGCTACACCGGAAGTTGTACCAACGAGGCCGTCAGCATGTCCTCTACGTAACTAAGTAGCTGAAGGATTCAAGTTGCCAAGGGCATGGGGGAGTAACTCATACAACATGCCAGATTGAGAAAATATGGGTTCTAGATGTTGTGCATGACGGATGGATTGGTCTTCTGTGACTACATCAGACAAGAAAATTTCTTTAGAAAGGGGTGGCAAGAGTGACTTACAAAACTAGTTCTCTAATAGATGATCCGGGATTGGTGCTTTGACTAACCTGTGCTTACATCTCTATTCATGAATCTAATCAGATATGTGGGTAGAAATTTCTTGGCGCTGCAATGTTAAGAGTTTTGTTATTGTTTCGTATCGAATAGGTAGTTGAAATTTCTTAATAAATTCCATTCCCAAGGCACCAAAATTATTGACTGCAGATCATGGTAAATTGATGTGCCATTTGGTAGCATTTCCTATGAGAGTGTGGGGGAAAATTCTGAGCCGGATACTATTTTCCACAGTGTAATTAGAAACATACCATAGATGAAAGGTAGTGATATGTGTAGTCAGATCCTCCCCTTATTTCCCTTTGAAATTAGGGATGTCAGATGGAATCTTGTGCGGTACTGGAGGACAACGCAGGTTATGATTAATAGGATCATTGGTCAATTATATAGATCGAGGATGTATAAATCTACCAAGAATGGAAATTATGTGGTTTCCCCCAAGTCTAACCATGGAGGTGTTGGATGACCATTTGGACTGTACATTCCTCCCATCAAAATGTTTCCAGCGGGATAAGTATGAATCTGTTGATAAAAATTTCCAGCTAGTGGAGACATAGGGATGTAAGGTTCTTGTCCATAGGGGATATTGTACTCGGGGAAAAATGGTCGGTTTCCTTAGGGTAATACTTTCCCCCTGATAAGGTGATCATGTCCAGGTTGAAAAAAATGCTCAAAAATGGAATTTCTCAGAATTGGTTGAAATCTAAATGACCAGAAAGGCCTCGTCGCTATGATTATAGCATTGTGAACGAGACTCAAATCTGATGTCGTATGTGAAATTTATTGAAGTTTGAAAACACCCAATGACCTTCAAAACATGATTTTTTTAGCAAGAAAATTTGTCTTTTTCAAAATGTTTATTTGGAAAAAAAAAAAATTATATGGTTTTTTATGGGCCTATTACAGGGTGCCACGTGGCCCCAGGCCAATGGTTTAAAAGACTTGTTGAAAAGATGAGGGCAAGAGGTTCAAACTCTTGACCCGACCCCTCGAGTGGAGGTCGACCAAACCAACACGGCCAAGAGAAGAACGTGCATAGTTGGTGAGTCGAGTCATTCGTGAACATGTTCAGATCATCATATAATGGGCAGTGAACACTTTCGGGTTAGAGAAACATTTGAGTCGGGTTGTCGTTTAAAATTTTGAATGGGTGGAGTTTTAAAAGGTAAGCCCTTAAGGCTAAGGAATAATGCCCCGTGGCTAATTGCTCGGAACCATGGGCGTAAACGTTTGAACTGGCGGGAAACTTAAAGTTAGCCCCTCAGGGATAGCTCCCTTGGCATGCAACCATAATCCATGCAACTTGGCCCTTAAGCTCCGATGGGTTATGTAGTCGTTACACTCGACAGTTAATGCGAAATGTGACCAGCACATTATCCGCCAATTTAATGCCACGTTTGTTGTTATATTTTATTCCACTGGCGGTTTGACTTCACATGTGACCATAACCTCACAATTAACTTAACTGCTAGTGGGTTCTACCTACTTTGGGATGCGTTCCACCAAATCTGACTTTATGCCATCTTTAGCGGAGTTAACTCGAGTTAGCCCACATTTAGTGGGGTTTTCAAGTGACATTGGGAAGTTATCTTCGAGAGGCCATAACTTTCACAATATTGAGCCAAATTGGATGAAAGTTTAGTCAATTTTTGGTTTCTTGAGCATTCTGGAGCATTTGGGATAGGTTGTAGAGTGAAAAGAGGGTTTTCTCAACAATTTTTCCTTCAGGGAAGAGGAAAGAGCCACTAGGGACATCAGGGAGATGGAGTTGTATTAGGTTGTACTTCACATTTTGAGGTGAAACAAAATCCATTTTTAGCTTATTTCTGTCTTCTAAAGTCAAATTCATAGCTTGTTTTTCATTTTTAGGCATATATTTCACTGTATAACCATTTTGAGCAACTTAATAGAGCAAGGACATTCCCATTGGGAGCCTTGGACCCGACAGATGTAGCCCAGGAGGGGCGAACTGCCTCATCATTTTGATGTGTTATGCTATGGTGAATTTCTCTTGCTATGTATTTTTGATATAATATGTTAAACAGTAAACTTAATTAACATTTCCTCACACAAATACTCAGAAACAATTACCAAAAACTCTTTGTTTAACCTACAAGACATGGAGAATATTTTGCACAATTAATTAAATGTAAATGGATACTTTTCACATCATTTAAAAATAACTCCATTTTCAGATCAGATGGTACCAGAGCTTAGGATTTGAGCCTTAGAAGCTAGAGTTTTACTCTCCATTTGTTCTTGTGCAAAGATATAGTTTATTGTTTGCAAGTTTTGATGCTTACTAGGCTTAAACTCAAGAGAAGTGAAGGACACTTGGCTAGTGCACAAAGCAATCCACAACCAAGAAGGGCCAGAGAGCCACCTCCAAGATCCATTAAAGAAGCCTCAAGCATGTCTTCAAGAAAAGGAGAAGCTCCTGAAGACATTGATCCCAAAGAAGAAGAATGGGTATTTCGAAAGGATTTCCTAGACATGACACAAATGGTGAGGATACTCTACCAAGAAAGGAATGATAGGCTTGTTGGAGAAGGGTCTAGACACCAGAAAGAAGAAGAGGGTTCTTTAGGAGGAAATAAAAGTGATGAAAAGTCAAAGAAAGGACATGGAGGTAATGGTGATCCACCATCCCCATCTTCATCCTCTTCCTCTACATCGTCATCCTCTACCTCAGTGAATCAATCTCACAAGTCTAAAACATCTGGTAAAAGTCCATTTTTAAAGCTTGATGTTAAATTTGAGTTGCCTATGTTTAATGGTAAGGTAAATGTAGAGAAAATTGACAATTGGATAAGACAGTTGGAAGTTTATTTGAGGATACAAAACCTTCATAAAGACGACACCAAGATTCAGTTAGCCTCTTTGAGAATGGAAGGAGTAGCATTGGTATGGTGGGAAGCCAAGACCAAGGATGAAATTAAAAAACATGGTAAGACCACTTTATCATGGGCTGAATTTATTCCTGTAATTAAGAAGAAATTTTATCCATTAGCTCATTTACAAAAGGCTATCATGAATTGGAAAAGTTTTAGACAACTTAAGGAACAAAGTATTGAAGATTACACTCAAGAGTTTAGACAAAGAGCTTTATTACTTGGAATTGATTTGCATAGCCAAGAGATTTTTCTAAAATATATAGGTGGTTTACATAATTATCTTATACATACTATCCTTATGCTCAATCCTACTAGTCTAGATGAGGTTTGTGTACAAGCCACACATTTAGAGGCTAGAGGGAAACAATATTTTGATGGGAATGTGGATAGTGAATTTAAAGGAAAAGGGAGGAAAAGAAATGCAAACTCTAGGAAAGAAAAAGGAAAGTTCTTTTGTAAAAACTATTCCAAAGCAAGCCACGATGAAGACCATTGCTAGAAACTTCATCCAGAGCTGAAACCAAAAAAATTTAAAACCAAAGATAAGTCCAAATAAAAGGGAAAAATAGTTGCAACAGCTGAACAAGACTTAGGGTATGAATCAAGAGGCGAAACTAAAATCATAGCCATGGTACTAAAGAACATAAAGGGGAAAGAGATTGTAAAAGAAACAAATCCCATATATATCACTTTAAACTGTCACATAGAAGCTCCAAATGAAGAGAGGAGGATAGAGTTGTTTCATGTGAGGATAATTTCAAAACACACAAAGATATACACACTATTTGACAGTGGGTCTCAAGAAAACCTCATCTTAGAAGACTTAGTCAAGAAGATGAAAATTGAAACCATTCCACATCCAAAGCCATATCCACTTGGATGTATTTGCAAGGATGCTAATTTACAAGTTTTAAGGATGTGCATGTTGCGCTTCGCCATAACATCTCATTATCTTGACTTGGTTGAACTAGATGTGGTACCACTTGACATTATAGGTATGGTGTTAGGTAGTTTGTACTTATATGATAGAAAAGCGATCTTCCATTTCCATGAGAACAAGTACCATTTGTTCAAGGATGGTAAGGAGTTTATTGTGAGAGTACATGGGAAGAAGCTAGAATCGTCTTTAGTGAATGCAGGGAAGTTGAAAAGGCTTGCCAATGCAAGTCAAAATCTGAATTTTTTGATGATTAAGCAAAAATATTTTATACATAATCCTTTTTATGTTATTGCTGATATAAATGATGATATGTTTCAGTCTAAAAGCAGGTCGTCTTTGGAATAAGATGACAATATGTTGCAGAAAGTGCCTTTGGTGTCGATCGGTGCAGAGAAAAAAGTGTTGGTGCAAAGTGGTGCAAGAATACAAGAAAGGGAAAAGCATGCAAGCAAAGAGGACACAAAGTTTAGCATGGGTCATTTTTGGTTTTCGAATGGTAGATTGGTATGGCGAGAAAACTTATTCGGGAATCGCCACAAGTACATGGCTCATTTGGAAAAAAATCGCCATAAGGACAGTTGGCAAGGTAAATCTCAATTTCAGTTTCCTTTGAAGGTAGACCATTGTAGGAGTAGTATGTTTTCTGCAAATTATAGTTGTTGTTCTGCAAAATTCAAAAATTTGCATCATGACTCAGTCAAGGTTAGAAAGAGTCGGTCAACAGATTCAAGGAATAATTTATCTTTTTATGAGGAAGTTCAATTTGATGAAGTCAGGAAGATTTTAGTGGTTCAAGGTTAGAAGAGTGGAGAATTAGTCTCCTCATCTTCAATTTCTATAATTCAGAGAGCTTTTGCAGTCCAAAAGCTTCCCATTTGGGAGGTGTGATCAGGTGATCATGTCCAAGTTGAAAAAAATGCTCAAAAATGGAACTGCTCGGAATTGGTTTGAATCTAAGTGACCGGAAAGGCCTCGTCACTGCAATTCTGGCACCATGAATGGAAATCAAATCTGATGTCGTATGTGAAATTTACTGAAGCTTGAAAATGCCCAATGACCCTCAAAGCAAGACTTTTTGACCAAGAAAAATTGTCTTTTTCAAAATGTTTATTTGGAAAAAAATTAATTTTTATATGGTTTTTTTATGGGCCTATTATAGGGTGCCACGTGGCTTGCCCGGAGGCTGCCCGGAGGCTGCCATGTGGCCTCAGGCCAATGGTTTAAAAGACTTGTTGAAATGTTGAGGGCAAGAGGTTCGAACTCTTGACCCAACCCCTCGGGCAGAGATCGGCCCGACCAACACGGCCATAGGTAGAACATGTACAGTGGGAAAGGCGGGTCATTCGTGAATGTGTTCGAGTCATCATATAACGGCCAGTCATGAATGCATTCAAGTCAGATAAACGTTTGGGTTGGGTTGTCATTTAAACTTGTGAACGGGTGGAGTTTTAAGAGTTAAGCCCTTAGGGCTAAGGAATAATGCCCCGCGACCACGCGCTCGGAACCATGGGTGTAAACGTTTGAACCAGTGGGAAACATAAGGCTAGCCCCCTCAGTATGCGACCATACTCCATGTAACCAGGCCCTTAAGCTCTGGCAGGTTATGTAGCCGTTACACTCAGCGGTTAATGCGGAATGTGACTAGCACATTATCCGCCCATTTAATGCCACATTTGTTGTTATAGTTTATTCCGTCGGTGATTCGACTTCACATGTGAACATAACCTCACATTTAACTTAACTGCTAGTGGGTTCTGCCTACTTTGGGGCGTGTTCCACCAAATCTACCTTTATGCCATCTTTAGCGGAGTTAACAGGAGTTAGCCCACATTTAGTGGGGTTTTCAAGTGACATTGGGCAATTTTCTTTGGGAGGCCATAACTTTCACAATATTGAGCCAAATTGGATGAAAAGTTAGTCAATTTTTGGTTTCTTGAGCATTCTGGAGTGTTTGGGATAGGTTTCAGAGTGAACGAAGGTGTTCCTTAGCCATTTTTTCTTCAGGGAAGAGGAAAGAGCCACTAGGGCCATCATGAAGATGGAGCTTTATTGGGTTGTACTTCACTGTTTGAGGTGAAACAAAAGCCATTTTTAGCTTATTTCTATCTTTTGAAGTCAAATTCATAGAATTTTTTGAATGTTTAAGCATATATTTCACTGTATAACCATTTTGAGCAACTTAATAAAGCAAGGACATGCCCATTGGGAGCCTTGGACCTGATAGATGTAGCCCAGGAGGGGTGACCTGCCTCATCAGTTTGTTGTGTTATGCTATGGTGAATTTCTCTTGCTGTGTATTTCTAATATAATATGTTAAATAGTAAACTTAATTAACATTTCCTCACACAAATACTCAGAAAAAATTACCAAAAACTCTTTGTTTAACCTACAAGACATGGAGAATACTTTTCACACTTAATTAAATGGAAATGCATACTTTGCAAAACATTTACAAATAGTTCCATTTTCAGATCACCCCTTACCCCAATTTGTTTTGGGAAAGGGTCCCCCATATCAATGTGATAGAGTTAGCTTGTGGCATAATACTATTCACATAATTGACGATTGGCATAGACCCTAGACCATAAGGTTGACCACTAAGAGGAATGGAATTAACAATTGATGGACCAGCTTGTCCCACAAAATGTAGATGTACCAAAGTGCCTGATGGCATGTAATTGTTGGTAACACTACCCCCTGGTATAGTAGCCAAGGGACTTGAACTCAAAAAATTATTCTAACCAAAAGGGTTGCTTAATGGAACTGAAGTACCTCCGCTAGACGGAGCAAAAGTCAGGGGTCCAGGAGTAGACATGGTAGGAGTGGATACCCAAGAATTCAGAATTCCACTCGCAGTTGTTGTGACCAAGTTTCTAGGACCAGGCATATGTTGGCTACTAGGGTTTCCAATCATTTATGTAGAACTGAGAACTAGTGAGAAGATGGTGGTGGAACCGAGTTGGCCACCAACGACACCGACCCAACAGTCACCGGTTGTGAAGTGGGTGTGTTTGCAACTGTAGACATGGATGGTACCAGTGCTACCTGAATCAACAATGGCCCCAACGGGTCATTGAGAGGGGGATTATAAGGAGGCACAACTCCTTCAGTGAAAGGATCTTCGGGAAACTCCATAGTGTAAGGAGAAATGTGAAAATCAGGGGTCAACATTGAAGACTGCTCTTTCAAAGAAGGCACTGGGTCATTGAGACTTGAATCCTCCCCTAGTGTCAATGGAGGGATACCTTATTGTTGCCTAGAGATATGATGAGGGTAGAAGAACGCAACGATGACCAATTGATTTTATCAAAAGTTTATTATGATCTATTATTAAGTCTTAGTGATAGCAGAATGACACACCTAAAAAAAATAACTCTAAAGTCAATCAATCAAGCAGCCAGAAGAGTAATACCATGTCTGATTACTACCATTTGTTGGAGATGAAATCCAGTATCACAATAGCATACAGAAAGTGCTGGTCAAATGTATAGTTATGGTTACTCTTGAGCTTCGCTCGAACCTCACATAATGGGTGCAAGCACTCTCCTGAAGACAAGTACCCTCCCAAAGATCGAGGATAGAGTAGGTTTGTCTGTGTTAGGTACTAGGGCAGCCTACCCCAGTCACCTTCCGTACGTCCTTAGAAGTATGGAAACTAAAGATACCTCAAATCACAGACATTATCAGGGGGGTCGCGGTCATAGACAACATGCTATATGGGAAGAATACCAAGATCTCCGATCTACTTTTGACATCCCCAAGGGGAAACCCAATATATATAATGCCCATTGTTATGTGATCGAAGGTGGGCTACCTTCTCACACACCCCAATGTTGTATCATGCTTAAATCCGGTAGTATTGGAGCGGTCCCAATAGTATGAATGTAGTAGGATTTTCAATCTTTAATGAAAATAGTCTCAAGTTTTGAAATCTTCGACAATTTTCTCACTCTCCCTATCCCAAGATCCTATCCTGAACCAATGTTTGTGTAAGCTCAAAAAAAGAGTTATTTGATTGATTTTATTAGCACTTAATTTTAGTGTACTTTCTTATAAGTCTCAGGAGGGGGATTGGACGTATGAAATTTTGTGAGACTCTAACTCAAACCATGCAGAAAATGCTTTTAATATTCAATTCAATGAAAGATATTATTTCTACAGTGAGAAATCTTTGACACATCCATGCAACAACAAACATCTAAATATCATCTAAGTCTCTACTCGAATCGAAAGAGTATAAATCTTTGTAAGGTTTGGTTATTTCTAGGCCTAATATCTCCATCACTACCTTAGGAATGAGGTTGTGTGAGGCACCAGAATCTAGAATGGCATTGTGTAACATATTTTCATGTATGTTTAGGCTAACATAGAAAGGAGGGACAACTCCTTCTTGGTATTTTCCCTCCACTTCAGGACCAAAAAACAACTCCGGTTTGTCATCAGTCAAGTTTAGAGTGTCTGTATCATTCCCTATGTTCAAAACTTTCAAAACTTGGGAATTTTACATATCTTGAGTTACCAATTCAGTGAGAGGTATGGTTATCTTAATTTTAGCAATCTCTCCTTCAAAACTGAAAGGTACTTGGGTTTTCGACATATTTACATCAGTTTTATCAGCCATGAATTTTTCTACATTTTTAATTTGTTGATTCTAATTTGGGGCTTTAAACAAAAGAGTTTTCTCAGGGCCACTAGTAGAGGTACAAGGGCAGCTTGCGTCACCACTTGGTTGGCTAGTTTTATCTCCATTTGGATCAGCTTTCTTAGCCATGGTGTTGGTGTTGTCTGCTATCTTCTTAAGAGTGTTTTCAGGTGCTTTCCTAATAATAATGTCTTGTTTGTTCTTTTTGTATTTTTTTGGTTCTTTTTTCTCGTAAGGTCATATTGCCTATGGACTTCCATTATTTCATTTTCAAATCCCAACCTGTAGTCTTCAAAATCCTCATAGTTAGTTTCAGTTTGATCCGGGGAAAAGAACTCTTGTTCTTCTTTTTTGAGGAAAACATTATCTTCATTATTTGAACCTATTAATTTTAAATGTCTTTCTTCAAGTTTTTCATTCTCTCTTCCCTCTTCGTCAAGATAATTGTCTTGGAAAGGTAGCCTAATTTGTTGGTCATTGTCTCATGGCCTATTTTGGGGAGGGTCTCTTCTGAAGTCTTGAGTTCTGTTTCTATTTTGGGGATTTGGTTGATTTTCCCTAGGAGGTGCTCTTTCATTCAAGTTTATTGTTTCCATCGTTCTCTCCATTGTTCTAACTAGGTTGTCTATCTTGGCATCGGAAGAAGAGGTTGAGACTATGGTTTCATCTTTGTAAGTGACACATTTTTCTGACCTCATCCTAGCTCTCTTTTCAATCAAGTTGGCTTCTGCACTAATTGCTACCCTTTTCATTTCTTCTAAAGTTGTGGGGTCTCTCTCTCTCAATTTGTATGTCATGTTTGGATCAAAGCTTTCAGGAAATTTCACTAGTGCTAGGCCTTTTGGGGGTTTCATGTGGGGGGGGGGGGTGCATTGTAGACACTGTTAAACCTGGTGCAATAATCTTGTACACTTTCCCCTACATTCCTCTTAAGATTTTGATATTCAGATAGGATTTGGAGGGGTTTTTTCTTGATTTCCCACTTGTTTATGAAATATTGGGAGAGGGAAGGGAGATCATGTATGCTATTAGGAGATAATTCTTTAAACCATTTTTTGGCTTCACCTCCTAAGCTTTGTGCAAACATCCTCATTTTAATGGTTTCTTATTCTATTTCCATGTAATCAAAGGCATCATTAATCCTATCTAGATGTTGTTGGGTAGTGATGGATTCAGCTCCGGTGAAGTGGGGAATTCTGGATTAGTAGTCATTTGGTAAAGGTACCAAAGGTTGTGGTAAAACCAGGGGGGCATACCAAGCTTCCATGATGGGAGCTAATGGAGGATTTACAAGAGGAGGGTTTGTGAAAGGGGGTGTAGGATGAAGTGGAGGGGTTTGCACAGTGGTGGTATAGATGGGTGTGGTGGAAGTACTTGGACCAGAAAAATGATTCTGAACAGATTTGGTATGGAAAGAGCTAAAGTGATGGAGAATTTGAAAGTCAAGTGGTGTGGAAGGAGAGGCTTCTCTACTAGAACTCTTCTACAAATCTACAGGCTCAAGGTCAGTCTGGTTAATATTAGTTTGTGACTTGGTTCTAAAAATGTTGTTTGTATGATGCAAGTCAAACTGGGGATCTTGCAAGTTTGTAAGATGTTCAGGGACGGAGCTTGCTCTATGAATGGTCCTAATAGTTGTTAAGTTTCCAGATATAGAATTTTTCCACAAAATATTTTTTGGGTCATCAACTATGTTTGGAGGGTTTGGGTCCAGATGTGATCTAGTACTGATCCTTTGTGAAGCCAGATTTCAAACTCAAAATACAGAGAGGCTGAAATTTTAGGACTGTTTTTGGAAGGCTGACCTCTCTTGGTGCTTGGTAAACTCACATGGTGTAGAACTAGGCTTCTAAACTTCTCAGAGCTGATTTGACACAATCCAAGGGAGTCTGAATGAGAGCTAGTGAATTAATAGGCCTACTGGAGGCTAGTGGAGTCGCCAGGTGGATGTTTTAAGTTGTTTTGAGGATATGTGTGTATGGTCCACCACCAATACTAACAAAATCTAGTCTAGGGATGTTTTTTTGAGTTTTCTGAGTTCTTTATGTAGCCCTAAGGTTTGTATGAGTGTCTTTTAATTGTGTCATCATTTTGCGAGGATGGTGAAACAACCAGATTCTACTCTTGGCTATCACTTGGTTTTCTAAGCTTAACTTAGGGTTTAAATGAGTCTATAAGAGTTTTTAGGCTACAATGTACTTAGTTCCACCGTGCTCGCCAAATGTTAGTGTCCTGTGATTTAGCAGATTGGTAGACCCAATGCATAGGGTAACATGAAACCAATCTTTGGAGTCCTAGGACCTAGCCTTCCTAGAATCAGAGAGGGCTCTCTCTATTGTATGAAAAGTAAGTGAACTTTTTTTTCTTTAGATGGTTGATTTTAGGCTAGTTGTGAAGTTTAGGGTTTTGTTTGTTTGATTGGGTTGGGTAAAATGATCATGTAGAATATGTGGAGTGAGAGGTAATTAATCATTTGGCTATGGAGTATATGAAAGTCATGGATATCTCAATAATGTGTCGGAGTGCACCATAGGGAAAATATAGTGTGGTCAATGGATATTTTAAGGTCATGTGTGAACAGAAATGGACATTAAGCTGGGAAAAAAAGGTAGGGAAAACAGCAGTTAAGAATCCTTTGTCATATACCCATAAAAAATAAGGTCTCAAATACTGATAAGGAAAATATAATAATCATGAGATAGGGAAAAAAATTAACTCAATGACAAGACTTAAACAAATAGATATTCAAGATGAACAATTCAATGAAACAAGGAGAGCAAGAAAACTTATCTAACTTTAGTGATTTCAACTTCAATATTTGAAAACATATAAGATGACAAATAAATTTAATCAATATAGAGGGAAATCCTAGTCATCATAAATCAAGCTATAAATAAATTTGAAGCAAACTTATCAAGCATGGACAAAGGGCATGATCAAAACATGGCCTCTTTGGCTAAAACTAGCAAGTAACCCATCAAAGAGAGATTCCACAAACAAAGTTTAGATAGCATCAAGTAAGCATGGCTAACCATAAAACATATTTGGAAACTACCTTTTTAAACCATTAATGAAATGAAAAAGCTTAGGTGGATCTAAGGAGCATATAAGAATTCCTTAAACTAACACAGTAAAGGAAAACATAAAGACAATAGTAACACGAAGGACAAAGGTGCCTCAAACAACATTTCTTAGCCTATACTTTTATGATCTACTGCAACATAGAAGAATGGACACAATTATAAACAAGAAAACATGAACAAATTAGAGACACCTCACCATTCACCAAGCTCAGGGATTCTGCAAGCAAGATTTCATCATCATCAATCAAAGCAAATCATTCACAACCTCCATAACACAAAATTGCTCTTCAACCTCAAAGAACCATGTATTTCTCTCAAAACTCATCAAATGCCAACATTAAAAATGAGTCCTCAATGCCCTATTTAACCAGCAAGGAGGAGAAAAACCTAATAGAGTATCTAGAAGCCTATTGGCTAATCAGAAATGTCACTATCGTACTTGAGACCTTGCAAGGTCCAAGGCACAAAATATCTAAAACAAAATATCTTTTTGAGCATTTTTAGAGAATAAATTGATATTTGAGGTCTAAAAAGCCTCCTAAAACATGTCAATAATACATTTTTGACTTTTCCTCTGCTAACGGCACAACATTGTGCCTTAGGATGAATTTCCATTCCAAGGGCGTAGCACTGGAGCAGGAAACCTTGGTCAACTTGCAGCAGTGTTTTGAAAGGCTTCTCGATGTTAGAAAAGGCTCCGTGATGGCCCGTTGGAAAGCCCTTTGAGTCTAATTTTCAGATCTATCGTTGGTTATTATATTTGAACTCTAAAATCTGTTCAAAAAGAAAAAATTCCAAGGTTTCTAAAGGCGCAACACATGTCTTGAAAAGCATGCAGAATGGTGAAAATTAGGGTGTTTTTTACCCTTTTGGAGGACCAAAACAACTCCAATTGATCTGAAACTTTGTGAAAATGCTAAATTTGAGATGAGGATTCCAAAAATGTGAGCCTTTCCTCATGAATATTCTCTGAGAAAAAGTGTAGCAGCATGTGTGTTACCCCCTTGTCCTCAAAATTAGCAAAAAACCAAAACTTGTCAAAATTCTCCCAAATTTGGTGATTGAGTGCCTCATGGGTTGTGAGAGACCTGTAGGGAGGCTTCTGCCAATATTCCAAGCCTAGCTTGGCCTTCTTCTTATTTTATTCCTTCAATTTAAATGAGGGCTTCCTTCAGTGTCGCACAAGAAATTTTGTTTTTCATTGCATAGTGCTTGGTCATCTTTCTCTAGAGAGCAAGGTCCCTCTTTATATTCTTGAAGTAATTGTGTTCATATTTGTAATACTGAATGACACCTTGTGCCATCTCAAAATCCCTCTGCCACTCCCTGATTTGTGGATCTTTGCTTTGGAGTAGTAGTCTAGTGGCCACCTCCTGATCTTCATTATCACTATCTAGGTCAATGAATTGTGACTTTTAAGTAGTTTTCCTGCCTCTCTTACCTCTCTTATCCTTTTTCATATTTTATTTTCCCTTGTGAAGCCTTTGAGTTGATGTAGATGGAAAGGTACCTTGCATTTTGGAGGCAGCAAACACTTGCCTTGATCCTCTTTGCTATGTGAGAGGAAGAAACTCAAATTTTTTTACTAGAATGCTCTTACCATGGCTGATCTCAAGATTTCCTTTCCCTTCATCAATGATCTCTGCATTTATGTCTCCTTCATTTTGTTCTTGACTGCCCTCTTGGCAGGTCCTTTCATTTTCCTTCATGCTAACATCATTGTCATGACCTTCGCCACCATCATCAGTCTCTTGAATACTTTTTGGGTTCATAGTGTCACTGCTGTCATTATATTTAGGGCTATCAGTCATCATGGTGTCTTCATTACCTTCATGACTCTCATTAGCCTCTTCTTGACTTCCTGCACAATCATTATCTTTATTTTTTTCTTCTCTATCACTGTGTTTCCTACTACCTTTGTCTTCATCTTTAGTCTCTGTATTGTCTTCTTTATTACTGCTTTTGTCTCCATCACTGCCCCCGTCTTCATAATATATTTTTTCTTCCTCATTCTATGTCTTTGTTTGTTCTTTTGTCTCTTCATTATCTGTTTCTTTATATTCATGATCTTTAGCATCATCCTCCTCTTCCATTTTTTCTACATTATCATCCTCTTCTTCATTGCTTGCATCTGCATCTTCTTCGTTGCTTGCATCTGCCTCTTCTTCATATTTTTCTTCCTCATTATTTGGCTCACTGCCTTCTTCTTCTTCTTCACTGTTTTGTTAATTTCCCTTTTCCTCCTCTTCACTATTTTGCTCATTGCCTTTTTTTTCATCATTTGCATTATTTTCCTTATCACTGTTTTCTTGTTCTAAATTGTCTTCTTCTTTATAATCTGCCCCTGTCTCTTGATTTTCATTATCATCCTCCTCATCATCACTTTCTTCCTCATGACTATCATTTTCTTCTTCCTCATGACTATCACTTTCTGCCTCATCATTTTTTTCTTCTTCCTCATTGTCCTTTGTTTCTTCCTCATCATCATTTTCTTCATTTTCACTTTCTTCTTCTTCATCATTGGTCTTTCTTCTTAACTGTCATTTTCCTCTTGCTCTTCATCACTTTCTTCATTTTCACATTCTTCTTCTTCCTCATTTTTCCTTTCTTCTTGAATGCCATTTTCCTCTTGCTCTTCATAACTTTCTTCTTGTTCTGATGCTTTAGGAGAAGGTGAAGGAGGGAAGTTCTCTTGGGGAGAGGATGCATGTGTTGATGATGAATCATGGTCAGTGGGGGTTAATGGAGGAAATGAGGAAGTTGGATGAGATGATAAGGGTAAAATTTGCAAAAGAAGAGGTTGTGGATTTGTGAAAACATCATGGGCGATGAATGTTTCCCATGGGATGCCCTGTTGCTTTAATTGATGCAACATAATCATCTTGATAAGAGAATGGTGGAAAAGACTCTGCATTTGTTGTGAAGGAGGCCTCTTTTGCACAATGTATGAAATCTTATCAATACTTCTATAAATGTAATATGGAAAATGTAGTAGCTTGGACCTAGTGAAGTGCATAAGTAGTTGTTAAACACCATGTTGAAGCACACACATGGTGTATGAGGAGAAGAATGCACACACACAAGACTCAACACACAATAAAAGATAAGCGTGAGGCTTTCTTATTTTCCATTATACAAAGATGTACATTTATAATACAATGGTGTGACTCTTGGTTTCACATTCCAAGGTCACTTGGACTCCATTGTGACTTTTCGCATTCCACACCTAGCCATGTAGGATTAGGTGTTCTGCCATCCCACCAGTAGAGCCATGTGTGAGTCGAAAAGAGTTGTAATACAAATGCACCAAGTATACATGTGACACTTGGGCTGGAATACGCTCTACGATGTTGGAAAAAAGAGATGGTTTAAGGATGACCACCAACACTGGAACGCAAAACTTGTTGCAGTTCCCGGAACTCTTCCAAAACTGGCAAGAAGCTGAAAGCTTCTGCTAGAGAAATTGTCCCTCATAAAAAAGGGAGACCTTCGACCTAAAAGAAGGGAGGTCTACTACCTGTGGTGGTTTTAGGTTATCCACCAACCGAAAATGATGGTTTTAGGTTATCCACCAACCAAAGATGATGGTTTTAGGTTATCCACCAACCGAAAATGATGGTTTTAGGTTATCCACCAACCGAAGGTATGCTCATGGGCATCCGTATCTCTGGCTACATCTCTGACTAACGAATTGTGGCTCAGGCTCGCTTGAACTCTGGCTGCAACTCTGAATCTGGAATGAGAGATTGTGGCTCGGGCTCGCTTGATCTGTCGTCGAAGCTTGTACATGACCACCATTTTCCCCCCTATCAGGGACAAGGTGAGATGATGGCGAAAACTCAACTGCAAGTTTGCTCAATATGCGTGAACAAGTTCTAACATGTGTCGTAAACATCTTCTTGGCTGTTGATGCCCATTGCCAAGAAGCGATCCATCCAAGATGAATCTTGGTTCTTGCAGGAGGCTTGTGTCTGAAGCATCTGTCTGAAGAATGAGTGTGCCGACCACAGTGCTTACATGGATGAAGATCAAAACAGTGATCTTTCATATGGCCAACTCGATCACAGTGTTGGCATTTCTCAATCTGTTGTGGAAGTGGAACAGGATTTGGAACAGCTGCAGGTGAACTGTCATACATGAATCCGGCACTCTGAAATATGATGGGCTTTGTGTAATCCGGAATATGAAAGGACACATCCTTGTCATATCCAAGACCAGTTCGGTGCTTGTTGTGGACAAGCTCTTCCCAAGGTCTGATGACGGGCTTGAGAAGTGCAGGTTGAACTGCTGCATCTGCATGTACATCTGCTCTTGTGCAAGGAACTGAATGA
Source organism: Pinus albicaulis (assembly GCA_034641835.2). NCBI lineage: Eukaryota > Viridiplantae > Streptophyta > Pinopsida > Pinales > Pinaceae > Pinus > Pinus albicaulis. Next base: position 966,641,304 of record CM076582.1, on the reverse strand, counting down.
GGATCGATTGCAAATTTATCTTCATTCTTCTGATGAGAGTCCTTCACAATGTTCTGAACAAAAACAGGTTCAGAATGGTGACTCTTTTGCTGAAGTTCGTCTTGTTGGAGCTGAGATTCCAACTGCAAAAACTCAATCTTCTCATGTGCATCTTGCAAACAACTTTGAATGTTACAAAGAGCATGCTTGCTCATTTTTATCATGTCATCAACATTGGAATGAATGAGGTTTTTCAACAACACTAATGCCTCATTGATTTTGGCCATTTTCAACAACTTAGGCTCAAAAAATGAAAGGGTGTCGGCTGCAACCAAAAATGCACCCGGTTACAATGTGATGCAACAAATACAAATGACTCCAAAGAATTCTCAAAGCACAAAATCTGCTCCTCAACTGATGGAGGGAAATCAACAACAACTCAAATACTGATTATGAATGAAGAAGCAACAAATTCCACTCAAAATACAATGTCAGCTCAATACATATCTCTGCAAAATATTTGTAAATGTGTAGCTGAAAACACTTGTGCAAGAATCTTTTTATGGCAGCTGAATTTTCTTCTTCAAATCGTTGTTTTCAATGATGACAAACTTGTCTTCAAATGTGAAATTCTTCAAAAAATCACCCTCATATGTGCCACAAATCATAAAATGTAAAATCTGCAAATTTTAGTCCATGTGCTCCTCATATGCGATTTTCCATTTCATTTCTGCTGTTCTTGTCTTCTCTCTTTTTCCTCTCTCTCTGCTGTTTTTTTTTTTTTTTAATTAATTAAAAATTAATTAAAAAAATTAGGGATAATAAAAAATGGAGGGGAAAAGGGATTAATTTAAAAAAGAGATTTAATTAAAATGAAGGGAATTAGTTTAAAAGGGATTTAATTTTAAAATGGGAAGGAAAATAATTAAAAAGAGGAGGGGGTATTAATTATATGGTGGGGGAGGGATTAATCAAAAAATATTTTAAAATGAAACATGGGAAAATCGTAAGGGAGGAGGGGGGTTTTATTAAATTTATTGAGATGGGAAATAAAAATCAATATGTGGGGTGGTATTATATGAGGAGGGATTTATTAGTAATGAAGGGGCGGAAGGGTGAGATGGGGGCGGGTTAAACAAGGAGGTGAAGAGTCGCGTGAGGGGGAGAGCGGGTCTGCCATGAGGGAGGGAGTTCGTAGGGCGTAGAGGCGTTGTGAGGTTGGAGGGCGGACATTCCAGCCGTGAGAAGGGCGCACGGTAAAGTTAACGCAGAACTGTAAAAAGAATTGCAGGGAGGGGTCGGCCAGAATAGGGGAGGTCGTGAGGCCACGGGGGTGTAGGATAGTAGGTGGGTAATAAAAAATCGAAAATTAAAAAAATTTAAATGGTCGAATGAATTAGAAATGGGGGCAAGGCGAATGGAAGAGGGAGCTCGGGAGTGCAGGTGAGGGAAAGGCACGTAATGTAAAGGCGTTTGGGAGTGCCCCTACCGTGGAGAGGCTGCGTGTAGAGCGTGGAAGAGTGCGCAGAGGATTGAGGGTGCGCTGGAGTATGGGGGTAGCGTATGAGTGTGTAAGGTGCTGTGAGAAGCGAATGCGAGCTGTAAGGAGCGTAGGTGCAGGTCGAGAGGGGGGGCCGAAAGGCCAAAAATTCAGAATATTTTTTTTTATTTTTTAATTTTTTAATTTTTTTATTTTTATTTTATTTTATTTTATTAAATCAAAACAGCAGAGTAGAGCAGGAATTCCACTTAAAAACAGCAGCAGATTTTTCTAAATACACAGTGAAATAAATTGCAGGAACTTGTAGACTTGCAAAAATGATTTTTCCAGCAGCAGAGAAACACAGTCCAGAAACTCAGAAATTTTCACTTCAAAAACCCAGCGTTTTTCTTCAAGAAATTGCGGAGGGCCATATAGCAGCAGAAAATTGCAGGATGATGAAATCTTCAGCAAAACTCAGAATTCTTTTCCATTAAAAACCAGAAACTTCTTCTTCAGAAACCCAGTTTAAAACATTATTCCAACAGCTCTTTAAAAGCAGAATTAAAGGCAGAAATTGTAGAGAAAAATTAGAATAAAAACCTTTAGATGGGCACAACTGCTTCTCTTCAAAACCAATGCTGAATGGGGCAAATTTTCTGAATGTTGCTCCTTCTCCAAAACACTTCTGAATGCGGCAAAAAGACTGCTACAAACACTTGAGTGCTGCAAAAAACCAACAATTTTTGCAGATATGCATAGGCCATAAACACAAATGGCTCACTCAAAGTGGAGCAGGGCCAGAAATCGCCCGCTCTAATACCATGTTAAACACCATGTTGAAGCACACACATGGTGTATGAGAAGAAGAATGCACACACACAAGAGACAACACACAATGAAAGATAAGCGTGAGGCTTTCTTATTTTCCATTATACAAAGATGTACATTTATAATACAATGGTGTGACTCTTGGTTTCACATTCCAAGGTCACTTGGACTCCATTGTGACTTTTCGCATTCCACACCTAGCCATGTAGGATTAGGTGTTCCAACAGCAGTCTTAGATGGTAGGAATAAAGTCTAGAAAACCTCCCCTCGCATGTAAAATACTTCATGATGACTTTCATTAAGGGGGGAATATCTTTCCAACAAATGGGAAAAGGGAAAAATAGTTTTGCAATCAGCTTGGTATCTTGCTTTCAAGAAAGGCTAATAATGACTCAGGTCCAAACTCACCTATTTGAACCATTTCTCTCCCATACAAGGTATCCCAGTGGCCATAGAAATTATATTGGTGGATAGCTCAAAATTTACCCCAACTAGACGCACTTGATGGTCATGGAGGTTGAGGATAAAAATTTTGGTCAACTCAGGGTGAATTTGGACTCTTTTTACTCTCTCACAGAAATCAAAACAACCCACCTCTTGGAAATATGAAACTATTGTAGGTGAGGCTGTCAACTCCTTGGTGTTCAAAGGTTAAAACATATTTTCTCTTCCACCCTTTCTTTGTTGTCCCCTAGGTCTTTGGCCTCCCTTGCCACTGTCACTATTGCATTCTCTAGACATTTTATCTTTTACTTTTGCTTTGAAATCAAAACCCTAAACTATTTGTGAAATGATATGGAAAGGGAAAGTGAGATGACAATGAGAAAATCAGTGATTTTCAAGTGAAGGGGAATGATGAGTGAAGAAGGAGAATTTTGGCCTCAGTGTGCCTTCAGTTTGTAGATGGATGGGTGTCCTTCAATCAATAGTGTTTTTAGCATGGGGACCAATATTGTCTCTTCCTCTAGGGTTTCCACCTTTCTCTCTAATTTTATCTTTTAAAAAAATATGAAAGAGTGGCAAGCCTCTAAATACCTATTAAGAAAACCCTCAGGAGGTTCCAGGTAGTGAATTGGAGAAGTTTTGGGAAAATTTGAGGGCTTCCTATGGCTTGAAAGGCTTATTGGATAAACGTGTAGCACAGGAGCGCAACATTCGGGCTCCTGCACACGTTGTGGGTCAGAATGAACGGCCTTACGTGTAGTGCTTGGGCGAAGCTGAACGCTTTCGAGTCAGCCTGTGCAGCATCTAAATGGCCAGACGCGCAGCGCTGGTAGACCTGCACAGTGTCGTGTCCTCTTGGGGAGAGTATGAATGGGTAAGAGCACGGCAACGATAGAGCAGCATAGTATCGGGTCCTTCTGGGCAATGTCTGAACGGAAAAGAGCACAGCAACAACAAAGCTGCATGGTGTCAGGTTTCTCCTCAACGTGCCCTATGTGTAGCGCCCGAGTTAATTGGGTGGCCTCCATGCTACCGGTTCTTCATTGAAGGTGCCTTGTGCGTAGCGCCTGGGCGAGTCGATCCCTCTACATGGTGAATGGGTAGCGCACTTCTACAAGCGTGTAGCGCACTGTTACAATTTCCAAAGAGGGCACACACAGGTGCGTAGCATGCTTTTCCAGGAGCATAGTGCCAAGGTTTTTCTGCCCAAGGTCTGCGAGGAACTCAGAAATTTCACCTTGAAGACTTCTCACTCCCATTTTGATAGAAAAATGAAATGGAGGGAGACTAACAGGGTCCTTATACCTTTGAAAAATAATTGGAAACTAAAAACCCAATTTGTTAATGTCTTCCTATTTTATAATTCTCACTAATATCTCTTTGACTCTTTTGCAGCTGACTTACAACTTTCCCAAGTGATTTTCTTTGGTGATGGTGTACTGAAAGGATGAAGAGGTCCCCTTTTTATTCTTGAAAATCTGGGCAATGTTCAAATTGTCTCTTATGATAAATTAAAACCATTGCTCTTACCATTTTTGGCATTCTTGAGTGTAATTGACCTAAAACATGTGTTTTCACCTTCTTATTGATTGTGACAGCAACATGTTCAATTTTGACAAAGTTTAGCAAATTATACCATGTTATGTCATCCCCTCGGCCACTTCTGATTTCTGCAGGTGCCTATAACACATTTTCCTTTGATCCTTTTCTCATGTGTTTGGATTTTTACGACCTTTAGTCACCCAACAGGGATTTTATGGTTAGCATGATTTTCCATTTTGAAAATTTACCTCATGCTTTCCTTATCTTGACCATTTTTAAGACCTTTTACTGCACTTGAAAGCTTAGGCTCCCTCATGCTGATACTCTTTACAATTTTTCCTTTTGATGTAGGGAAAACCCCTTTTACCTTGGAAAACCATGAAGGTCACCTTCAGATATCCTTTGAAAACCTTCTACCATTACCATGTAGATTTATGACCTTCATTTTACTTCTTTTCCTATCTTCTCAAGATTTAGGCTTTAGGGATTTTTCATTTCTTCATTTACAATTTCTAGAGATATTCAATTCATGCTTACGGGTGCTGATGTACCTTTTTCCTTGTGATCCTTTGCATTAGCTCCTTGCTTGGCAACACCTTTTAGCCAATTAGTGATAAAAACCCTGATTCTCTTTGAACTTAGGCATTCTGTCTCTCCTTTTCTGTGAATGTCGTTTGTGATGATTTAGCCTCTTTCCTTACTTATTTTTTGCTAATATCCATCTCATTCATTTCTGCAGAAATGTTTAATATGGGCATCTATCTTTTCGTAGAAGTTGTTCTTTGATCAAGGAGGCCTTTCTTGGAAGATTTTTTGATCCATTTGGACAATCACATGCTAGCCTTATTCCTCTTTGATTGTAGCCTCTTGGCGTAGAAAAAAAAAATATTTAGAACACCAAAACAATCCTATGAGTTGTGAAACCCTAGGTGACCTAGTGGGAGGCCTTTTCGACTTGACCTTTGGCTGAAGACATGAATTAGTGTTTTTAGGTGTAAAACAGAGTTTTGACAAAACTTATGCATTGCAGACCTAAAAAATGATCACTTTGATTTATCTAAAGAGCCTAGAAAGGTATTTTGAAACCACCAATGCTTGAGGCACTTGGTGAATAGGGGAAAAGGTTAGGCTAATTGGCAATCCAAGGTGGAAGTAAAAAGGTTAGACAAGTCAAAACATATTGGTAAGGTTAGAGGTGGTGAAATACAGTTAAAATGAGTGGCATAAGCCCATGATGGGTCTTCTGGGAGTGATAGGCTAGCCATGACTTGTAGAGTAGTAAAATAGTGAAAAATCTATCCTAAGGATGATGAAGGCAGTGAGATTTCTAGAACTCACAATATTCATGAATTTTGTTTCTAGAAATCTAGGATAAAAATTTAGTCATCTATAGAAATCAAAAAATTATTGATGACTTAAAAAAAACATCCTCACCAAATTTGTGAGCAGAAATAAGAAATATTGGGCAGACAGATTGGTGTAGGCCACTTTAGCTTACAATACCACCTAGAAGACAATTACGGGGTTTACTCCATATGATCTAGTTTATGGGAAGAAAATTTTTCTTTCCATTGAGTTTGAGTATAAAAATCCTTAGGATGGAAGCTCAATTGGACATGGACATCACAAAGGCACAAAAAGAAACGTTGCTTCAACTGAATGGTTTGGATACATAGAAGTGATCTAGCTGCAAAGAAAATTTTGGCATGACAAGAACATCAAAGATAAAACATTGTAGGAAGGATATTGGAATTTTCTCTATGAATCCATATTCAAGGACTTCAAGGGCAAGTTAATGACCAGATGGCTAGGACCTTATCAAGTGGATAAATGACATGATAATAGGGTTTTTTAGATCAAAACCATAGATGAGGAGGAGATCCCTCTTCTTTTCAATTATTACAGGCTAAATATGTACAAGAAGCCCTTATCTAAGGTTGAATTTATCAATACAATAAACAAGGAGGTGAATGTAATTGGACGCTCCATAATTTTCAACCCCTCATCTTCCTAGAAAAAGAGAAGAAAGAAAAATAAAAGGGCCTGGGTGAAAACCTTTCTAAGGCATCCAAGGCCAAATCTTGGGTTTAAAACCTCCATGAGGAAACCCTAGATAAAAATAAATAAATAAAATACCCTTGGGTCAAAACCTCTTTGAGGTGCCCAAGGGACACTTGTCATTAGGGAAATTTTGAGGCCTAAAATGGGCCTCCTAAGAAAAATTTACAACAAAAATAAACTTTATAAAAACCAATAGGATTCAAGATGATTTTTTCAACCATGGGGGATGATTCACCATTTTTTAAGTAAAAGGATAAAAATATTAAAAAATAATAAAATAATAAAACTACTTTTTCAAGTCGTATTTTCAACTTATCTCCCAAAATTTTTACTCAAATTTCGAGTGGGAGTACTCATTGGATGCAAAATTTAATTCCTCCTCCAAGGAGTACCCATGTTGCATAATTTTGATGGACCTTGCTACACGGAAAATGAGAAATACATGAAAAAAACAAGATCGCAATCACGTTTTTCATGTATTTCTCATTTTTCGTGTAGCAGGATCCATCGAAAGTTCCAACATGGGTACTCCTTGGATGATGAATTAAATTTTGCATCCAATAAGTACTCCCGCTCGAAATATGAGTAAACAACTTGGGATATAAGTTGAAAATATGAGTTGAAAAAGTAGTTTTTTTCTTTTTTCCCTTTAAAATTTGATGATGTAATCAAATCTTATTTCATTATTTCCATTGTTATTTCATAATTTCCTTAGGAGGCCCATTTTAGACCTCAAAACTCCTGTAATGAGGGTGAAAACCTCTGCTGAGGCAGCTCACCTGTCTCCAAAAAAAAAGGGAAAAAGGAAAGAAAACGATCAAAATAATGACACAACACTTATGCACTAATCTGGATCTATTTTACAGGTTATTGATTAGGGACAATTTGGATAAAATGTGCAACTTACCTTATCTCTCTCTCTCTCCCTCTCTCTCTACTTATCGTTTCCTTTTCCAAACCCAACATGCATTAATTCATCCATTTCTCCCACCAGGTGAGAAAAAGTTCCATCTTTTTCTTACTCTCTGCAGTGCTACATGATGTCCTAGGCTGCTACAAGATTTCATGTAGTGCTATAGGAAATCATGTAATGCTACAGGAAAGTCACCTAAGGATTAATAATCTCACCCAAGGCAACATAACCATAAAAGAGGTATGAAAAATAATTTTTCTACCTATGTCTACCATCCCTAACCATCTCTCCATCCTCTGCATAAAGATTCACTCATCAAACCCTCTATTTCGCCATTGTGAGCTAGTTTAGCTAAATCCTCACATAGGGAATATTCTCTCATATCCTCCTCCACCAAATTAATCCATTCACTTCCTAACACCACCCCTATCATCCCCACACCCTTCTTCTGCATTCCTTGGGAAAATTGAGCTAGAAAACTACAACGAGGGGACTGCTACAGTAAGATGATCACTTCATGTAGAAAATATTTGCATGCATCCAACACATCAGAAATGCATGAGATGAATGATGAGGTATGGTATTCAAGTTCCCCAGAGGACTCGAGAAGGGAAGCTAAACCAATAGAAACATCATAATATCTACATGAGGTATCTGTAGAATAATAAACAAGAAAAGATAATAAGCACCTCACTTAGAAAATAAGATCCTCACTCAAAAATGAATAAAAGAGACCAAAAATAAAACAAATCACTTGCTACCATCACAATTCTCTAGCTCCCTCCATCAAATAATCCTTCCAATCATTAGCAATCAAGTAGGTTCAAGTATGGCTCCCTCACCCTCTTGTTATGCATCATTTTACTAAATGAGTAAATTTTGAGAGAACAAAGTTTAATAGGCAAAAAAGTGGCGAGTTAACCTGGCCACCCTCAAATAGTTAAAGTGAAAATTTGGTAGAGTTTGTGTGCCACATAGAGATGTCACATTAGTTATGATAGGGATAATGAGAAGTGGGAGTTTATTTCGAGGTAAGAGGGAATTACTGGCTCGAGTGGGACCAACAGTCCAAGAGAGGAAACCTCATGCCAAGTCCACATCAACACTATGCTCCAAAATCGCTCAATCTAGAATAAAAAATGTACTTTGGCTCATCTCCCCACATTGTATTATGCATTTCGGGATTAGTTATATCAGTAAAAAGACAGGAGACACCGAGAAGCTTCGATCCATGGTTGAGATTTGCATGCAGCTCATGCAACAGGAAAGTATGATACTGCTAACAAAAGTTTTAGGGAGGCCACATAATGTTAGAGAGTTTCATGCAAGCCAACCTTAGAGTGTATTGACTCCCTAACACCATCCTTAAAGACATATAACATTATAATTTCAAAGTTAAATGGCCATCACCCCACCAAGTTGCAAATTTTTTTCATGAGAATTTACAAAGAGTGAAGAGATAATTCAGTAAATTCAGGGGTTTTTCAAAGGAATAGGGATAAGAAAACCACATTTTGTGTAAATTTGAAACCTTTGAGATCCCATATCATAGTTTTTTTGGAAACAAGCCACATACAACCACCTCTCTAACACATTCACAATATGGGGGGAGGTTTCAATAGAAGGGAGTCCACAAATATAAAAATAATTAGACTACACCCTCCTTTGCTTGACATCTTTAGAAATCGCTGTGGTTGGGATTCTTTTAGCTCCTCAATAGGTTTGATGATGAAGTGGATTGAGAATTTGTAGTAGCCTTTCTCTTTCAAGCAGATGATAGGGCCACCATAGTGGTAAGAGGGCTAGAAATTACCATAACCCCTGAGCTCATTAGTAAAGTTAGCATCTTACCCCTAGGATTTAAATGGAATAGAGAGGAAAAATTCTCTAGTACCGCCTCTAAGAAGAGTTTATTCTTACCCAATGAAGAATACATTGAAGATAAGAATGGGGTAAGAAGGGGAATTCTAAATTACCCATGGGACAAGGTAGCTTACCATATCATGAAATATATCTCCTGTGAGGGTAGACTAAGTGTTGTATATGGGTACCATTTTAGATTGTTGCATGAACTTAGGTTCAAAGGGGATTTGAAGTTATACCAAATATTGAATATCCCATATTTCCTCCTCCATTCAATCATAGATATGAGCTAGAGGGTAAGGGAGACAAAATATCAACACCTAGCTAATCATGGTCTCATTAAACTCATAATGGGAGATTCTCTCACCGGATTTAGCATCCCCGTACCTTGGTCCACCTTCATTAACATGGGCATATAATAATTCATTGGGACAAAAACCTCACTCCTGGAGATACCCCTGCCTCTAGCCTTGGAGAAAGGAGCATCAAAGAATAAGAAGAAGGGAGTGAAAGAACAGAGGAAGAAGATGAAGAAGAGGAAATTGAAATAGAGGCAGAACCCACATAAAACGTAGCAGAAGATGAAGAAATAGAAGAGGAGGAAGAGAAATATGAAAAAGGAGAATACCATTAAAAGGAATAGGAAGATAAATATGAAGAGAAGGAGATACTAAACCCCAAGCTTACCAATGATATATCCCCTCAACAAACTAGCCTTTCACCAGGGACCATTGAAAAGTAATTGGCTACCACCTTAGCCACTCTAAGCACCCATGTGAAATAAAAGAGAAAGAGGAAGACACCCATGTACTTCAGGAGTAGGAAGAGTGACAGAGTGAAACAAGGGAGGCCTCAAACTCCAACCAAGAACCTCATCACAATTGAAGAATCACAAACTAAGAAAGGAGAAGTAGTGTTAGAGGAGGGAAATATTCATGACATCACTTCATCTAAAAATACACCTTTGAAGTCTACAAGAAGGCATTCCTCAACGCTAGCATCCCTCAAACAAGCACAAACACCCACAGACCTCCAAGAGAAATAAATGAAGGGGAAACACGAAAAATAGGTTTTTCTACAAGAAACACAGAATTTTCTACATGAAACTCGTACAATACTATAGGAAACTTAGAATGTGTTTCAAGAATAGAAGAAGATCAGGGTGGAAGAGAACAAGGAACCCTTAGAAGGGAAGGAGGCCCAAGGTGACGAAAAATAGGCAGAAGTTGAGGGGAAGGATGCCATAGTTGAGAAACAAGAAATGAAGAGAAGGATGATCCTATGAAAATAGTTCAACATCCTAGCCCACAATGAAACCTGATATCCTATTACACATTCATTGAAGGAGGGAGGATGATCCCAGAAAAGCTCTCAATTCCCCTATTTTATGAGCTAGAGAAAGAGAGAGTGTGCACCGACCACTAGATGCATATTTCCAAAACTAAAAATGTGGAAGATGTGGGGATCATAGAAGAGAAACTCACTAATATGGGGACAGATTTGGATAATTACAAATTTAGGGAGGAAGTGTTGAAAGAGCAGCTACAAGAGGCACAAGTAGAGAATGCAAGATTGAATGGACAACTACAAAAAAAAAAGACGAATAGATTGCCACCATGGAAGACCTGTGCATGGAGTAAATACAACATAGGTATCCCTTAGATTCTTATTCCATTTACCTGAAGGAGTAGTGGATACAGTTCCAAATCAAGACAATAGAATCATATGGGTAATTTAATTTCCATAATTACATTAAATTTATTGATTTTTGTACTTAGTCCAACATAGAAGGTAATGCCAAATTGGAAAAATTATGCATGCATAGTATTTTCCTAACTGATCTAGAAATTTGGGACCCAAACTCTAGGTTGGGGGACATGTAATGGGTGGTCCTAGCATATTGCATGAAAAATTGAGAAGCTAGGGTAAAAGAGGTCAAAAAGGTGATGAACAGAGAAGGAAAATAGCCTATCCAAATAAGGGCAAAGCTAATTAGCTCTAGAGGGGTCATAAAAAACCACCAAATGATAGCCAATGACGCCAACGTTGTAGGCAGATATCCCAACACATATTCATGGGAAATGTCACATTATGATGACATATCTAGACTTCTAGGAGAGGAGTGTGTGATGACATGTCAGAGAAATATGGAATGGCCTCCAATTTAGCCTAATAAACCTAGAGTATCATACTCCACACAGATTGAGAGCTACCCTAGAAAGAGCACCTTTGTACAAAAGGTCCATGCAAACAATGAAGTTCAAATGACTTGGATTAAAACTTGGTCCACCTTTATTTCTGGTACTGAGTGACAGAAAATAAAAAACTGAGGAGGATAAGGAATGAGAGGAAGAAGAAAATAATGCAGGGTTTTACCCACCTGAGGAGACTCCTCACATGATACCTTGGGATGTCAGATAGGCCACAAATATTCTAAAAGAAATCAAGAGGGCCATGTTGCTAAGAGGATGAGCAACCATATGGTAGGGGGGTGATGATGAGCACCATCAGTAGGTAAATTCTAAGGGGTTAATTATCACATTTTTAGCTTACTTATTCTCTCTCTCATACATTTAATTGCATTTTCTCATATGTTTCTTAGTAAGAATTATCTATTAAGGGTTTCCATGCTTCGAGGCCTGATGTGGTTTAAATGTATGAACATTAGGGGAATGATGACATTTTTTAGGAATATTACACAATCAACACTCAGAGTAGGCAAGAAGGAGTAATTGTAAGAGGGTTTGACCACCTCCTTAGCTCCTAAAGACAACCAATAGATCGTCAAGATTATCCTCAAACAGCTCGAAATCAGAGGCATCCAAGTAAGTGAAATATCAAAGGGAGCCAAGCTCCACTTCTCTTGATTTCCAAGGGAATAAATACCTACTTCTTAGGGAGCTATTGGTATCTACCCTTTAGCATAAATAGGCTAGAGAAAAAGCTTACTAGGATTCAAATTTTGGATGTAGCTAGATCATTGTTGGCTATTGTATTAGATATTTCCAACTTTCATATGTTATGTACAAGGATGGTTATGAAATAAAATGACTATTTTGTTTCTTCTACACTGAGTTAGTTTCAGGGATATGAGCTTGTGGGTTAAGGCTGAATCCATTGGCCTCAGTATCTCTTGTGTACTTTTGTTTTCTTTCATGTTGTAGTAATTAGTTTCTCTCATTTCATGTTGGGTAGAATATAAAACCTCTCCCTATCTCTCAGACCACTTCCATTAGAGCTTGAGGAGGGAGGACTTCCACCAAAGAACAAAATGTCTTTTTAGTTTATTATTTATTGGAAAATCTATTTTAATTTTCTTATCATGAACACATTGTATATGTAGAGGTAGAGTTATGTTTCAGTTGGATAGTTAGGTTTATGTAAATTCAACTTATCTTTTCCACCATTTTTGTGATAAGTTTGTGAGTGATGAATGGATGAACAGGTAGTTCGATTTCAATTTTGAATATAGTAGTGGAGGAGGAACCCTTCAGAACCATTATCTTCGGTCTTCACCCTTCATCAACCACCTTCAATCCAAGTCATCTACAACCCTATTTTTGGAGATCACCACCACATCACTGAGACCCATATTGAGGGTGTAAGCCAGAATTCGTAAAGAGTTATGATCTTGGCCAAGGGGTTTTATACACTTCCTCTACCTAGCTCCACCTTCACCCCACCTCTCCAAAACATTTCCTCACCATTTCTAGCATCAAACACTACATGACCTATTTCCTGTAGCTTTTTAGGACATCTTATAGCACTACAAGAAATCATGTAGTAGCATCCTATAGCAGTTCCAAAAAATCTTCCCTTCAACCCAAAATAACTCTTTCAACTCATCTAAGCCTAGCCAAGCCACCAATAGACCTTAATCTCTAGAACTTTGGTCTAGGGTCCCTCTTAGACCACTTCAACACCTTCTTCTTTTGCTGCAAAACAAAGACAATTTGGAGTGTGATTAGTTCACTATTAGATGCATCATTAAACATAGTAGTTAAGAATAATTAGATACAACTTAGTTAGTCAATTGGTTCATTATTTGTGCTCTAGATTAGTTTCCTTTTCTACAATTCAATTCAACAATCTAGCTTATAAATAACACTTGTTGTAATTTCCTTTCTTGTAGTAGCATAAGTGTGAATTTCACTTTCTTGAAAATAGCTAGATGAATCAGCGTGATATAGATTCATTTCTTTCATTTTTCATAGAGTCGTGGTCATGATTTGTTTCCAGTCTTAGATTGCATTTAGAGGTGTGACATGCTTCCTTTCCTAGAAGTAACCCTAGTAGTATCAACTCATTGTAGAACTTAGATGAGGATGGCATGAGTATAACTCATCTACTGTGCATATAACACTATCACCTACAAGTTTCTATGAACCTCGGGTTGACAAAGTAAATTTGAGCAGGCCTTGGGAGTTGCAACACGCTTGGTGCAATACCAGGGCCCAACAATTTAATTGTGTAGGTTCTAATTATTTTGACTAGAGCTACGTTTGGAGCATTCAAGCCAAGAGAGGAGTGAAGCATATGATGGATCATAGGTAGTATTCATTCCGTTATCTATTACTTCAAGGTAAAAATTAGATTATTTTATTTTTCTATTGTTCTAGGCTAGGAAACCCATTATAGGGAAGATACTTTTTCCGTAGTCGTAGATTCCATATAACAGCTAGAAAATATTAATAAGTATGAGTTTGCGCAGCATTATTTGGTGTATCTGGGGCATGTGATTGGCGGAGGAGAGTGGAATATAGATCCTTCCAAGATGGAGACCATCATGAAATCGATAGTGCCTACTAATGTTTATGAGGTCAAGAGTTTTATTTGGGTGGAATGATACATAAAGTAATTCATAGCCTCATCTTTAGCGGTAGAATCACTGCTCCACGCCATAACAGCAAGTGGCAAGAGTTTCCAATTGGGAAAATCTCAACAAAGATATTTTTAGGAGATAAAGGATGATATTGGTCAAGCACCAAATCTAGCATTTCAAAACTTGCAACAACCTTTAGAAGTGGAGAAAGATGCAAATGGGTATGCTATGGGAGTTGTCTTGATGAATGGAGGAGTACATGTTTGATACCATTCTGAAGTTTTTCATGGGGTAGTTCTTAACTACCCTACCTATGACAAGGACCTTTATGCCATGGTGCAAGCTCTGAAGAAGTGGAAGAACTATCTGATGGGAAAGTATATAGTAATCCACATAAATCACCAACCGTTATAGTACTTGTAGGCCCATACTAAGCTACAATAGACTAGGCATTACAAGTGGATGGGGTTTTTGAAAATTTTTAATTTCGTAATCAAATACAATAAGGGAAGCACATACAAGTTGGTCAATATGCTTTCAAGGCCACGCATGTCAAAGGTTACGTCTTTGGGACTCTTATGCAAATGGATGCATTCACCCATGGTGCATACAAAGAAGCATATTTAGAGGATGAGGACTTCAAGGAGGTGTATCAACAGTTGCAAAGTCATATCCATGTGCACGATGGTGATAACACCATTGACTACCATATCTGAGATGGGTTACTCTACATGATGGATAAGCTATGTGCTCCTAAATATGAGTGATTGCATCTGATTAGAGAGAGTCACACCTCGAAGGTTATAGGGCACTTTGCTATATGGAAGACCATGGCTAACTTGTAGAGGCATGTGTATTGGCCTAATATGCGAGAGGATGTAGCTAGGTTCATAAGAGGATGCATGATTTTTTGTATTAGCAGGCCTAGCGACAGGAGTTGGGGTCTATATCATCCCTTACTTGTACCTACTTATCCTTAGGAAATAATTTACATGTATTTTGTGGGAGGTTTATCGACTGCTAGGAAGAAAAATTAATACCTGTTCATGGTAGTTGACAAGTTCAGTAAGATGTGTGTTCTGATGCCCTGTAAAAAGACCATCAGATGGCACGAAGCAACAAACTTGTTCTTTGGAAAATTTTGTGTGCACTTTGGGATACCAAGGAGAATAATTTCACACAAGGATATAATATTTCTCAATGCATTATGGACTACATTATGGGAGAATATAGACAAAACTTTAAAGACATATGGGAAGAAAAAAGTAGTCAACAATATTTTGGTGCAGCTTCCGAAGGTATACAACCAAAAGCATCCAAAAGACTTGGGATGAAAATTTGGTATATATACAACAATCTTATAACAAATTAGTCCACATCTACAAGAAAATCCAAGTTTGAAACTTGTACTGGATATTTTCTGCATTCACCTTTTGATATTGCATATGGGAAATAAGGAGGACTTATGAAATATCTTACAAGAGATGCTTTTACGGCTGAAATTTTTATAGATAAGATCAGGCAAGTCCATATACAAGCATAAGAAATATTGCAGAAGTCACATGTGAAGTATAAATCTAGGCATGATCAACAAAAAATAAGGAAATCATTCAGGGTGGGTGACAAAGTATGGCTACATTTGAACAAGGAGAGGCTATAAGGGCCTCATAAGAAAATAAAGGCTCTAAGATATGGCCTCTTCTCGATACTATAAAATGTGGGTGAGAATACCTATCAACTTATTTTACCACCATATATGTGCATTTACTCAGTTGTGAATGTAGACAATTTGAAATTCTATTAACCTTCCATGCTAGATTAGGAAGAGGAACATGTCTTACCCTCGGTGGAGGATTTGGCACCCTATGCTCAGGAAGAGTTGACAGAAGATAAAAATTTTAAGAGGGGCACAAAACTACAAGACTAGGGAAGAATGAAATTTGGAAGATTGGGTTGAAGGGATAACTTCCTGGCAAAGCTAAATGGTACACCAGAGAGGAGGATGAGGAAATATTTCCTCACCTCATTCAGTAGACGCCTTTTGGGACGAAGAGCCTAACAAAATTGGGTGGTGTGATCTAGATTGGAGCATTATTCATCTCTATGCATTTGAAATGGAAAAAGTAGAGGAATCAGCTCACGAGACTATTTTTACCAGTGGGACATAGTATGGAAAAATGGGGTATGAATCCTTCTGAGAGAATTTTGAGGCATTAAATGACATTTTTTGGGGTTAAATCTTGTCTCTTCAATGTCACACCATCTCATGTTGTTATACGCACAAAAATATCTCCAGCGGGACAAGAATTGCAAAAGTCGTAATCCGTATGTAAAATTTATGCCACTTAGAAGTTGACCTTCATTTTTTGACACCTCGGGAGGATGTCATGTCAGCCCCAATTATTCATGGAAAAGGGGCTATCCATGTGTCTACGATGTAAAATATTATATTAGAGTATATATTGAAACTCTATTTAAGATTTGATGTAGTCAAAATTAAGTGCTAGTAGGCTGTCAGGATGTGCTATAACTGGGCCACTAGGAGAAAGAGGCATTCCATTCTTTGGAGGGATATGTTATAATTGGGCCACAAGGAGGAAGAATCATTCAATTCTTTCGAGAAAATTTTATTCCATAACTGAGAAAATATTTCCAAGAGAGATAGGAGGCGAAGTAGACAAATAGGATCTGTGCACTGTAGCATCCCACAAGCCACAGACATTACTTATTTTTACATGCAACCATATTTCCAGATAGAGAAAGAGAGTGAAGAAACCTCACCTTTGAGTTGGTTTTTTCTCCCGAAAGGGTTTCCCAGAGAGCATATCTTATCTCTTATTTGTGTGTGTTAGCTTATTTTTTCATTCTCTACTCTTCTACATAATTTTCATTTGCAAGCATGCACTAATTGCAGTTAAATCTACAAATCTAAAATTTTAATAAAGCTGTATCACTTTACATAACGTATTGAATGATATCATTTTGGTCACCATATAAGCCACACATATCACTTTCCATTAAACTGCCCCCACCCCTATTAATAAGGCCCCCTACAAGTCAAAGTAGCTGAGCCCTAGATGCCTTGCCTTCTATAGCCTAGCCCTTTTCCTTCGTAGCCCCTCTACCCTAATAATTGAAAACCAATGCCTCTTGTATGCTTTTAAAAGGAACCACTAAGCTAAACGTTAGCCCCATATATATATATATATATATATATATATATATATATATATATATCCTGATTTACCTCACTTAGCTGACGGTCATTAAATAGTTCATTACGGTAAGACATTATAAGGCCCCCACCCACAAAATGAAATACAATTCTGAACTCAAAAATACCAATAGAATTTTATTTATATCCATATCCATATCTTCCAACTCCCTCCTTATCCATTGAAATGTGATATATTAAGTAATATATCTCTCTCTTCTTGCTTCGTTAAGATGAATAAGATCAATGAAAAGAAATGTTGAATGTAGTAAGGATATTTCGCATGGGTCAGTAGTATAGGATCAAGCTGTGCAAAGATAAGTCTGGAATCGAACCACATAGACTTAGCTAATGCTAAGAGAGACCAAATATCAAATTTAGAATCTTATGACACACTTCTCTTTAGCATTTTTCATATAAATCCACGAATCCATATAGACATGCCCTTGTCATTTGAGGTGTTAATTAGCGTAGTAGAGCAATAGTGTGTGTCTATATCAGTAACAAGAAAATAAGTCAAAGCTCAGATCTTCTAGTCAAACATTTAGTGAGGTAAGTCCAGTAAGGTCATTCCAAAAAGCCCATATCTTTTTAGTCTATTCTATCTATTTCTTCTATTGGTCTTCCTATTCCTTGTTTGCGCACCCCTACTCGATGGGTTCGATTTCTATTAGAGTGTTGGTTGGCCTTCATTTTTTGCCATCCTTATCAGTGTTTGAGGGGAAGAAATGAAAAGGTCATTCCCATATCTATAGGGTTCAATATTTTTATCGATGCATTATGCAAAAATTCTTATCGGGGGCATCAACAACCAAAAGATTATATACTCATTTCACAACATGGTTGAATAGAAAGGTATTCAATATTTAGGGATTTTTTAGATCCATATATAATATTATGGTCATTATGGAGATTATGGGAAGGCTCAGTATTTTCCCAAACCAGTTTAGTAAGTGTTAGGAAAGCAATAAGCTTCGAACTATTCTCTTTGAGGGGAATATTATAACCAACCCCACAACGACTAAAACTACCACAACATAGATAATATATTGGGTTATTTTATTAGGTGATTGAACCCAAGATTGACCTTAACATAAAGGCTAATTATTTCATTGAACACAGTGATATCAATTCAGATCTAGCATATCTCCTTTTCCTCTGGGCCAATATCCCCCGAAGCATACTTCATAACCACGTTCTACGAAACCCTCTTGTTAAATGAATTCTGCGGATTTATGCATTCTAGATCGATCTTGCCATAATTATATAAGCCCCTATCCAGCGAAATATCCTCAGCATTTTTCAGGTCACCAAACCTCAATCCGACCTTTGAAAATATGGCAACCCTCTCAAATGGTCAAATAAGTCATTGATTCTTAGAAAGGGATACCTATTCTTGATTATGGCCTTACTAAGTCACCTATAATCAATGCATAAACTCAATGTTCCATCCTCCTTTACAAATAATACAAGTTCTTCCGAATGTGTTACACTGGTTCCGATATATCCTCTTTCCAATATTTCTTTTAGTTACACTTTTAGCTCTACTTGCTCTGGTGTATGGATTCAATATGGATATTTTGACACAAGAGCCTATGTTGGCAGTATTTTAATTGAGGACTCAATTTCCATCCTTAGTATAAGTCATAGGATTTCCTCAAGAATTACATCGCTCAATTATTTTATTATTTGGTGCTCTTTGATTATATCTTTATTAGCCTCCAATTTTCTAGTTACCTGGATAGCATGCAATTCACATCCCCTCCAGTGACACCACTTCAGTTGTAGCATATTTGTTTCATAACTATGATAGGATTTCTCTTTCCCCACAACATCGTTCTTTCTCATGTGTCTTTGAGACACTTCATGGACTTATTGTAGCAGTCGAATTTCATTTAATGAGCTGCTATCAAATCCATGTGAATACGCATATTATATGAACCCATTGGTAGCATAATCAAGTTTGAAAATGTGGTCATATTGTTTAGAACAACTGGGCATGAATTCACTATGTCTTTGACTCACATATTAGTCCTTATTACTAGCTAGAATAACTAGGATATTTCATGGGTTTTCTTCTGCAATGCACACATTTTTGCAACTTGTGTGCTTACATAATTGAAACTAGATCTAGGGTCGATAAAAATTGAAACAAACTAGCTATTGATTATACCTTCCATTTCAATCATGGAGGCTTGGTGATCAATATACCTATTTTCCAGTTTTACATAGACGTGTGGTATAATATGAGCCACATCATTCATTTTCTTCATTTTCTTCACTTCCATCACATTGTACAATCTTGGTCCATTATTTTGTCATTGAGGACAATCTCTATTCCTATAGCTTCCACCACAAGTCCAACACTTCATAGCTTATCCTCTAAAAGCCTTGGCTTCCTCTCCTATAGGCCTAAGATTTTGGTCCATACCATTACTAGTGGATATCTACTTAAAATCACCATGAAAAGAGTGATATAATTCACATTCATTCCCCTGAGATGTTGCCTTGCAACTTTTTTCCCCTTTCTTCCAAAGCAAGACTTGAATTTTTCCTTCAAATCAGTTTGAGTGTAATATCTATGCTTGGACTACTAAGATAAATGCTTCATATTCTAGATTTTTTCCTCTATAGTTAGTGGCTCATAAAATATCAAATCTTCCATTCAATTTTAAAATGGAAACTCTTTCTTTTATATTCTTAGATTAATTATGCATTGCAGAATATTTTTTATTTCCTAACAACCATGCTTTTGCTTCCTCTAACTTCTTCACCTCTTCATAAAATTTAGGAGGTTTTGACTTCTTAAACTCTTTTGGTATCAAATCTATTCCTTTCCTCTTCTGATAACGGTGTCTCTTTGTGGTAGCTCTAGATAGTTGTCTGGGATAGTTTATTCTCCTATCTAGTGTACTTATTCGAGTTGCTCCTCTCATTGTGTCTTCATTTATATATCTATGTATCTTATTATATATTCTTACCTGTACAAACCAATTATTAATTCAGTTTTTCAAAGTCCTTTTGTGATTTTTGTGCCTTTATCCTTTCCTCTGTTGATGACACCTAGATCATGTTTCCTTTTCCTTTGCAAATCTGGCAAGCTTTGTAGTATAATTATGTTTACCTTTTCTTGTATTTCTTGATCCATTATCATCCTTTAATTGTGAGCCTTATAAATTCTCAACCAAACCCTTCTAATTATAAGGGTGTTCATCCATTTATGGGATTCTTCCTCCATCCTTTTTCCAACTGATTCATGTTCCTAACACCACTAGAATTTATCAGTGCCATTCCATACCATTATCCTACTAATTCTCTTGATATATTTTTGATCATTGGTTTCTTATTATGTGTTGTTACACAAACATATCTATTATCCAAATGAAATATATACTTGGCTTAGTTTCAATAAGAAAAATGTGTAAAGTTCTCTAAAAAATCAAATCTCAAGTTAGTATTCCATTTAGAAACAAAATAATAGGTCAGTAGAATATCCTTCCAATCATATTCTCATCCTCTCATTATGATAGTAACACATGTAGGCATACATCAAAATATGGAATCAACACATATTTACAAAACAAAAAATCACTAGAAAATAATACACTTTGTAACAAAGCTCTAATATTATCCTCTTAGGCCAATTTAGTCTGTGTTTTGAACCGGAGTACTTTGTTTCCATCTGTAACACTCCCTTCCACCCCTTTTGACTTACCAAGCCTAGTCGAAGGTGTTACTTTCATCTAACCCAACCTCCATGGTTTCACATGTTAATAGATTTACAAAAATTTCCTTCCTTACTAATGTTGGCATAATCAACATTTGGATACACCATCACTTCTATCTCATTAAGAGGTTTCCAGAAATATAAATCATATCATGATCTAACTTGTAGACAAAAAATTATGCCCATTTTAAATATGTACCCACTAAGCCTTAGCAAATTAGAAAGGGCCTACCACATTGTACCCACATGGAATTTCCACTACAAACATGTTCTTAGGCTGAAATAAGGCAGAAGAAGGACAACACCAAACCACGTTCAGCCTCGTAGCTAGCCCTACGAGGACAGGAGAGGGCTCTCTCCAGGTCAATCTCGATGAAAATATTCAAAGGGGCTTGAGATGACTAAAATAACAACTGATCTTAGGATAGATAAACAAATAGGAGGGTTTGATTTTGATTTTTAGGGGTTTTTGTTGGAAAAAGGGAAAAACAATTTTGGGCTTGGGGATGAGGCCAAATCTTGCAGAGTTCAAGTTGGGGCAAGGTAGGCAGCGGCTTTGATGTCTTAGGTTCGATGAATGGATGGAAAATACTGCTGAGGAGATGAAGAGGGCAAGAGCGTGCAAGGATCCTCTTCAAACTGACGAAAACATGTAAAATTAAACAAAATTCTAAGGCAGAGCACCAACAAATCAATGAATTCTACCTCAAATACTCATTTGTTTAATTTAGAAGCATAGAGAAGGGGAAATGGCATACATATAACATTAATGAAACTTAAAATAACATGATAAGAACATAATCAAAACTCATAAGCCACAAGGATCCCAACAAGTGCTGCAAAACTCTGGTCTTTCCTTTGCCAAAAACTGAAAATGGATATACAATGAGGTGCCAAACTTTTCCCAAGTATCCAACCCTGAAAATGTCTCAGAAAATACAATATATAGACCATCCTAACCCCTTCCCATGCCTCTAGGGGTCGAGTTCATCATTCTAAGAGCAGTTTGAACCAATTCTAAACATGGATCTAAAATCTAGGCAGCCAAACAACTTGCCTCTATATGCTAGGAAACTGATCCATTCACTTGATTTTCACCTTTTAGTGAATGAATCATATAGAAAAAGTAAATACATGCCAAAATTACATCATGGTTAACAAATTACATCAAGATAGATCAATCCTCTCATGAAAGAGTAAAACTAGTCAAAACTGGCCAAATTTCTGAGCTGGAAGGTGAAAAAAAGGCTAAATTCCTCTATGCGCCTCATTCAAAAGCTCTATGCGCCGTGATACGTTGGACCTGATTTTGAAGCACTTCCCGAAGTTCAAATCAAGCTCAGGATAGCTCGTTGGAAAGCCCTGGATGTATGCTATCCAACCCAAGTGGAATTTTTCAATTTGAAGCTCATTTTCCCCTCCAAAAAATCAATCTCCCAAGAGTACTTCCTTCTGGTGCAAAAGGTGGCAGAAAGATGATTTTCATGGTGTTTTTGGCCCTTAAGACCACCCAAAATTTGATGAAATGCTTCGTCCATTCCTGAAAATACATAATATATCATGAAAAACCCAAAAATGAAAAGTTTTCCTCCAGAAGATGTCCCAAACATAAGCGCGCGTCGGGAGGCGCGACGCGTCGGGCGGAAAAACCTGTTTTGCAACCAAAATTTTCAAAAATGACAAAATATTCTCCAAATTTGCTGAAATTTGGAGTGAAGGTCTCCTATCATGTCTCATGCTCAGCCAAGATTCGGAGTGGATCCGGCCTCTTTCGACGTTTCAGTGCCTTTCTCAACCTTGCTTTCAGGATCTTCATTTTTGCTCTGCAAACGTGTGTACGGGCCCAATAGTGATTTTTCATATGTCTGAGCATGTCTTTGTCCCTGTTGGCCTTTGCAAAGAGCTTCTCCAGATGAATTTTAACATGCGTAAGGCAAGTCTCTCGCTCAAATGGTGTCATGTCACCTGGTCTCTTCCGGGCCAATTGTCGATCTTCACAGATTTGCCACAACTCTATAAGTGTGTGCTGATCCTCCAGTTGTTTATTACGCTGCTCCAAGTAATCTATCACCCACTGATCTCTCTACAATTTCTCAGTCAGCATGTCAATCTCAGCCTTTTGTTCCTGGATTATCTCTTTCAGCTTCGAGCTAGGAGAACTGGCATCAACATCGATCAAAACAAAATCAGTATCTTGGCCTCCCGAGGGGCCCTCATCATGCATAGGCCTCTTGCCTCTGTCCTGAACCTGTACCTATGCTGATGTCGAAGGCGAGACCCCTTCCACGCCATGTGGAGATAGTACTCGCGCTGTTGATGAAGATAACAAGACCCCTTCCACCCCTGGTGGAGATAGTACTCGTCGTGCTGCTGCAAATAAGGCTCTGTGGCCTCTCTGATATGTCACACATACTGGAGCATTGATAGGCTTAGTCTCAGGAACCTCAAACTGATGTGAAGGCTCTGCCTCATCATGAACAATCTCGAGAGGAGGCTGGGGTGCTGCAAAGAAATCACGAGAAATGAACTCATCCCACGAGATGCCCTGTAATCCAAGCTGATGCACTACAATGATTTAGATGAGCACATAATGATAGATATTGTTATGTTGTTGCGCTGGGGTCTTCTTCTACACAAGGAATGTCATCCTCTCTATGTTTCGACACATGAAATAGGGGATACTCATCAATCTCACTCTCGTAAAATGCATCAAAAGTCTGATGTGATATGCATAAAGACGTGAGAAACGACCCTCACAGCTGAAATAATGAATGATGAACTTCATTAGTGGTGCATACTCTTCCTTCAGAAACCGGAATGGAAAAACCCTGCTCAACTGCCTCAAATATCTAGGTCTGATGTAAGGCTCATAATATGCTCTATCTAGCTGTTGTCTCTTATTCCACTCCTCACCAATGTTCGG
Source organism: Pinus albicaulis (assembly GCA_034641835.2). NCBI lineage: Eukaryota > Viridiplantae > Streptophyta > Pinopsida > Pinales > Pinaceae > Pinus > Pinus albicaulis. Next base: position 966,617,505 of record CM076582.1, on the reverse strand, counting down.
TATCCCAGTAGCCTCAGAAATAGTCTCTGGTGTCATAATGAAGTTCACTCCAGCAAGATTTACACGACCATTATGAAAATGTAGGACAAATAGGCGGGCTAACTCATGATGATGCTAAGTTCGGGCAATCATCTCGCAATACTGTAAGCATGACTGACGCTGAAAACAATCCATTGCAAGCGGGAAAGCCTACAATTGGGTCAAAGAAGTGGGCTCCTCCCTGACATGCCTGCCACTTTTGTGAGATCTCCTCGGTACATTAAGCTCTGCGGTTGAATCACTATCCTGTTCATATCCCTGCTCATATGGTGAATCTGTCTCTGACATGATACTGAAATGTGTTTGTCAACTTTGTGCTTGGTTGGTCAGAAAATGAGTAATTGGTGTATCTGTTTTAATGCCAAATGTGTCACATATATATCAAGGTGCTATAAGAAATACCAAAGTGGGAAAAGGACTGTCAAATGAGTTCCAAGTGTGAATACATCCATTGTTTGACTGTATGGGGATTTTGGGGATTATAAGTAATGGGAATGAGTGATAGTGATAGGGGGGTAGTTTTTAGGGATAGGAGTGCAATGACAATATATAAGTGAAATCAAGGACATAAGCCAGCCCTTGAATCTTGTGGAAACTTAGATTTTTATCAATGAAGGGAAGTAGTAACAAGTGATAGGGTTTGGGAATTCATTGACATGGGAACAAAGGGAAAAAGGGATATGGGGATAGTGGAAATAGGGAGGGACTGCGGTATAACAAAAATGATAATAGCAGTGAGAAAAATGATATGATAATAATAGTGACAAGAGCACAAATAACAATGGAATGAGAGTGTTTGACAAGTTCAAGCTTTGACACCCAAATTCAAATTACAATCACCTCTCTTCAAACCCTATGGAGCAAATTGTGAAGTGGATATAGGGTTAAGTTTTTCACCATTTAAACACCAATGTCTTCGCTTCTAAACACATCACACATATACAAAATCACTGCACAAGCCTTGTGGACTTACTTGGAGAAGAATCGAGCTGAAACAATTCAAATTTCGGTGGAGCAAATATGATTTTCGGCTTTAGGGCTCTATGCGCCACGCGCAGACCCAATGCGCTGCGGCCTTTGGGTGGGCCGCGCCCTTGGAAAAATACACTGTCAACCTCAGCCCAATGCGACACGTCGATTTGGTGCGCCGCGCCTCTGCTCAATGCGCCACGCTAAACTCAGTCACACAACCTGCCCTCTCAAAACGTAGTTTCGCCCTCTCAAAACTCAAACTCGACTTTCTCGATGAGATTTTCTGAATGAAACTTGATGCAAATGGATATATGACTTTGAGAAAAATCTTATATAGTGTTGGTTTTCATTTTTTCTTCTCCAAAAACCCATTTTGTAATGTTTTTTTTTTTAACTTTGGCACTTTTCCATTTAATTCAACTTCTGTCTTCTGCTTTTTCACTGATTTTCTAAGTTTGGACTAATGAAATTATTTGATTTTTGCAGGGATGTTGGTGTTGAACTTTGGAAAAGGAAAACCATAGTCTTCTTTGAAATATTCATGGTGGAAAAATACATCTTATTACAAAAAATGAAATCGACAATTTCTTATTCAAAACAGAGTTTTGAACAAGAAATGTCCTCTCGAGCATATTTAATGATGAAAATTTTGAATTGAAAACTTATTGAAATCCTCCTCATGGCCTGTGGGAATTTATTGAACATGTCAAAATACTAAACCCTAGACTCAAAAACCAAAAGACTCTTTTTGACCAAAATAATCATTTATGACTGTGAATGACATGAACTGAACTTTGATAAATTTGGAGGAGTTTTCACCAACCCAGCAGGTACAAGCATGAGGGAAAACAAGAGAACCAACCCTTCCGTCAGTCAATGGCATGCCCCTAACGGAATGCAGATGAATGAGCAGAATGAGACACCTAAACAATGAAATGCAGTAAGAGGAATGATCTCTGATGGAGGGCTATAAAGACCGACTCTAACAGATGGAAACCTCTTGCAAACATTAGATCATTCTCAGTTCCTATCTCCCCCTTTGGAACTAGTGGAAAAGGTTAACACTATGAAAGTTGGAAAAAAAATCTATTACTCGCCTGCAAAAACCTTATATAAATAACCAATCATGCCAAATTCATGCTTTTATATCACTGAAAAAAATCTTCCTGAATATGTACTAGGGGTTGTAAATATGTCATTTTAACTTCTATGAAAACACTCCTTACATGTAGAAATTTCTTGTTTCCCACCTCGGTTTTCAGTTTCACCTTATTTCTCCAAATAGTTAAATGCCCTTTCCCATATCCTTACATTCAACAAACTGGAAAATAATTTTTTGCTCAAAACACAAATTCTAGAAAATTTACAGAATGCTGGAAAATGCAGAAATAAAAATCAGCAAATACAAACAGCTATTCAACACATGATAACACAATGATTTTTGGTCAACATGACCCTGGAAAAACCCCCTACAACTCTTGGGGAAAAACAGTTTGAAAGCTCCTTCTTATTTCTGGAAAATGCTTTAACAGAGAGGTGAAATATACAGGAAAAATTATAGCAAATTAATTACAGACTTATCTGGTTTTCCGTGCTTTCCTCTGCCTTGGAAAACGTGCCAGAACAGAAAAATACTCAAAACAGAAATTTATTACAGCAAACTGCCTTTCTCAAAAACTGTGCTGGCTACCTTGAAAAGTGTGCCAAACAACCTTGGAAATCGAGCCCTTTGTTGCTGTACTTTTTCTCAAAAACCGTGCTGCCTTTCTCCTCGAAAAACATGCCACAAAATAGTTGTACAGACTGCTGTCTTAGTTTTCATGCTGTTGTACGACCTTGCTACCTCGATATTCGTGTAGCCTCTTACCACCTTGAAAATCGTGCCCTCCTTGCTGCTGTACAGATTTGCTGGGTTTGCCTCTCCTTCACCTTCTCAAGCTCTCTTCAGAAAAAAAGTCGCCTCCTCTCCTCCTCCTCCTCTCTCAATCTGCTCATGAAAGAATGAATGACCTTTTCCCTCCTTTCCCTCCTTTAACCTAACCCTAAGTGACTTTTGGGGAATCCCTAAATCCAATGGCTGAAATAGATTGAGATCTAGGGCTGAGATTAAATGCTCATTTAATTCTCACTTTCTATTTTTTAATTCACCCCACTTTAATAAAGACCCACTTAGTCATTTATTTCCAAAGTCACTTTTCCTTTCTAATTTTACATTGACTTTATTAAAGTCACTTTAAAATTAGACTTTAGTAACCTTATCACTTAAAGTCACTTTTAAATTAGATTTGACTTTATAACTTTATAAAGTCACTTTAGGAGAAAAATTAAATTCTTTTGGACACTTTTCCATAGGCCAAAGATCAAAGCCTTAGGGAACCACCTGTCCTCCGCTACCAAATTTCAACACTCCCTCTTACCGAGGAAGGTGTTCCTCACCACACCCATCTTGTCTCTGAAGTAGACATGCTTGCCCCGTGGTAAGGCTTTGGTAAGAATATCTGCAACCTACTCATCAGTGGGACTATACTCAAGCTTCACAGCTCCCTTATGAACATAGTCTCTGATGAAATGATATTTGATCCCGATATGCTTTGACCTATCATGAAATACTGGATTCTCCGTGAGTTTAATGCAACTCTGATTATCGCTGTAAATCACTGAAGGTCTTAACGACTAACCAAATAAACCAAACAACATCTTGCAAAGCCAGATGGCCTCACAACTAGCTAGACTGGCTACCATATACTCTGCTTCTGCTGAACTCAATGCTACTGACTGTTGCTTCCGACTGAACAATGACACCACTGCCGAACCCAACCCAAAACAGCACCCTGAAGTGCTCTTCCTATCAGAAGCACAACCTGCCCAATCAGAATCAGTGTAACCTGCCAATCTCACTCCATCCTCCTGCCTGTAGTCCAGACCATATCCACTATCCCCTGCAAGTACCGAAAAATGTGTTTTGCAGCCACCCAGTGAACCTTCCTAGGCTCACACATTAATTGACTCATCGTGTTGACTGCAAAACAAATATCTGGTCTAGTGTTGACCAAATACATCAAGGAACCAATCAACTGTCTGTACAATGTGGGATCCACCAACACGGAATCCGAAGCATGGAGCTTCTTCCAGTTGGTGATCATCGGTGTCGACATGGGTTTACAGTCCTCCATGTGGAACCTACCAAGGATGTCCACAATATACTTCCCCTGCCCCAGGAAGAAATGCCCCTCCTCTTGCCACACCTCCAAACCCAAAAAGTAATGCATCAAGCCAATGTCCTTCATCTCAAACTCCATCGGAATATCTCTCTTGCAGTGCTCTATGAGTCTCTCTGCACCTGTAATGACTAAGTCATCCACATACAACACCAGAATGAGAGGTTCCTCACCTATCACAATATAGTAAAGGTTCGGATCTGGCTCACTCTTTGTGAAACCCATCTCCTGCAAGTATGTATCTATCCTGGAGTACCAAGCTCTGGGAGCTTGCTTCAGGCCATAAAGGGCCTTCTTCAGTCTGCACACATGGGACTCCTTCCCATGCACCTCAAAGCCCTGTGGCTGCTCAATGTACACCTCCTCTTGTATGAAGCCATTGAGAAATGCGGTCTTCACATCCATCTGGTGGATCTTCCAACCCATCTCTGTTGCTATCGATATAATGGAGCGGATCGAAGTATATCGAGCCACGGGAGCGAAGGTCTCCTCATAATCAACTCCCTCTACCTGGGAGAACCCTCTAGCCACAAGCCTCGCTTTGAATTTCTCAATGCTGCCATCTGCAGCATGCTTTACCTTGTAAAGCCATCTGGAAGTAACCACGGATTTGCCCTCAGGCCTCGGCACCACCTCCCAAACATCATTCTTCATGATAGAAGAATAATCCTCCTGCATGGCCTCTCTCCAGACCTGCTGGCTAGCTGCCTCCTCATAGCTAGAAGGCTCAGAGTCAAGGATGCTAGTAGCCATTGCCATATAGCTACAAAACCTCTCAGGTGGTCTGCTCTCTCTGACCGGCCTCTTAGGCTCAGCAACAGATGTGGCATCTCTCAAGGTGTCCTGAAGCCACTTGGGCTTCCTCTTCCCTGAGCACACTTCTCCCGTTGGAGAATAAAAATCCTCCTCCTCAACATCAGGAGCCTGAACTCCTGACTGTCTGTCTGCTGTCCTCCTGCCTGCACCTGAACCTGTAGATGCTGAGGTACCGTGTGAACTGTCCATCAGTGGACTCCCCAGTGAACTGCTCTGTGGACTGCTCTGCATGTTGCCCGTAGCACCACCTCTCTGACTCGGTGAGCCACTCCCCACTGACGGACCTGACATCGTCATATATGTACCTCCGGATCCTCCTGATCCCTGCCCACTGGATCCCTGCGACTGACTCAACTGCTGCTGAGGGTCTGGCTGATCCAGATACTCTAACTCCCGTGACCTCCTAAAGGCCCTGTCCTCCTCGAACTTCACATCCTGCCTGACAACAACTTTCCTCTATGCAGGAATGTAAATCCGAAAGGCCTTTGAGGTCTCACTGTAGCCCACAAAGATACCCTTCTCTGCGGTGGGCTCTAGTTTGGTCCTCTTCTCCTTGGGTATGTAGGAGTATGTGATACACCCAAATATACGAAGATGACCAATATCAGGCTTCTTCCCAGAAAAAGCCTCCTCTGGAGTCATGTGCCCCAAGGCACGATGTGGACTCCTGTTCTGCAAATAAACAGCTGTGTTGCAGGCCTTTGCCCACAAAAACAATGGCAACCCCTGATCATGTAACATGGCTTTGGCAGCCCCTCCGATGGATCTGTTCTTCCTCTCCGCAACCCCGTTCTGCTGGGGGTTGTAAGGAACAGTGAACTCCCTCCTAATGCCTGCCTCTGCACAATAGTCAACAAACTCTCCAAGGGTGTACTCTCCCCCATTGTCCGACCTCAGGGACTTGATCTTCCGACCTGTCTGTGTCTCCACAAGAGCTCTGAACTCCTGAAACCGCTTGAAGACCTCACTCTTGGTCTTCAAGAAATAAATCCAGGTCCTCCTGGAGTGATCATCAATGAATAAAACATAGTACTCATATCCACTCGAGGAAACATGAGACATCCGACCGCTCACATCGGAATGAATCAAATCAAGTATCCCAGTCGCTCTGCTGTCACTGTTGGGAAAAGGGGATTTGGCAAACTTGCCCATCGCACATCCTCTGCAAGTATCAAAGTGATCAGTACTGAAATCTGGCACACCTGTAGTGATCTCCCGCAAAGTCCTCAAGGCTTCATGATACATATGCCCCATCCTGCGGTGCCAAATCTCACACAGCTCAGAACTGCTAGCTCTGCTGTCGGTACTACTGCTCAATGCCAAAAGGGGCTGAAATGCAAACTTGTACACTTTTGCATGGCGTACACCTATCACTCTAGCTGAATCAGCTGGAGTGCCCCTGGGATACATCAGCACCTGTCCTCCCCTGAACAGTATCTCATATCCTCTATCCTCCAAAGCTGAGACGGATATGAGGTTCTTCCTCATCCCTGGCACATAAAGAACATCCGACACCTTCAAGGGAGGTTTGGACTCCCTCTGAAATGTCAATGTTCCCACACCGACTGCTCTAACAACTCTGTCATCACCGAGTACTACCTCTACATCAGTGCCACTCTCTGAAAGCTCTGAGAAGTACTCACGGACTCCTGTCATGTGACGTGAAGCCTCACTGTCCACATACCAGATACCCGAAGATGCTCCGCTAATCGAGGGAAATGCATGCTCCCTCTGAACCTGTGTGGCAGGTACTCCTGCACTAGAAGACTCACACGCAATGAACCCAAACTCCCGGTCAAAGCGATCTGCAAAGTCCTCAACCTCTGCTGAAGCTGCCATGCTCTAGTTCTTCCCCTTCTTCTTCTTCTTCTCTGGACACACAACTGCATAGTGTCCCATCTTCTGACAATTCCAACACTTCACCTTGGAATAGTCCTTCTGTGTGTTATCCTGTTTACCTTTACCTTTGCCCCCACCATTGCTTGTGGAAGCCTGCTTCTTCCCTTTTCCTTTCTTGCGTCCTGCCAACAGTGCTACATCCTCATCCTGATCAACTAGCTTGGTTGCCCCAAGCTGACCTTTCCTGATCTCTGTCTGAATGCAGTCATCCCAAAACCTCTCCCATGTGGGAAGGGTCTCACATGCACAAACCCCATCAGCAAAGTTCATCCATGAACTGGGGAGGCCATTCACTGCAATCCGCACCAACTCAGTGGGTTGAATGACCTCTCCAATTGCTGCCAACTCATCTCTCACATTAGTAATCTTTGTGAGATATCCAGCTGCGCTATCAGTCTTACCCATCTTAATGTTCTTCAGCTTCTCCTTCAGGACCATTTTCCGGTTTTCATTAGTACTCTGGTAGAGGTTGGTCAATGCTGTCCACATCTCATGAGAATTTCTCTTTCCTCTCACATGAGGAATGCAATGGTCTTTGATTCCGTCTAGAATCATTCTCTTACGCTTGTTGTTATTTTTATTATATGCTGCCAACTGAGTAGCATCAGTAGGCACATTTACAGGGTTCTGTGCGGTATGCACCATTACGTCCCAGACTTCCGCCTCCTCAAAGATACTCTGCATTCTCTCCTTCCAAACATTGTAATTGGTATGCCCATCCAACCTATCCTCCACCCTCAGTCCCAAAGACATCATGCTATCCTAAAACTGAAAAATAGCACTGCTGTGGTAAAGATCAAAATTCTGTTTGTGAAAAAATCAGCTTGCTGAAATTTTCTGAGTGAAAAAATCAGCAGGCTGTATTTTTCTCCTTGCTGTCCCAAACTGCACTTTCAGCACTCAGCTCTGATACCATGTAGAAATTTCTTGTTTCCCACCTCGGTTTTCAGTTTCACCTTATTTCTCCAAATACTTAAATTCCCTTTCCCATATCCTTACATTCAAAAAACTGGAAAATATTTTTTTGCTGAAAACACAAATTCTGGAAAATTTACAGAATGCTAGAAAATGTAGAAATAAAAATCAGCAAATACAAACAGCCATTCAACACATGATAACACGTGATTTTTGGTCAACATGACCCTGGAAAAACCCCCTACAACTCTTGGGAAAAACCAGTTTGAAAGCTCCTTCTTATTTCTGGAAAATGCTTTAATAGAGAGGTGAAATATACAGGAAAAATTCCAGCAAATTAATTACAAACTTATCTGGTTTTCTGTGCTTGCCTCTGCCTTGGAAAACGTGCCAGAACAGCAAAATACTCGAAACAGAAATTTATTACAGCAAACTTCCTTTCTCGAAAACTATGCTGGCTGCCTCGAAAAGTGTGCCAAACAACCTTGGAAATCGAGCCCTTTGTTGCTGTACTTTTTCTCAAAAACCATGCTGCCTTTCTCCTCGAAAAATGTGCCACAAAATAACTGTATGGACTGCTATCTTAGTTTTCGTGCTGCTGTACGGCCTTGCTGCCTCGATATTCGTGCAACCTCTTACTGCCTAGAAAACTGTGCCCTCCTTGCTGCTGTACGGATTTGTTGGGTTTGCCTCTCCTTCACCTTCTCAAGCTCTCTTCAGAAAAAGTCTCCACCTCTCCTTCTCCTCCTCTCTCAATCTGCTCATGAAAGAATGAATGACCTTTTCCCTCCTTTTCCTCCTTTAACCTAACCCTAAGTGACTTTTGGGGAATCCCTAAATCCAATGGCTGAAATAGATTGAGATCTAGGGCTGAGATTAAATGCTCATTTAAATCTCACTTTCTGTTTTTTAATTCACCCCACTTTAATAAAGACCCACTTAGTCATTTATTTCCAAAGTCACTTTTCCTTTCTAATTTTACATTGACTTTATTAAAGTCACTTTAAAATTAGACTTTAGTAACTTTATCACTTAAAGTCACTTTTAAATTAGATTTGACTTTATAAAATTATAAAGTCACTTTTGGAGAAAAATTAAATTCTTTTTGGACACTTTTCCCTAGGCCAAAGATCAAAGCCTTAGGGAACCACCTATCCTCCGGTAACCAAATTTCAACACTCCTTCTTACCGAGGAAGGTGTTCCTCACCACACCCATCTTGTCTCTGAAGTAGACATGCTTGCCCGTGGTAAGGCTTTGGTAAGAATATCTGCAACCTGCTCATCAGTGGGAATATACTCAAGCTTCACAGCTCCTTTCTGAACATAGTCTCTGATGAAGTGATATTTGATCCCGATATGCTTTGACCTGTCATGAAATACTGGATTCTCCGTGAGTTTAATGCAACTCTGATTATCGCAGTAAATCACTGAAGGTCTCAACGGCTGACCAAATAATCCAAACAACATCTTGCGAAGCTAGATGGCCTCACAACTAGCTAGAATGGCTGCCATATACTCTGCTTCCACTGAACTCAATGCTATTGACTGCTGCTTTTGGCTTAACCATGACACCACTGCCGAACCCAACCCAAAACAACACCCTTAAGTGCTCTTCCTATCAGAAGCACAACCTGCCCAATCAGAATCAGTGTAACCTTCCAATCTCACTCCATCCCCCTGCCTGTAGTCCAGACCATAATCCACTGTCCCCTGCAAGTACCGCAAAATGTGTTTTGCAGCCAACCAGTGAACCTTCCTAGGCTGACACATAAACTGACTCATCATGTTGACTGCAAAACAAATATCTGGTCTAGTGTTGACCAAATACATGAAGGAACCAATCAGCTGTCTGTACAATGTGGGATCCACCAACTCGGAATCCGAAGCATGGAGCTTCTTCGAGTTGGTGATCATCGGTGTCGACATGGGTTTACAGTCCTCCATGTGGAACCTACCAAGGATGTCCAAAATATACTTCCCCTGCCCCAGGAAGAAATGCCCCTCCTCCTGCCACACCTCCAAACCCAAAAAGTAATGCATCAAGCCGATGTGCTTCATCTCAAACTCCGCCACAATATCTCTCTTGCAGTGCTCTATGAGTCTCTCTTAACCTGTAATGACTAAGTCATCCACATACAGCACCAGAATGAGTGGCTCCTCACCTATCACAATATAGTAAAGGTTCGGATCTGCCTCACTCTTTGTGAAACCCATCTCCTGCAAGTATGTATCTATCCTGGAGTACCAAGCTCTGGGAGCTTGCTTCAGGCCATAAAGGGCCTTCTTCAATCTACACACATGGGACTCCTTCCCATGCACCTCAAAGCCCTGTGGCTGCTCAATGTACACCTCCTCCTGTATGAAGCCATTGAGAAATGCGGTCTTCACATCCATCTGGTGGATCTTCCAACCCATCTCTGCTGCTATCGATATAGTGGAGCGGATCGAAGTATATCGAGCCACGGGAGCGAAGGTCTCCTCATAATCGACTCCCTCTACCTGGGAGAACCCTCTAGCCACAAACCTCGCTTTGAATTTCTCAATGCTGCCATCTACAGCATGCTTTACCTTGTAAAGCCATCTGGAAGTAACCACGGATTTGCCCTTAGGCCTTGGCACCACCTCCCAAACATCATTCTTCATGATAGAAGAATACTCCTCCTGCATGGCCTCTCTCCAGACCTGCTGGCTAGCTGCCTCCTCATAGCTAGAAGGCTCAGAGTCAAGGATGTCGGTAGCCATTGCCATATAGCTACAAAACCTCTCAGGTGGTCTGCTCTCTCTGACCAGCCTCTTAGGCTCAGCAACAGATGTGGCATCTCTCAAGGTGTCCTGAAGCCACTTGGGCTTCCTCTTCCCTGAGCACACTTCTCCCGCCGGAGAATAAAACTCCTCCTCCTCAACATTGGGAGCCTGAACTCCTGACTGTCTGTCTGCTGTCCTCCTGCCTGCACCTGAACCTGTAGATGCTGAGGTACCGTGTGAACTGTCCATCAGTGGACTCCCTAGTGAACTGCTCTGTGGACTGCTTTGCATGCTGCCCGTAGCACCACCTCTCTGACTCGGTGAGCCACTCCCCACTGACGGACCTGACATCGTCATAGATGTACCTCCGAATCCTCCTGATCCCTGCCCACTGGATCCCTGTGACTGACTCAACTGCTGCTGAGGGTCTGGCTGATCCAGATACTCTAACTCTCGTGACCTCCTGAAGGCCCTGTCCTCCTCGAACTTCACATCCCGCCTGACAACAACTTTCCTCTGTGCAGGAATGTAAATCCGAAAGGCCTTGGAGGTCTCACTGTGGCCCAGAAAGATACCCTTCTCTGAAGTGGGCTTTAGTTTGGTCCTCTTCTCCTTGGGTATGTAGGAGTATGTGATCAACCAAAGATACGAAGATGACCAATATCAAGCTTCTTCCCAGAAAAAGCCTCCTCCAGAGTCATGTGCCCCAAGGCATGATGCGGACTCCTGTTCTGCAAATAAACAGCTGTGTTGCAGGCCTCTGCCCACAAAAACAATGGCAACCCCTGATCATGTAACATGGCTTTGGCAGCCCCTCCGATGGATCTATTCTTCCTCTCCGCAACCCCGTTCTGTTGGGGGTTGTAAGGAACAGTGAACTCCCTCCTAATGCCTGCCTCCACACAATAGTCAACAAACTCTCCAAGGGTGTACTCTCCTCCATTGTCTGACCTCAGGGACTTGATCTTCCGACCTGTCTGTGTCTCCACAAGAGCTCTGAACTCCTGAAACCGCTTGAAGACCTCACTCTTGGTCTTCAAGAAATAAATCCAGGTCCTCCCGGAGTGATCATCAATGAATAAAACATAGTACTCATATCCACTCAAGGAAACATGAGACATCCGACCGCTCACATCGGAATGAATCAAATCAAGTATCCCAGTCGCTCTGCTGTCACTGCTGGGAAAAGGGGATTTGGAAAACTTTCCCATCGCACATCCTCTGCAAGTATCAAAGTGATCAGTACTGAAATCTGGCACACCTGTAGTGATCTCCTGCAAGGTCCTCAAGGCTCCATGATACATATGCCCCATCCTGCGGTGCCAAATCTCACATAGCTCAGAACTGCTAGCTCTGCTATCGGTACTGCTGCTCAATGCCAAAAGGGGATGAAATGCAAACTTGTACACCTTTTCATGGCATACACCTATCACTCTAGCTGAATCAGCTGGAGTGCCCCTGGGATACATCAGCACCTGTCCACCCCTGAACAGTATCTCATAACCTCTGTCCTCCAAAGCTGAGATGGATATGAGGTTCTTCCTCATCCCTGGCACATAAAGAACATCTGACACCTTCAAGGGAGGTTTAGACTCCCTCTGAAATGTCAGTGTTCCCACACCGACTGCTCTAACAAATCTGTCATCACCGAGTACTACCTTTATATCAGTGCCACTCTCTAAAAGCTCTGAGAAGTACTCACGGACTCCTGTCATGTGACGTGAAGCCCCACTGTCCACATACCAGATACCTAAAGATGCTCCGCTAATCGAGGGAAATGCATGCTCCCTTTGAACCTCTATGGCAGATGATCTCGCACTAGAGGACTCACACGCAGTGAACCCAAACTCTCGGTCAAAACGATCTGCAAAGTCCTCAACCTCTGCTGAAGCTGCCATGCTTTGGTTCTTCCCCTTCTTCTTCTTCTTCTCTGGAAACACAACTGCATAGTGTCCCATCTTCTGACAATTCCAACACTTCACCTTGGAATATTCCTTCTGTGTGTTATCCTGTTTACCTTTACCTTTCCCCCCACCATTGCTTGTGGAAGCCTGCTTTTTCCCTTTGCCTTTCTTGCGTCCTGCCAACAGTGCTACATCCTCATCCTGCTCAACTGGCTTGGCTGCCCCAAGCTGACCTTTCCTGATCTCTGTCTGAATGCAATCATCCCAAAACCTCTCCCATGTGGGAAGGGTCTCACGTGCACAAACCCCATCAACAAAGTTCATCCATGAACTGGGGAGGCCATTCACTGCTATCCGCACCAACTCAGTGGGTTGAATGACCTCTCCAATTGCTGCCAACTCATCTCTCACATTAGTAATCTTTGTGAGATATCCAGCTGCACTATCAGTCTTGACTCTTACCCATCTTAATGGTTTTCAGCTTCTCCTTCAGGACCATTTTCCGGTTCTCATTGGTACTTTGGTAGAGATTGGACAATGTTGTCCACATCTCATGAGCATTTCTCTTTCCTCTCACATGAGGAATGAAATGGTCTTTGATTCCGTCTAGAATCAGTCTCTTACCCTTGTTGTTCTTCCTATTATATGCTGCCAACTGAGTAGCATCAGTAGGCACATTAACAGGCTGCTGTGTGGTATGAACCATGATATCCCAGACTTCTGCCTCCTCAAAGATACTCTGCATTCTCTCCTTCCAAACGTTGTAATTGGTATGCCCATCCAACCTATCCTCCACCCTCAATCCCAATGACATCCTGCTATCCTAAAACTGAAAAATAGCACTGCTGTAGTAAAGATAAAAATTCTGTTTGTGAAAAATCAGCTTGCTGGAATTTTCTGAGTGAAAAATCAGCAGGCTGTATTTTTCTCCTTGCTGTCCCAAACTGCACTTTCAGCACCCAAGCTCTGATACCATGTAGAAATTTCTTGTTTTCCCACTCCGGTTTTCAGTTTCACCTTATTTCTCCTTTTAGTTTAATGCCCTTTCCCATATCCTTACATTCAACAACAGGAAAATAATTTTTTTGCTGAAAACACAAATTCTGAAAAATTTACAGAATGCTGGAAAATGCAGAAATAAAAATCAGCAAGCTTAAAATAGTCATTCAACACATTTAAACACTGATATTTTTTGTCAACATGACCCTGGAAAAACCCCCTACAACTCTTGGGGAAAACCAGTTTGAAAGCTCCTCCTTATTTCTGGAAAATGCTTTTACAGAGAGGTGAAATATACAGGAAAAATTCCAGCAAATTAATTACAGACTTATCTGGTTTTCTGTGCTTGCCTCCGCCTCGGAAAACGTGCCAGAACAACAAAATACTCAAAACAAAAATTTATTACAGCAAACTACCTTTCTCGAAAACTGTGATCGCTGCCTCGAAAAGTGTGCCCAGCAACCTTGGAAATCAAGCCTTTTGTTGCTGTACTTTTCCTCAAAAACCGTGTTGCCTTTCTCCTCGAAAAACATGCCACAAAATAGCTATACGGACTGTTGTCTCAATTTTCGTGCTGCTATACGGCCTTGCTGTCTCGATATTCGTGCAGCCTCTTACTGCCTCGAAAAACGTGCCCTCCTTGCTACTGTACGGATTTGTTGGGTTTTCCTCTCCTTCACCTTCTCAAGCTCTCTTCAGAAAAATCTCCAGCTCTCCTTCTCCTCCTCTCTCAATCTGCTCATAAAAGAATGAATGACCTTTTCCTCCTTTTGCTCCTTTAACCTAACCCTAAGTGACTTTTGGGGAATCCCTAAATCCAATGGCTGAAATAGATTGAGATCTAGGGCTGAGATTAAATGCTCATTTAAATCTCACTTTCTATTTTTTAATTCACCCCACTTTAATGAAGACCCACTTAGTCATTTATTTCCAAAGTCACTTTTCCTTTCTAATTTTACATTGACTTTATTAAAGTCACTTTAAAATTAGACTTTATACTTTATCACTTAAAGTCACTTTTAAATTAGATTTGACTTTATAACTTTATAAAGTCACTTTAGGAGAAAAATTAAATTCTTTTGGACACTTTTCCCTAGGCCAAAGATCAAAGCCTTAGGGAACCACCTGTCCTCCGGTAACCAAATTTCAACATTACACTACCATTTCCTCCTTTCCACATGCAAGTGGATACTTTGAGTGTGACTATTGACTCCATAATCACTAATTACCAAACAATGATATGAAAGTAGAACTCTATGTTTTAATTTACATGGATACATCATAAGAAGTACAAAGTTACTATATTGACTCCATTATCCCACACATGGTTGCAATAATACTAAATAATCTCTTATCCATTCATGGCAATCTTAATATCACTCAACCAACACACTAAATGATAAGAAATAATGATACAAGGCTTCATAATGAGAGTGCAAGGCAATAGAACTAAAACTGCAATGTTGTAACAATGCATTCAATAACCCATACATGGTTGAAGCATGATATCCCTAATTATTCTCAATAAATTCACAATTAGCAACATCAAAAATGAAATTACCTACAACCATGATTAAAATCAAGGAATAAACACCAATAAACCAAAAATAGTATACACAACCTTCACAAATCCAATCACTTAGTCGCTGCCATTAGGAATAAATGGCCATACTAGTTGATCCATGGGGATATTGATGCCCATATTCCTATAAAAAGTGGACCCCCAAAACTATTTTTTTATCATTTTCCTATTTTTCAGTACAATTTCCTATTTTGGGAGTTTTCTTTTTTTGGCAATTTTTGGATCCTGAACTTCCAGAGCCATTTTGAGGCCATAAATGATGTATTTTGGGGAATGAGAAAACATGGATCATAAATTCATGTTTTCAATCAAAATTTATTTTCATTGTACAGTCCTTTCAGAATGGATATTGTGCACACCAAACATATATCTTATCCTAAAGTTATGAACCTGGGAAGTTGACATTCCAACTAACTCCATCAGAGCCCATACCTTTTGGTGCTTTATCTCCTAGGGTTAGTTTTTCATTTTTATTTTTAGGTTTTATCATTATTTATTCATGATAAAAATTCCTTTGATCATAATTTTAACACAATTTAGAAGGCATGTAGCCATCACATATTTTCTTAGAGATAAGCTACCGTCACCCGAGTTAGTTTTATTCCAATATACATCTAAATAGTTTTAAACATTTTCTAGTTATTAATTAGGTTTAGTTTCACTATATCTCTATGTTTTTGTTTTAGATATGTATTTCATTTTATTCCTTCATAAATATGGATAAATACTATTAGAGTGATTTCCACTTTTTCTATTTTTCTATGCATGTCACCAATGAGGTTGGGGTATAAGGTGTTGGGCCTCAAACACTTTAACCCTTGAAATAATATCCATGCTGACTCTAACGACCTCCCATGGCAGACTAAATGAATGTCATGGGAGAAAGATATCTTATTAATTTTTTTCTTGAAGGCAGTGGAACAATGATGAATCATTTTTCCCATATCCTTCAACATATATCAAAGGGTGACACATCTTCATCCAACAATCACTTCAGAGATGCTACTCCATATAAGGTAGAATTTAATTTTTAAATTCCCATATTTAAAGGTGAGATATATGTATATTCTCTAGGTAAATGGTTAAATATATTGGAAGGATATTTTTTGGTCCATAATTTTTTCGATAGAGGAAATTTTACTTTTGCAATCCTTAAGGATCCCTCCCATGTTAAGGAGAGTGGGAAGATTACTGTGAGAAAATGGATGAGAGGAATCCACATGATTTTCAATTTCACCCTCTTCGGAATCATTGTAAAGATTTTTTTTAAGGAATAATATTACCCTATTGGGAGATATGAAGACAAGTACATAAAATGGACCATAATGTGGTAGGAAAGAAACCAAGATGTGCCAGAGTTCATGAATATAATTCATACCTTATACATGTAACTCATTATCAAGAACCTTGAGAAATATCTAGGGCTCAAGTGCCATGGTTTTCTGAAAAAATACAACTAGGTGGAAATGGAGTTCCCAGACATATCCTCGTTTGGTGCAACATACTGATATGTTGTCAATATCGAGAAGAAATTAAAAAAAATAAGTGATACTTTTGATTTCTGAATCCAAAGGAAGGCAAGGTCACCCAAAAATTACAGAAAAAAGCATAGAGAAAAGGTGGAAATACCCAGGAAAATTAATCAAATTCATGAGAAAATAATACTAATGGGAAGTTGAAGGAAGACACACAAAAGTGTTTTTATTTCCACAAGACTCCCACTCACAACACAAGTGAATGCCACACAAAGCTGCCACTAGTGTATGGGGTGAAATATTTAGATTTTGAAACATTTTTTGACTCTAAGAAAGAACTAAAAAAGGTGAAAAAAATCGTGGTGTAGAACCAAGCACCACCATTTCCACCACCAAGGTCAAGAAAAGTGAGCCTGAATATATGGAGTAGGGTGAGCATCTCTTCCACTCACAAATGTGGGTGAAGGGTGTGCCACTACATTTCATTATAAGTAGTACGATTTAAGATAACCTAATCTTAGTTAAGTTATTTCAGTGGTTGGGCCTGCCGACAACACCACACCCACAGAAATACATCATCGGATCGCTCTACCAAAGGTGAGATCTCCATGTTAGCCATCAGTTTTTCCTACACTACAACATCAAGCCTTTCAAAAACGAGGTATTGTGTGATGTTTCTCCCCTTGACATTTGAATTTTTTTTTAGGCCAACCAAACTTATGGAAGTTGCATGTCATTTCTGAGCCGAGACGTTGTATGGTTATTATTAATTTGGGTATAAAACTATATCGGATACTAGAGGTAGCCCGACCTACCACCATTTCTTTGTTCTCTACTAAGAAATGGATTAAGATCATATCTCATAATGGGAATTTTTTTCTTCTTCCATATTATCTCTCAAATTGAGGGGAAGATTAGGGCCACATCGATGTCCAATATAAATGGATCATCCATGCAAAAGAAGTAGATGGATAAGTTCATGGAAGGGTACAGGGAAATATTTTCCTCACCCACTGGGTTACCTTTGCACCGTCATGTAAATAATTTGATCAATATGA
The DNA here is from genome assembly GCA_034641835.2 of Pinus albicaulis. NCBI lineage: Eukaryota > Viridiplantae > Streptophyta > Pinopsida > Pinales > Pinaceae > Pinus > Pinus albicaulis. The sequence goes on along the minus strand of CM076582.1, from coordinate 966,599,882 downwards.
CTCCTGCTGCACCTCTATCTAATGGGCCAATCTACCATCACTCTCTCCTAGAAAATGAAGAAATCAAGTGGTATATCTAAGAGCTATACTAAAAGGGAACATACTACCAAGTTCCTCACATTGTGGGAGCCAAATTATATTCATGCAGAAGAAATATGGGAACTAGATACTCTTCATTGATTCTCAGTCATTGACCAAAATCACATCATGAATAGATACCTCATCGCATGTATTGATGACCTTCTGGACCAGCTCAAGGGGGATAGTTACTTTAGTAATATTTATTTGAAGTTTTTACATCACCAAGTTCCAATAGAACCCATAAAAGTATGGAAGAATTCCTTCAAGTCCAAGGAGGGTCTCTCTGATTGGTTAGTCATGCCCATACAAATTTTATGAATCCAATGGATGAAATATTTTGTTCTTTCACCAACTTGTTCATGGTTGTATATTTGGATGATATCCTTATCTTCAACAAGAGTAGCGTAGTGGACATGAAATATTTTCGGTAGGTCCTTCAAACTCCATGATAACACAATCTATGTGCTACCCTAGAGAATTGAATCTTTGGTATGGACCAATACCAATATTTTGGATACATAATAAATGATAAAGGAATGTAGGTGAATTCAAATAAGGTACAATTCATTCAATATTGGACAACCCTAACAACTCTAGAAAATATTCACATCTTCTTAAGCCTTGCAAATTTCTATCAAGGATTAATGTTAGGGTTCTCTCATATAGCTTAGCCCTTGAGTAAATTTACCAATATTGGACAAAAATTAAATATGTTTTCTCCAAGTCATAATAGAAGGAACTCATTGAACTAAACACCTCCTTTGTTGTACATCAGTACTCACCTTGCCAGACCATTGAAAACCATTTGATATTTAGAAATATGCCTCCACTTATGCTATTGGTGTAGTCTTGACTCATCAAGGGAATCCAATGGCCTATCACAAAGAGATTCTCTTTGATATTTTTTGAAGGTACCCCACATACCTACAACAATTTGTTTTGAATATTAAATACATCAAGGGTAGGACCAAACACATCATAAACTACCTCAACTAGCTTCCAATTGTGGCACTCAACATAGTTCTTAACTTTTATGGGCACGAGACCACTCGATCATCATAAATATATGAAAATTTCTTAGAATCCATCGAAACCTACAAGATGTTGATGGCTAGAAATCTAGTTCCCAACTTTTAGCTTCATGAAAAACTATTTTGATATATGTGGCATATTTTTGTTCCTTAAATCCAACATGCCAAGCTGATTTGGGATGTGCATTACAACTAGGTCATAGGAGAGTTTAGTATGGAGAAGACAGTGGTAGTAATGCAAATGAATTTTTATTATCCAAAAATATGATAGCATGTTAGAAGATATATCATATCTTGCACTAACTGTACCATCCTCATGCCATCACTAAGCCAAACATTAAGATAAAGGCTTGTAAACTCCACTTCCTACTCCTAAACTTCCTTAGGAATCCATCTCCATGGACTATGTTTTTAGCCTTCCTTCTATAGAGCATGGTAATGATTGTGTGTATGTAGTCATTGATATATTTACTAAGATGTCCATATTGACTATCTGCAAAAAATATTATCATAGAAAAATCCACTGCCAAGTTATTCTTCGAATAGGTTTGGGTACATTTTCAGATCCCATAGACAATTATGTCAGATTAGGGTGGCAGATTCCTAAGCGCATTCTGGTTAGGCCTCTAGTCATTTTTGGACATGAAGCTCACCAATTCTACTACATTCCACCCTTCGACTGATGGCCAGATAGAGGTCATCAACATGATGATAATGTACATATTATGCATGTACAAATCTAACCATCCACAAACATGGGATGAGATTATCCCACATGTGAAACAAAAATACAATATATCTCTTCATATCTCAAATGGTTGCACCCCCTTTCAATTTGTCATATGATTTCAGCCATTCTGTCCCATGAATGTTGTAATGCCTCTTGCAGCTACATATACATAATATGTAGATGCTCAAACTAGATTTGATAAGGCTATAAATTTTAGTTACTACATTCAACACATCTAATAGTAGGTTCATGCTATCCTATATAAATCCAATAATAAGTACAAAAAACATCATGATTAACATCGAGGTCCATATAAGTTTCAAGAAGGAAAAATGGTTTGGCTGGATTTGCATAAGGAACACCTTAGAGAAGCCCATCAGAAGCTTTGGCCACTCTAATATGGGACTTAAACCATCACCACAAAAATTGAAAACAATTATTTTGAGCTAAGTATCCTCATATTCCTTGACATGAACATTTTCTTCAATGTGGACCACCTTGCGCCATAGTTTTCACCCTTATTGGACACATTAGACATTTCTATGAAGCTAAAAAAAAATTATCTCAATTGATATTGCATTGAATATGCCACAACTGATTGGATCATGTACACACAAATTAAGAACAATCGCCAACAATGGATCAAACAGTACCACGTTGTCAAAGTTGACCAACTCCTACACCAAGGAAAGTGGCTCAACAAGGACAAAAAGTCATTATAATTTTTCTCAGCTCATGGACGCACTCAATGCAATGGGGACCCTTTGTCATTAAGGGGGGAGGACTAATCTAGGTGGATATTGGTGGCCACCTATTGGAAAATGATAAAGGCATAAATATTTTCTTAACTTGGTAATTACTTGTGATATTTTGTTATCTTCATATATCTTTTTATTTATTTTTATGTCTTCTTTATCATCAATCAATTACCCAAAAAAACATGAACATAAGTGACACAAGATGTCTGAAATCAACTAGGGAAAAACCCATGTTTGAGGGGGAAAAAAAAAAATCTTCTCTTCTTCAAGAACGAAATCAAATGAGACAACCAAGACCAAGAAATTCCTCCATTCAAAAAACTAGCCTCCAATGAAGACAAGTCAACTTCTATTACATTTCTTTGCAAGTCAACATTAATCAACTCTTCAAGAACAAGTGTGAACAAGGGTCTTGACCATGAAACCATTTGGATGTTCCTTTTTTATGGAGGATTAACAACATAAATCATGTGTTCTTACAAGCATGCACTGATATCCTTGATATATTTTGCTGACATTTTGTAAAAAAATCATGTATCTCAATTGGAAATTCTCAAGCCAAGTCATTCTAACTTTAGAAGATAAAATATTGTGAATCTTTTGTCTAGAATTTGGTTGAAAAATCAATTTTCGTTATAATTTCTCGCTTTATAATTCAAATAACATAAGCATAGATGTAATCCAATATTCAGAATATCAAAAACCTCCAAATATAAGATAATTTTATAAGCTCATATATGTTCCTTCTCTCATATGAAATAAATGGAGAAAATTGTTATAAACCTATTCTCCACTCCATTATAGTGAGAGAAATCCAATATAAAATTACCTTAGTTTTTTGGATAAAATTCATCCCTTTTCATCTTTTCTTTTACTTATATGATATTTATCCAATGTTAAAATGGTAAAATTACATAATTGAGCATTTTCTCATATTTATTTTTCCAAAAAATTATAATTATGAGATAATAATTATTTCATAATTGAGAAAAATAAGAAAAAACTCGTAATTGTGAAAAGTGTTTCTAAATTTTTCCATTCCCAAGGATATCAAATTGACCCACTTGTGTATGATATGGCTAGGGGTCCATTACTTTAGAAATTTCCTAACTTCTCAATCTCCTAGGAGTCTAGATACATTCTCCCAAAGGATAGAATAAGCCTATATAATCTCACCAAGAGAAAAGGGGGCTATATCAAGTATCCACACTATAGTGAAATATCTATGTTGTATTGGTAGAGGAGTCCATGCTACAATCTTGAGGAGAGTATCTCCTTTCTATAAGTTATACATTTGTTGTATTTTGATTTTGGATTAATAGATACATGTTCATTTTCTATGTCCATGTTTTGAATATGTTTTATCCTTGCATATGTTGTTTTAACCTGACAAGCCCTTTATGGAAAGTCCATTTTTTTATTTTTTGGTGGTTTTGAGTGTAGGGTCTTATTTTATTGCAAGTGGAATGAGATCTTCAATTGTAAGTGTGCTTCCTCTACATCGAACTCAAGAGACTTCATCAATCTACGGGGATACTAGGTTTCATTTTTTGATTTACATCTTATAATGTGCATGTGTTGAATGTATTTGTTTGTATAACAAAGGCTTCAGATTTGAATATTTGATATTTTTCATGATCACACATAAATCTAGGTATATCATTCTATGATCTACTAGGTTAAAAGTAATCAGCTTGCTAAGGTAAAATTTTCCCGTAATAGAAATGGTGCTTTCATTAAGAGCTTTCCATATTTATATCTATATATCTTCTGCTTTCCTATCTATTTGGTTTTTTATGGTCTCCCATTGAGTTCTCTATGATATTTTGGAGCAATTTTGTTCTCTATTGGTTTTACTTGATTTAGATCTAACTTGATCTTAGATCTAGAGATTTTGTTTATGTATTTTTTATGAGAGAATAACAAGAAACGACTGTTTTATCAATTCCTATTCTTTTACATATATATATATATATATATATATATAACTAACTACATAAATGGACTCATCTAAAAATTCTACTAAAAAAAAAAAAAATATTATTGAAAATGGACTTTGTATGTGGAAGGTATGACCAATTGAAGATCGGCTAGTTTATTTTTCCTCTACCTTCGCGCATGACTATTTTTATGTTCATATATGTTATTATATATATATAATTATGTAAAATTAACCATATATATTAATCCTCTTGAAATTTTACCCCAAAATAAAAAAAAACCACCTGAAATGAAGTGTGTGAGGAAGATCTAGCTGTCTGAAAAATAAACCTATTTTTTGTCATTCTTTTCCTATTTTGGGTTTTTCTTTTAGTTTTTTTGCTTGATTTTTCACGTGTTTCTCTTAGAACTTGTTTTTATTTATTGGATATTTTTTCTATTATTTCTTTCAATTGTAAAACATATAATATCTTAGCATACTCTTATTGGTTTGTGTTGGATCCTTCCTTTGGTGCTACTCTAGAGATTTCCATGGAGGTTTGGTGTGCTTTGGTTGGGGCTATTTTCCTCATTTTTGGACCCACTTTTTCAGATTTTTTTAGTTGATCAAGTAAAAACTAATTTGTATATATATATATATATATATTGTTCCTTTGTTTGGCTTTTATCACTTGTGTTTGAGTGATTTCTCTTGTTTTTCTTGTTTGTATCACAATTGGTGATGTTGTGATTGGTTGTGCAATTCTCATATAGAAAAGTTTATTTGGGTGTGTTTTGAATGTCTGTTATCACTCTCATAGAATCTTCTTACGCCTTCCTACCTCTATAGTCTAGTTTTGACCTTTTTAGAACATTGGCCTTTATTGAGCCATTGTGCTACCACCCTAGTTTGTTGGCATTTCCCTCCTCTTTCACATTTGGATTTTTTTTTTATCGTTTGAGTGGATTTTTTTTTTTGGCTTTATTTTCCTAGCTTTGACACTTTTGAAGTGCTTTGTGTTATAGTTTGGGGACTTTTCTTTGAACTCTTTTCGGTTGCTTTACTTTTCTGTTTTGTTTTTGGATGACAATCCTTATAAATTTGGTGTTTTTTTCATTTAATAATTTAGTGATAGGTGCATTATCATAGGTATTGGTTTGTTGTGAAAACCTCTTACCCTTTTGTAATTGGAATTCATCGAAGTGAAAATAAGAATTTTCATATAGCTGCATCAGGGTTACTAACAAGAGTCATTCACACTATCTAATTTTCACGTCGCATCCCAGTTGTGTAAACAACTACCACTTAACATTAACGTGATAATAAAATAAGCTAAACTCATCATTTTATTTTTATTGGTAGTACAGAAACACTAGCTTAGGCTAGAGTCTTGGACACAAGTGTGTGATTCAACTTATCCAAGACTATAAAACAAACTTAGAAGCTTGTGGTAGGGAAAAAAAATTGACTTGTAGAAGTGTGGTCTAGGAAGCCCTTTTAACATGAGGGTCAATCACAAGGTCACACTTGAGTTGGGTGAGGTTACATACCCCACTGCTCTTCATTTTGAGCAGTGAAGATTATGTAATTTACATGTATTACAAATGGTGTTATTAGCATTTTGTTGTAGCACTTGGGGGACAATTGGGAGGAAACTCTTAAGGGAGTTTTAGACTTAGTTATCATGCCCTTGCATGTGAATTTTTGTTACAAATGCCCCCCTAGGAAATATTATTGTTGGTGGTAACCTTAGTGTCAAATAGTTTTAGGGCTTATACACAAGTACAGGGTTGGGTACATCTTCTCAATACCTTGGAAAAATATTAATTATACTTTCTTTGTTAGGTCCCTATAATACTAGTGCAACCCCTTATTTTTATTTTTCGTGTAGCCCCAATTTTGTTATTGTTGTTCCCATTTTGTCTCCAAAATGTTATTATTGTGCCCCATAAAATCCTATTATTTTTATTGTTGGCCCTTACATTATTGTTGTCATGTAGGCTCTGATTATATTGGGACGCCTTAAAGTCCTACTTATAGAAAGTAGGTTTTTTTCATTTGAATCATCCAAGAATTATTCATTTATGTAATTTGAAGGAGGTTTTCCCTCGAAGAGGCTTATTTATAAGTCTTTGACCTATTGTTTCTTCTATTTTGTGAGCTAGTTTCATAACATTCGGTATCAGAGCTTGGGATTCTAGGGGTTCGCTTATTCAAACATGTCATATTGTAATTTTCTTTATAATTTTTGTTATAAGAGGCTTCAGAAGCTAATAGTATGACCACATGGAGCCTATGTCTTAATGAACTTTGTGTAAAAATTTCAGGCCATGTTTCGTAATATTTTTGGAGATATGATCTATGAAGTTAGGGTTTTTGCAAGCTACAGAATTTCATCTAAAATAGGGGACTGAGGGAAAATCGTCATAACTTTTATTTCACGCGTCAGATTTGAATTCTCTAAAAAGTGCCCTAAATTGCGTGGATTGTAGCTTCTTTTTTATTGATTTTTAAGTCGAAGGTCAAAACAATGACACGTGGCTCTCCATACAAGTTCTCTCTAAAAAACTAGCACACAATTAGGTCATTGTGGGAGATCGGGCATAACTTTGTCTTTAAGAATCCAAATTAGGTCTGACCTATGGAATTCAAAAAAATACTAAGAGGGCTAATATAGGACCTAAGTTAAAATATCAAGGATTCAAAATCAGAGATATATAAGGTTCAATATTATGCTCCTCAAAAGAAAGAAAAATGTGTCTTTTTTCAAAAAGAAATTGTGTGACTTTTGTTTAAAAAATCAGGCTAAGTGATTCCAAAGGAATATTGAAGCATTGATATCAATATTGGGTTCTATAATTCCTACAAAGAATAATTTATCAACCATTAATCCCTTAGAAATTTCTACTATGATGCATGAATAGGAAGAATGTAACATGATATATCAAAATTATGAGACCAAGTGCAACATATTTCACTCTCGCAAAAGGTAACAAAAAATGAAATGGTAGCTAAGATGTGTGGTTTGAATAAATGCATGGAAGCTAAGATGTATGGTTTTAAGAATGGAATGTAAGATATTATGGATGGCATGGAAGCTAATATGGATGGCATGGAGACTAATATCGATGGTATAGAAGAAAATCTAAAATAAGACATTGAAGGTTTGAAGGATGGGCATGAAGGATGGACCAAGGTGCATGTGTCTAGATTATAAGGAGCTCAAAAGGGTCACTAATAAAGATAAATTTCCCATTCATTTCAATGATGTGGATAATCCGGAAAACTTTTTAATAAAATAAAATCTAAAATAAGACATTGAAGGTTTGAAGGATGGACATGAAGGATGGACCAAGGTGCATGTGTCTAGATTATAAGGAGCTCAAAAGGGTCACTAATAAAGATAAATTTCCCATTCATTTCAATGATGAATTATTGGATGGATTATGTGGAGAAATTTACTTCACCAAGTTGGATCTTCATTCAGGTTATCATTAAATTAGAATGAAGACTCAAGACATTCTGAAAACAACATTTAGAACTCATGAGGGTCAATATGAATTTTTGGTCATGCCTTTTGGCCTTACCAATGCACCTTGTACATTTCAAGGGTTGATGAATTCCATTTTCAAACCCTTCCTTGGAAATTTTTTGTTAGTATTTTTTGATGATATACTAATCTAGAACAAGTGTTTGAAGGATCATGTTCAACATATTCCCATGTTGCTCAAACTATTGGAGGAGAAACAAATATATGAAAAAACCTCCAAATGTTTCATTGGAGTACAGGAGTTGGAATATTTAGGTCATATTTTATCTCATGAGGGTGTTAAGGTAGACCCTAACAAAATTAAATCCATTAAGGAATGGAAAATCCCCACAACCCTAAAGCATCTGTGAGGATTCTTAGGTTAATAGGGTATTATCACAAGTTTGTTAAGAATTATGGGAGAATAGTAACAACTCTAACAACATTATTGAAGAGAGATGAATTTTCTTAGACTCCAGAAGAAAATAAGACCTTTGAACATCTTAAAGATGAAATGTGGAAAGAACTTGTGTTAGCTATGTTGGATTTCAAAAAAACATTTATTGTGGAATGTGTTGCCTCAGGAAATGGATTTTTTGTTGTTTTAATACAAGAAGGAAGACCCATTTATTTTTAAAGTCGTCCAATCAAGGGAAAGTATTTATAAAAATTTATTTATGAGAAGGAAAGGTTGGCAATACTACATGCACAAAATAAATCGCGACCTTACCTAATGGGAAGACACTTCAGGGTAAAAACAGATCATGATAGTCTTAAATACTTTTTGGAACAAAGACTATATTTAGAAGAGAAACAAAAATGGATGACAAAGATTTTGCGTTATTACTTTGAAGTCATATACAAAAAAGGGAAGCTAAATTTTGTTGTAGATGCACTCTCAAGAAAGGATGAGGAAATGGAAGCATTTATTTATTCCATTTCTATTATCCAACTTGATTAGATAACCAAAGCAGGGGAAGAGTGGAAGAATGATGGAGAAGTGTGGACACTCATTCAAAATTTGCAACAAGGTCCTAGTACATCTCATACATTTAGTTAGAAAAATTATTCATTATGTTACAAATATCACTTATATCCTTGTATGAATCCCAACTAAAATAAAATATTCTTTTGGAACTGAACACCTCTCCCTTAGGACGACACTCGATATTTTTAAAAATTTACCACATGGTTAAGAAATAATTTTTTTGGGATGACCTTAAATCTGATATTCAAAATTTTGTGGTGGCATTTTTGGACTGCTAGCAAAATAAAGTTGAGGAAATTAAGACCCTGAGTCTGCTACAACCTTTATATATTCCAAGTAAATGTTGGGAGGAGGTTTCAATGGATTTCATCATAGTTTTACCCAAGTCCGAAGGAAAGAGTGTCATCATGGTAGTAGTTGACAGACTTACCAAGTATGCATACTTTTGTGCATTATCTCATCCATTTAAATCCAATACAATTGCTACTGCATTTGTGGAAAAAAATAAAAAGTTACATGGAAACCCAAAGATTACTGTAAGCGACAGAGGTCCCATTTTCACTAGGAATTTTTGGATGGAATTATTTTATTTTCTTTTATATTGGAACCTCAAGCAATCACGGAAACAAGAACTCATGAAGTACGAAATCAATCAATTTCAGAGTATCTCGTCATGTGGAAGAACTTACCAGTTGAAGATTCCACATGGGAGGATGATAATTTAATACAGAAGAACCCATAACTACTCAATCATTGAGGAAAACATTTTTTTTCAAGGACAGGGGCATGTTAGGTCCCTATAATACTAGTAGCCCCTTATTGTTATTGTTTTTGTATCCCCCTTTTTGTTATTGTTGTGCCCATGTAATCCCCATAATTTTATTATTATGCCCCATAGAAGCCCACTATTGTTAATTTTGGCCCTGTAAATTATTATTGTTATGTAGGCTTTGATTATATTGGGACCCCTTAGACTCATATATATATAAAGTTGATTTATTTCATTTGAATCATTGAAGAATTCTTCATTTATATAATGTAAAGGAGGTTTCCCCATTTAAGACGATGATTTCTTAGTCGTTGATCTATATTTTCTTCTATTTTGTGTGTTGGTTTCATAAAAATATCAATCCTCTCGAGGAGTGTCACATAGATAATAAGGGCACTTGGACTGAGTTCATAGCTAAAAGGGTTAGGAAGCAGGTTGCTAGTACAATTTTCCCATCACCATATTATTTCTATTTGGTTTTCTTGTATGACTACCTCTTAGAATTTTATAGTGTGTGTTGTTTGGTTTGAGTTAGTAGTCTTGGAGTTAGGGTGTTTTCACTAACATAATTGTGTTAATTTATATTTTTTCACCCTGGATGAATATAGTCATCGTCATTCACGTCGTATTCACAATTTTCCTCCTAAACGAGGTGGAATTTCTACTCTGACACTGAGAGTTACTATTAGTTCTCAAGACCTTGAACAACCAATAGTTGTGGAGTCTATGCCTGGTCCTTTTTGTAGTGATTTGATTTCTATTGAGACATTGATGATGAATCAACTTCTCCTACTAATGCACCTTTGAACAATCCTTTAGGACCATATTTATTGTGACTAAACCCATACGGTTCAACACTTGCCAAAAAATATGTACCTTTATCTATATTTCCTATGGAGGAGGTTAGTTCTTCATTACCTTTTGCATTGGCAGTGACAACTTCCATGTCATATTTTTCACCACTCAGTGTGGTTGCACCTACTCCTTTGTATACACCTTTGACATCTTCTTACGACATTGAAAAAAATTATTTTATACCTCCCATAAATTTATTCTATGTTTCCATTCTTACTCTGTCATCTACGCTAACCATGGTCATTAATCCTAGTCACTTGGTAGGGTCAGACATATTTTTTTCCTATATTTTATCAACCTACGATTCATTTCCCTGAGTTAGGTGTGGTTACTTCTGGAAATGTGGGGTGGGGGGGATCATGAGTTGCTCCTAGCGATATTGAGGGAAGAATTGCTTCAAACAAGTCACAAGCCTGGTACAATTTATTTTTTGGAGGGATGCCAACTTCCAACACTTTTCTTGGAGTGACTAGTTTACCCGAGGGAAATGCTACTATTAGTATTATTTCTTCTATTATTTTTCGTCCTTATTTTGGCCAGAATGTTCAATATGGTCCATCTATCTATTTCGGGTACAACCTCATTAGCATTCATTCTCTCAAGGGTCCAACACTCTCTAGGGGTGTTTACCTTGGTGGGAAAACTCCTCTCACTGGTAATATTGGACCATATTCTTTATATGGTGGGAAAAATGCCTACGAGAGGAAACAAACTTTACATCATAATCCTTATATGGGGGGACCTCAAGGATGGTCAGGAATCTCTCCTATAATGAGCCATTCAATCAACTTCATTATCCATTTACATATTCTATTAATTTACAAAATTTTCTAAGTTGACCAATGACGCCATTCGATGTGATCCTTAGTGGCAAACTATGTCCGCAATATTTCCTTCCAATATCTCAAAATTTGAAGGAAAGCCTCGAGAGAAATTTTCCACTCACATAACCACATATCACGTATGGTTTTCATCCAACTCTTTAGTGGATGATTTGATTAATCTATGCTTGTTTCAATAGAATTTGACTAAGGATGCTGCCAAATTGTAAATCGAATTGGACACAACATATTATGATGACTTTTCAACCTTAGCTTAAACCTATTTAATGAACTTGCAGTTTCCTATGAGGTATGATATCAATTTCAGTATCTTTTATAACTTTAAAAAAGATGATGCCATGTTGTTTTATGATCATATCCATGAGTGGTGTCATCTCAAGAGGTTGGTAAGAAATAAAATTCCTAATGATATATTGCGTTAATGGTTCATTTAATCCTTATGACCTCAAATTTCCAAACATGTGTCTATGTTTAGTTTCTCAACTACAGGATTTGAACTATTCACAATTGAGTATGTCTTATTAATTACTTCCTAATGCTCTTATGCCTTTCATTGACCTACTCAAACCTACTCCTGACCCACATGCTAATGGTGTTATTCGGTGTATTTCCTATTCCATAATACAACTTGCTACTGAAATTTGGAAATTGATTATTACATCGCAAGCCCAAAAGGTGCACTTGACTCTACTAAACAACCATATTCTGAGTAGACTATCGACGTTCTTATAGTGAAATCCAAACAAGCTAAGAAAAACCAACAAACTCGTGGTATAAATAAAAATAAGAATAATAAACAGAAAAATAAAATTTCTTAGGAATCTCAACCAAATCCTCAAAATAAAGGAGGGGTCACCAATAAGCATCGTTGAAATATGAAATTACCTTGTAAGGTTTTTCAAGGTGAACATTTAACTTATGAGTTCCCTCAGATGGATGAAGTTGACAAGCTACGTGCACAAGCACCATCTAATCAACAACCTCTTGTTCTAACTCATCCATTTTTTGGTCAACCTCAACAACAAATGGTTACACAACCTCCTCCACCTTTGCAAGTGGGAAATGAGGGTTCATTTTCAAATCCTACCAATAGTTCGTGTGAAAATAATAATTTAACACGAGCTAAATTCTATGATGTTCGCGAGTCGAGTTCTTTAGGTAAGGACTCACTCACCCACCTACTTCCACTACACCTCCCACGTTAATTAATCCTGTGACATATGTTTATGGGCCCCAAAAGGGTGTCATACATAAGACAACACATAATCCCTCTGCTTGGGCCACTTAGCGCTATACTATTGTTGAATATCTTTCCCAAGCTCTTTCTACCATGTCCGCCCTGGAGGTTTTGAAAAGGTGTCATCATCAGTGCAAAGCCTTGTTGTGTTTGATCGGTGGAGTATATCCTTATATCTTGAACCTTATGAAATTCAATGTTGAAAAGGATTCCATTTGAATTTCCCACCATATTTCCTTTTTTATTATTGTGTGTATCTTCCATAAGAATATTCATCACACTTTAGTGGTTGAAGGTTCTTCCACTTGCATCATGTCAGAATCATGTTGGAAGGCTCTCGTGTCTCTGACACTTACCAAGTATAATACTACTCTTCAAAAATTTGATGGACATAATTTTGTACCTAAGGGGGTTCTTCCCAAATTTTCCATTGAATTAGGAGGAAGAATGTATATGTTGATGTTTAATTCATAAATTCTCCTTTGGACTATGACCTTCCCCTTGCCCGTAGTTGTTTTTATGCCATGACCACAATTGTCTCATCCATATTTCATGTTCTTCTCTTTCCTCATGAAGGCAAGATTGTGACCATTGACACAAATTTACACTACGCGGAACTCAATCCAACTTCTAGGAGATAACCTTGGTTAGTATTAGAGTGTTGGTGCAAGCTTGTTTAAAATATCATCCCTTATTGGAATCTTTCATTGATTACCACCTCCCAATATTCCTTCTTCCTCTTCTAAAGCTCCTATGCATGTAATATGTTCTGACACCTGTGGACCCCATAGAATTCCTAATGCTTTGGTCATGTTTCCTACTCTTCTGGAATTTGATTGAGCTAGTGAGCCTCCCCCACCACTTATTATGGAATATATTTCCGGACTGGAAGTCCCATCAGTACATCCTCACACTAGTACAAAACTCCATTCCAATATGGAATATGAACTAGTTCACTTTCCCACATGGGACACCCATCTATCTATTCCACATGACTCCATTGATGAAACACTTCCTCAATGAGTCAACTCTGATGTCATGGATCTTCCCATTAAGAATAATAGGGATACTATGCCTCTTTTTACCTCTAGTCTCCCAAATTTGGAACAAGTAGAGCTTGGAAGATAAATATTGGAACGATTCAGGGGGGACATCCTTGAATATCCTTGGAAGTGGCCACCCTTGGATAGAGTCAAGCATTTGGATTCTACTACCAAACTTGGCAATGAATTACCCAGTTCACTACCACCTATTGATGAGTGTCATGTACTCCCTTTATGTCTTGATCATCCTTTATGTACTCATATTAATTTTGAGAGCGCAACTATGTTAGAATTTCACTAGCATGGTTAACATTTCCAGAGTGGGCACCTTGAATTTCCTTGGCATGGCCCCACATTGGTGAGCAATATGACCCCCTTACATTCCATGAGTTCACGTATATAAACACTTGGATTGCGCTAGACTATGGGCACACTTTAGCATGGCCTACTAGATTGTGTTGTGCTTGTACATATTATACATAGGAGTGTGATGATTTATCTCTTATTGGTTTGGTGTGTGATGTGGGTATTTTTCATGCGTTATTTATGCCAAAAATCCAAAAAACTTATAAAACTCAAAAAATAAAAAAATACACAATCCTTCTTTTACCTCAGAAATGATTATTTATTTCCTTATGTCATTTAAGCATGGTTCTAGTCTTTCTAAATTGTTTTTACAAGACATGGTAACATTTATATTGTGACATCCATGGACCTTAGGTACGTTTCTCTTGAACCCAACATATAGGTTTAGGTTATATTCACCATCACTATTTCATTTTTATCATCAATGCCATTATATGCCTTAAGTCCAACCCCATCAAGTTGCAACTTTAGCCACTTTCCTCTATGAATGTTATCACTTTATGGTAGAGCTTTCCTGATCATGGATACCATAGTATAACATCTATTTGTCATCTTCTTTTCCATGTAGTCATTTTTTATCACCTTTCATAATCCCTCTTTGTGACTCACCATAAACTATAATTTGAGTATAATTTCATCTTATGTGTTACATTTTTGGCCATACACCAATAAGTTTCCACACTTTATCCCTTATGGTTGCCACTTTCTATCAACCTATTTCTGCATATTGATCCTTAGTTTCTCTTTTCCATCACCACCACCTGCTTTGCCTATCATTCACTTTCACTTGGTATTTTACCCTATCATTGAGGAACTACAGTGATTAGTGGTCTTATTAGCCAACTTATTTTCCTATTTATGTCATAAGTAGTTCCATCATTACTGGAACCTATTTCTATCCTCTATACCACTTGTTCCTCTAAGAGGAGTTCCCTTTAGGCTATATTCATACTCCTTACTTTAGAAAATATTTCCAAGTGAACTTGTCACCTTCACTCTCACTAAATTACTTGAAGGGTTGTATACCTAGTATAATTTTAACCCTTTTCCACACTGGGATAGACTATTAATGAAAAAGGAATCCCCTAGTCTACTATGGCTAGGAGGTTATCCCTTGTATACTTTTATATATTTTTCTAGCATGGGGGAAAATTTTACGAAGAAAAGAACTTATAAAAAGATAAGGGAGGGAAAAATTATTTCCATTAGTCATCAAATGGAAACATCCTTTCTGTCACCCTTGAAAATTACACATGTTTGTTTCATTATCTCACATTTTTGTTTTAGCTTTCCTAGCAGTCCTACTGTACATATGATTCTATCTACTCCTTCGAATGGCTACTCTTCCAGTCATATGGAGCATGTTTCAATGCCTCCTACATTGTGTCACGATATCACATGGTGCTCATTCATCATTCTACCATGTCACTCTTGTGTCACGATGTTATGTGTTCAAGGAAATTATTAGCCTATATCAACCATCTGTAGTAGCCTATTGACCATTTTGAGGGGAACATCCCTATGTCATTTTCACTTCATCAGTTCACAACTTCATCCATTACATCATCCCGATGCATTTTGTGTCAATTGATGGAGGGTATATGAAGGCCCTCCTTCAATGAATCTTCTCCTGTCAACTTCAACTCATTATCCAAGAGCTTGATCTAGGAACCAGTGGTACCTTGAAGTTTGTATATCTTAGTGGCAGTCTTCCTCACAATCAACAGTGGTTTTACACCTTTATCTCATGATTGGTGTTCACTCGTGTTCTACGTCATCTCATTTATTCACACTTAGTGGTCTATAAAAGGTACTTTGGGGTCCATTTTCCCCATTGGTGGATGTCCTTGCACTTGTTACTGGTTTACCTCATTAGATGGTAATCAAGATGTTTCTACCATGTTTAATATCAACTTATATATTCAAATGATGTATATTTGTACCATCAAGTTTATGTCAAATACCATGGGTTAGGAACATCTCACTCTCATATGGAATCCTTCCCCGACTGAATTGGAGTTATGTATCATTCATGTACTTTGAGGACTATCCTGAGACTCTTTGATGTAGTTGAGACATAAGAAATTTATACCAACTGCACTATTATTTTTTTAAACACCAAAACAAAGATCAACCGAAAAGAAAAAAAAAAACTACAACTGTGTTACAAGAGGACAATCCATCAAATGAAGATTAGATGGAGGACTTTTCTAAGTTGCAGGCATGAAAAAATTTGTTTTGGAAATTTACAGCAAAACGTAATACCAAATACCCAAGCGCAGTGATTTGTGGCACAACCATAGCTCTATACCTCTATGCATAGTGGCAGACTCCTATACATAGTGCCAAGTCACAGATGTGCATTTTTTTTTCCTACTTAACTAGTCATAGAACCCGATCTAGATGTTTCTGGATCAAAATTGTGGATTTGTCACCAGATTCATACTCTCAAATGTGTGGCTAATCAAATCAATGATCAGGTTGATTTTATCAAATTAATTGGACCGAAATCGGATCTTTGCACATAGGTTAGATGAGCTATATGATGTACGAGGGAAGGTTGGACTATCTGTCATGATTTGATTGTCTTAATGTCAAATAAACACCACTATGTCATCATAATTAAAACATAAAAACATTGATAAAAATAAAAATAGAGTATCGTTATTGTTGTGTTCTGTAGATTCATTACATGATTGCACTCCCTGTTTTATTTAACGCTCTCACACTTTCCCTTGATTACAATCAGAAAAAACCAATTATCTCTCTCGATTAAAATCAGAAAAGCAATCCCTAAGTAACTACCTCCTTCCACAAATGAATGAGTTTTCTATTTTTTTTGAAATATAATCCTAATATAACTTAATGACTTAGTTATTTGGTTGGATCTCCTCGTAGGCAGGATCATGTTGTTTATTTCTATTTTTCTCATATTTTTAATAAAAAAATAAATACTACATAATTAATAACTTATAAGAACTGAATAATCAATTTTTTTTCTCCACTCCTTGTTAACCACAACATGTGACCACACTATCACATTGTTGTCTAAGTCTAGATGCTCTTGCATCAGAATTCTGGGGAGGAAAAATATTGTTCCATCATGTCTTCTAGATCCACTTGATATTTGTGTAACTTTGTAGCTATCATCTAATTGGAAACTTCATCTGGCTGCTCCTTCCCTTTAACTAAAGACTGATAATATGTTTGGTTCCTTGTATTATTTGATACTATTTTATCTAGAATAGATTCCACTTCATTCTTTGTTCGCTTTGGCATTTTTTCCTTCCAGTTTGGGGTCTCAACCTTATTTTCTATCAATTCACCTTGTAGCCCTTCCTTTGTCTCCTTGTATGGGTACAAATATGAAATATTGAAGATAGGTGATATACCAATCCCTTCTGGTAGCTCAACCTCATAGGCATTGGTTGAAAAATTTCTCATAATTCTACATGATCCTATATTTTTCATCTTTAATTTGTTATAAGTCCCAACAGTAAACCTTTCCATTCTCAAGTAAACCATGAATAGATTGCCCAATTGAAATTATTTTTCTTTCCACTTCATATTAGCCCTCTGTTTGTATTTTTTGTTTCTTTCCTCTAATATCTCTTTCACATATTCTTGTAGTTTTTGCATCTTCTCTGCAAACTCTTCAACCTTTTCACTCTTTGTCTCCTTTTTCCCAAATTTCTTAGCTCATACACACCTCTTGGATTCATCCCAAAAATAATCTGGTATGGAATCATCCCAGTACTCCAATTAGGAGTATCATTATAAGAAAACTCAGCTTGAGCAAGTGCTAAATCACATTGCTTATATTTTTTATAAACTAAGCTCCCTAATATCTTTCCCAATCTTGTATTTACTACTTCGGTCTGTCCGTCCATTCGAGGATGACAGGCTGAACTAAAAGTAAGTTTTGCACCTAGTTTCTTCCACAGAGTTCTCTAGGAATACCTAACAAAATTTGTGTCCCTGTCACACACAATACTTATAGGAAATCCATGTAGCCTTACAACTTCTGAAAAAAAAAGATTAGCAATATGAGTTGCATCACTATTCTTCTTGCATGCAAAGAAATGAGCCATTTTTTAAAATCGATCTACTACAAGATAAATGGATTCATTTCCTCTTTGAGTTTTTGGAAAACCAAAAACAAAATCCATACTAACTGCATCCCATGGTCAGTTTGGTATTGGCAATGGCTGGTACAATCTAGTATTTTGGCTTCTCCCTTTAGCATGCTAGAAAATCCTGCATTTCTAAACAAATCTCTTAAACCCATTTTGTGTCTTTGGCCAGTAGTAAGAAGAATTTACCTAAGAAAATGTCTTGTCTTGTCCAAAGTGTCCAGATAAGCCTCCACTATGTTTTTCCTTAATCATTTTTTCCCTCATAAAACATTTTGGAGTACACAGTTTGTTATTTTTAAATAGAAAACCTCCTGGATTCTATTATTAATTGTTGTATTTTGCAGAGATGCAAAAATATTTTTGAATTCTACATCTTCTTTATACATGTCAACCATCTCTTCAAATCCTACAACACCAATTTTTAATTCCTGCACAATTAAATTCACTCTTCTCAAAGCATCAACAACTTTGTTCAACTTACCACTTGTATGCTTAATCACAAAAGTAAAACTCTGCAAAAAATCTACCCACTTGGCATGCTTCTGGTTCAATTTTGGCTGGTTATTTATGAACTGTAATTCGTGATTATCAAAATATAATACAAACTATTTTGGTAACAAATAATGTCTCCATTTTTTTTAAAGCTTGCACAATAGCATAAAACTATTTATCATAAGATCAATATTTATTCTTAGCTTCATTAAGTTTCTCACAGAAATATGGTATTTCCCTCTGTTCTTGACTTAAAACTACTCCAATTGAAACTCCACTAGCATCAATTTCAACTTGAATTTTTTTTGAAAATCTGGCAAAGCGAAAACTGGCTTTTCTGTAATTTTCTTGTTCAACAACTTAAATTTTCGGTCTGTTGCTTCTATCCACTTAAATTGCTGATTAGTTTCCTTGATTTTTTCAATAATTGGTGCACAAATCTGACTAAAACTTCTGATAAATTTCCTGTAGAAAATTGCAAGACCGTGAAAGCTTCTCACCTCAAATATGTTTCTTGGAATTGGTCAATTCAAAATTGCTTAGAATTTTTCTGGATCCATTTTCAAGCCTTCTTTAGAAACTACGAATCCCAAATAAACTGTCTCTCCCTTCATAAAACTACATTTCTTCAAATTTATTAGCATCTTCTCTTTCTGTAATTTTTTCAGAACTAAATTAAGGTGCTCCAAATGTTCTTCTTTAATTCGACTAAAAATTAGAGTATCATCAAGATAATTAATTACAAACTTGCCTGCATACTCCTTCAAAACTTCATCATTAATCTCATGAATGTGTTGGGTGCATTTGTGAGCCCAAAAGGCATCACTAACCATTCATAAAATCCATTGTTTGTTTTGAAGGTAGTATTACACTCATCCCCTTTTCTAATGCTTATATGACGATAACCGCTTTTCAAATCTATTTTAGTAAAATATTTCGACCCACTCGAGAAATCCATCAAATCATCCATGCGTGGTAAAGGAAAACGATACATGATGGTGATTTTTTTTATGGTACTTGAATCAGTACACATGCACCATTTACCACGTTTATTTGGGTTGAGTACTGCTCGTACATCACATGGAATAATGGTCTAACTTATCAACCCTTTATCCATCAATTCCTACACTTGTCCCCCAACTTCTGCATTTTCTTGTGGAGTTAACCTATATGTTGCTTTATTTCGCAAACTTGCTCTAGGTATTAGATCAATATGGTGAATAATACTATTTATTGGTGGTAATGCATTTGGAAACTCATCCACAATAATATTAGCAAAATTACTGAACATGATTTTTATTTCTTCAGATAAATCATCTAAATTTGTAGAATTTAGAATTTCCTTCGGTCTTCCTATAACAGCAAAATGTATCCCCTCCTCCTTCTCGAATTCTTGCAGGAGTTATTTTCCACTCAATGACATAACACTATTTCTAGACGCTTCTTTGTCTACTTCATCCTTCAATGGCAACAATGTGTGTTAATTTCCATCCTTCTCTATAATGTAAGTATTTCTTCGCCCATTATGCATAGCTTTCTTATAAAAATTCCAAGGTCTTCCCAGAAATATGTGGCATACATCCATCGGCATCACATCACATAATATAACATACTTTTAGGTACCAACCTGGATCTCTACCTTGCATTGTTCCAGTCACAATAAGCTGATGTCCTTTTTGTAGCCATGATACCTTATATGGAGTAGGGTGTACCATTTTCACCAATCCCAACTTGTCCACCATCTCTATAGAAACAAGGTTATTAGTTCTTCCACTGTTAATTACCACTTTACAACATTTTCCATTGGACTTGCATATAGTCCTGAATAGATTCTTCCTCTGAGCTGGCTCTCCCGCCTCTTTTTCTGCTTTAAGGAATGCCCTTTTCAATAACAAGGATTCTCCTGCTTCTGGTGGTTCTTCTTCACTTGAAATCTAAGTATTTTGTTCCTTTTCCTTGGCCACATTCACATTCCACTGATTTGCTGCTTTATTATGAGGAAAATCCCATGATCCGTGTCCCCATTCTACACGAGTAACACTGAATTTCTCTTCCTCACCGTCTACCTCTGGGTGCAATATCCCTCTACCAAATTCTCCTCTCTATGATGGTCTACTACTCGAACCTCCTTCTTCATTCTGAGAGTGCCATAATATTGATCTAGAAGCTCCTCTTCCTGTTGCCAAAATTTTACCTCTATGCCTCTAACTTTGCTTCCTCAACATTTTTTCTTCTGCCTTCAAAGCTACCTGATAATCATGTTCAATTGTTTTCAGACTCAAAAAACTGATTTCATCTTGTATGTCATATATCAAGCCATTGATATATCTAGCTACCTTTTCTACGTCATCCTCAGCATGTCCTGCTCTAATGCTCGGCTTGTAAAACTCCTCCATGTACTCCTTGATAGTCATTCCTTTCTGTGTCAAGTTTTGTAATTGTCTGAAAATATTTAACTCATAATATTTTGGCATGAATTTACCTTTCAATTTACTCACCATTTTATCCCAGTGCTTGATATTAGGCTTTCCCTTTCTCTCTCTCGATAATTGTAGCTCATCCGACCACATGGCTACATGGCCCTTCAATCAAGTTGCCACAAATTTCACCTTCATTTTATCATCGACCTCCTCATGGTCGAAATACTTTTCTAATGAAATGATCTAGTCCATCAACTCTTCCACATTAAGGTTCCCATCATACAAAGCTATTTCCACCTTTGGTCTCCCACTAGCCTTTTCCAATACCTTGAAAACTTTAGTTGCCTCACTTTCTTCCTCTTCTTCTTCCTCAGGAGATTCCTCTGCAACACTGACATCTCCTTCATTAGGTGCTCTCCTCTAAGCAATTTCCATTGTCTCCATCCTTGTACAAAGGTGTCGAATGTCTTCTATAAAAACTGCATTGGCTACAAGTCTTCCCTAACCTATGTGAACTCCTCTCCTAGGCGCCGTGTTTAGTGTAGCAAAACTTAATCCATATCGCTCTAATACCAAATGATGTAGCTGAGATATAAGAAAACTGTACCAACTGCTCTATTTTTTCTTAAAACACCAAAACAAAGATCAATCGAACACCAACAAAAAAAAAAAAAAAAAAAAACTATAACTGGGTTACAAGAGGACAATCCATTAAATGAAGACTAAATGGAGGATTTTTCTAAGTTGTAGGCATGAAAAAAAATGTTTTGGCAATTTACAACAAAATGTAATACCAAATACCCAAGTCATTGCTTTGTGGCACAAGCGTAGCTCCAGACCTCTATGCATAGTGCCAGACTCCTATACGCAACACCAAGTCACAGATGTGAATTTTATTTTGTTTTACTACTTAAGCTTTCATAGAACCCGATCTAGATGTTTCTGGATCAAAATCGTGGAGTTGTCACCAGATTCACACTCTTAAATGAATGGTTGATCAAAGTAATGATCGGATTGATTTTAATCAAATGAATCAGACTGGTATTGGATCTCTTCACATTGGTTAGCTAAGGTATATGATGTACGAGGGAATACTGTACTATATGTCACAATTTGGTTGTCTTCATGTCAAATAAACACCACTCTGTCATCATAATTAAAACAGAAAAACGTTGATACATAGAAAAACAAAGTATCTCTATTGTTTCCTTTCACAGATTCATTACATCATCGCACTCCTTATTTTGTTTAAATCTCTCACACTTTATCTCGATTACAATCAGAAGAAACCAATCCTCTCTCTCGATTACAATCAGAAACCCAATCCCTAAGTAACTACCTCCTTCAAGAAATGAAGCAGTTTTAATATAACTTAATGACTTAGCTATTTGGCTAGATCTCCTCGTAGGGAGGATCATCTTGCCGTTTATTTCTATTTTTCTCATATTTTTAATAACAAACTAACTACTACATAATTAATAACTAATAATAGTTGAATAATAAATTTTATTTCTCCACTCCTTGTTAACCACAACATGTGACCACACTATCACATTTTTGGCTAAGTCTAGATGCTCATGCATCACTCTTATTTGTTTTTCATGTATCCATAGTCCTACACATGTTTACTATGACATATATCCATGTTTTATTTGTTGGTGGCTATGCTCTATTTTTTTAGTCACATGAATCCACTATGTATTATTCGTGGCCATGTCCTAGCATTTCATCTGATGGATTTGTGGTATATGTTTGCCAACCATGTTTAGTATTTATTCATGACTAAACATGCATATTCCCTTCTTAGGGATGTTATCAACAAAGTTGACACTTCTGCATTTGAGTTCCTCCAATCAATAATTATACACTTGACTCCTTTCTCCCATTTTCAACTTTTAGTATATTCTAATCGATTTCGGCCATCAATTCCTCTTCTGACCTCATGTATTATGGGGAATCTCTTTTAACCCTATTTTCCACTCGGTTATAATGAGAGAAACGCAATATTAAATTACATTAGTTGTTTTGATAAAATGCATCCTTTTAACCTTTTCTTTTACTAATGTGATATTTGTCCCATGATAAAAGGGTGAAATTACATAATTGAGCAATTTTTCATATTTGTTTTTCCAAAATCTTATAATTATGAGATAATAATTATTTCATAATTGAGAAAACAAAGAAAAAGATCATAATTTTGAAAAATGTTTCTATAGTTTTACATTCCCGAGGAGATCAAATTGACCCACTTGTGTACGATTTCGATAGGGGTCCATTATTTTATAATTTTCCTAACTTCTCAAGCCCTATAGCATTTATATGCATTCTCCCAAAGGATAGAATGATCCTATATAATCACACAAAGAGGAAAGGGGGTTAGATCAAGTATCCAAACAATAACATGAGAGCTCTGCTGTAGTGGGAGAGGAGACCATGCTAAGCTTGAGAAGATGATCTCCTATGCTAGAATGTATAAATTTGTTGTATTTTTAATTTGGATTAATAAATACATGTTATTTTTCTATGTCCATGTTTTGAATATGTTTCATGCTTTCATATGTTGGTTTTATGCTGACATACCCTCTACGAAAATTGAATTATTTTCTTTTTGGGTGGCTTTGTGTGTAGAGTATTATTTTATTGTACGTGAAATGATTTATTAAAGATTAAGTTTGCTTCCTTTACCTCAAAATCAAGAGACCTCAACAATCTTTGAGGATACTAGGTTTCGGCTTTTGATATCCATATTATCATGTGCAAGTGTGGAATGTATTATTTTGTATATCAAAGGATTTGGGTTTGAATATTTGATATTTTTCATGATCGCACATAAATATTGATAGATGATTCTATGATCTACCAGGTTAAAATTAATCATATTTATTTGGTAAAATTTTCCTATAACAAAAATGACATTAGCCAAAGGTCATGAAAAACCAGATTGAAAAAGGAACATGACGTTATTTCTTGCTAAAGAAATCTATCTCTACCAATTTTTTTCAAGGACCACCATGAAAAAATAAGTAGAGATGGCAAGGCTTGAGTGAGGCATTTATTATTGAAAAATAAATATAAAATGTCAGTGGAGGATGAGAAACAAGTGACTCTACACAACCCATTCCAAACAAATCTCCAACATTTTCCTATAGAACAACATTCATTAGAAGTAATTTAATGTAATCAAAGGATTCATAATTAATCTTTGATGACATGTTTTCATCACAATCTGTGTTGGTACAAAATGAATTGAAGATGCATTCAAGTAAAAATAATTTTTTTTTCTGCCAAAATATCATACCATATCTCGAACAATCTAATGATATTGCAACATGTAATTTATATTGACACAAGTAATACTTAAGAATTTCAAATTTTAGGCCATAAAAATCATCAATTTAAAAACATGGAGTACAAATAATTTTGAAAATTTAGAAGTCTTGGTCATTAACATCATTGTCTGCAAATATGTCATACAATGTATTATTTTGAATGGTCATATGATCCTTCAAGTAGTTAATATTATCATCATCCCCATCTTTCCCTGCATCATCTTCATCATCATTGAAATATAAATCTAGACCATGCATATTGTTACCAGATGTATTTTTCTCTTCTTTTTCTATACCATCCATATTGTTGTCTTCCACAACATCATCTAACTTTGTATTGGTGTCTTCTTCTACTTGAACATAAGCATATTCAACACCATCATGGATGACAATTTCTTTGATGTTATCCAACCCCTCTCTCACATTTTTTTGGCCATCATTTTTTTTCTCACCATATTCTAATGCATCATAAAATACATGCCTTAATCTTGGATAATAAAATATGGCAAATATCCATTTCATTTTCAGAATATCATCATAGAAAAATATGTGCACATGAACGAGTACATATATATATATATATATATATATATATATATATATATATATATATTAGACATATGTTATAACAATTTTATTGATTAGTAAACACATGTAGATATTTGAAATAAAAAATGTATTATATATTATTCATCTCTTTCCACTTGTATTTTTTTGAATTAAAGAAATACCTACTCAAATTGAATTGGTAGAACATTAGGCTCCTTATCCTCCTGTAGGAACTTTGAGGAATCTATATAAAAAAATAAATTATGGGTATTTCTTTGTGTCCTCTCAAATTCTTCATGCCATCTACACTAAAAAATAAAACATTTAAAATAGTGGTAAGCCAACTCAATAATTACTTGTATTTTCCCAACATATTGTATATTCCCTTCAATAATATTCTTATCTTTTGAGCTTGATCGACTAGATTTCTTGAAGTGAACCATAGTGGCACAATCAAAGGGTTATCTCTTTACATCGACATGTTCTAAGGTATAATGTTGACCATATGCCCACATTGTTGTATATTTCCTTTCCTATGAAAGACAATTTATTTCAGTTAAAACAAATGTAATTACGAATATTAAAATAGTTAATAATGTAAAAATTGTAAGGAAATTGCATTATGTAAAATTCGACCTATACCTTTCTTTCACATCCTCTAGACATGTTGATTTCATTTTTTGTTATGGTTGAATCTGTTATCACTCCATAAACTCCCAATATTTTGAGAGAAAGCCATAGGTAACCACAAAACCACTTTGGAAGTTGAGATCTAGCCATTCCAAGTTCAGAAAGGGATCTCTCTTTATGATTTAGTTTTGTTGATTAAAGTTATCAGGCCAGTTATTGAGTTCAGAGGTTTATTTTTGAAATATTTGGTTGATACTTCAAGAATAATCCATTGGGAAATGGAGTCATAAGCCTTAGTAAACCAATTGCAGAAATGAAAGATGAAGTGTAGCATCAAAAAGTAGGTAGACTATTGGATATTTTGGAGCATTTTTGGAGTGAATTGGAGGAAATATTTAGATTCAATTAAACATAGACATTTAGAAATTAATTCTATATTTAATTTCAGTTTGAAAAAACATATATTGTTTATAATCCAAAGGAGACTATAATTAAACAAATTCAACCCTTAATTTTCTTTAAACAGTAATGATAACGATAAGAAAAACATATGGAAAAAAAGAGAAATATTAATTTTACAAGAGGAAAAACATCACCAAATTTTCTGACACATGAATCATGGAACAAATTCTTGTATTTCTGAAAATGATCACCTTTCGCTCAATGAACAACTTTACATCAAAATAATTCTTTCTTCATACAAGTGCCAACCCATAATACTTCAAATTATGAAGTATTTATTAAATATTTTACAAAATATCTTGATTTTATAATATCAATATTTATTAAAAAATATCTCAAAACTATTTATACAAAAATAGTATAGAAATATAAAATAAAAAAAACTATTGAAGCCTATGGAACTATCTTCGAGGACTGTTGGTGATGACTCGGACTGAAAAATTGATGCTTTGTTGTCGAAAATGTGAAACTGCCCATAATTATCCACAACTTATCCCATCTATTCCCATCTAGGATGGAAAATTTATCCAACGTTATGTAAGTTTCATCCACCTCATTATATTTCTGAAAAGTTTGCTTGACTAGGAACACATGTTTTAGTTCATGTCTAATGAGCATGTCAAATTCCAAACCTTCCAAGAAGGCTTTCCTTGTAATTGTTCCTTTGATAGTGAAAAAAAATTATTTTTCCTTGGCTATGGTGCACAGATTTTGCTAATAATCCTACAGTTTAACTAACTTATCTCCAATAAATTTTATCCCTAGTAGCTTGTTTTGATTCAGCAGATTGAATTTTCTGTGAAATTTCTCGATATTAGCCTGCAATCTATGGCATTTATTTTCTAACTAAAACCTTAGATTATTTTTGGTAAGGGCCCTCTTAATTTCAAGGATGGTGTCATTCGTGTCTGTGATCTCAAATTATTCTAATTCATAATTATTTTTTGAATTTAGGACCTTGATCAATGCATTTTATTCACCTACAATTTGTCATAAAATTTCCTTTACCTTTGCACAAATATCTTGTGATATTTGTACAAGTTCCTCTTGCTAAAAAAATATCTTAATAGAGGGCCAAATTTTAGTGATTTTTTCATTTATTTCAATCCATATATTCTCCTTATCCTGTGAAAGATTTTTAGCCATAACAAACTCATTTTATAGCTACTCAATTCTTTGGGTCTTTCTGTGACTCTTTTGAAGCTTTGCTACATGCTTATTGTCGACATTTAACTTATGTTCCTGGAGCGTTTTGAGGTGATCCTTCAATTTTTCAATTTCCTACCCTTTGATGGACAAGTCTTCCATGGCCTTGATCAATTCTGCTGACGCATATTTGGGATGCACCCATGTTGTGATGGATGCTGAAGTGGATGCTTCTATTGTTTATGTACCTGCAATGGGAACTATACCTACAATAGGAACAAATGTAAGTGGAATAACTACCAGCTAAGAGGAATGTTTTTTTTTATTTAACAATTTCTCCATATCGTCTTCCATTTGTTCAATTTGGATATTTTTTTCAATGATGATCATGAACATGCCTTATTTATCTTTTTCTAAGTTTCCAAATTTTTTTTCCAGCGGATATTCAGTTTATGGAAGCTTCAGCTGCTTCCTCAATGTTGCAATGTTTGCATTCTTTCTCTTAACAATTTCTTCTGCAACCTTTACATCTGTAGGATCATATCTTGATTTTATCACTAAATCCTCCAATGATTTAATATTTTTATCTTTAGCCAAAGATAATATATTCTCAAGTTTTAATTGAGAGTAGATGTTACTGACTAAAGCTTGTAATCTAGAAGTTGTCATTTTTTTTCTTATTAACGTTGAATACAAAATTTCACCTGTTTGTTTGTGTAGCTCCATTTGATCAATAGGATGAATTTGATTAGTGAAGAAGGAAAATAAATACTTATTATAGTCATATGCATCTTTGGGAGTAGGAACTACTATGTGGAGGAATTAAATCTGTATTTTTCCTTTATCAGTGTCAAAGGCAGAAAGATTGATATTCTGTGAAGCTTTTTTTTGTTTCCAAAACAATGAAAAAGTGGTAGCCTTGAGAATCTCTTTTTTCTTATTAATTTCTTTGAATTTAGCAAATATGTTTGGCTTAGTATGGTCATGAACCAACTTAGTTGTTTGAGATGTGTCTAAAGACACTTAAGAGGTCAAGAAGGATGGATATTCTTTAAAAATATCTTCGATTCTTGGAAAAATAAAATACAATAATTTTTCAAAAATATAGAGGACTGTGTATCATATTCATGCATGAAATTTGTTGTTTATTGGTATTCTTCTTCTTTTTGTAGATTGATAAATATTTTTCTCCAATATTTTTGACTGAAGGAGAAATATCTTTCCTGTGCCTTTTATCTTGTTTTTTTTGTTTCGGAGTTTGTGCAATTGTCATAGATATAACCTTCTCTTCTTCCTCCTATAAGGTATTTTCCTCCCACTGGTCTTGATTCATAAATTTCTCTATTTCAAGCCTTGGCGTGTGAGTGTTGGATGGATAAATCGTTCTTCTGGACAAGACAAATCTCCCTAGTATCCTACAATAACTAGCAACAAATAGACATATGTAAACTACTTTCTCTAGATTATATTTTATCTAGAATTATCTATAATGAAGGATTTAGGACTTACCTGTAGTCCAGCACTGATCGTAGTCTTATTTCCTATTGCATTGAATATGTCTCCTTTCAGGATCTTCAATCAAAAACATTAAAAAATTAGAAGCACCGGCATAATATAGACTAGTTCATAAACCATAAATCTATCTTGATGATCAAGGAATTAAAGAAGTAAGCCATTTAATGAAAAAAATCATTGAGAAAATAAGGTCCATTTGTATTATCTTTAATGGAAAAAGGAGCCTTACAACCGTGTTCACCTTGATGTCGTACAGGTCCTTCCGGGGTCTGGAACAAGCATTTCCTCTACTTTGACAAGCCTTTGCACTCTCTCGACTAACATAAACATGAGTGTGTAATCATTCCCATATGATAATCATTTAAGAGAGTCTGAGTTTCTCCAACAATTATCCTCAAAAAATCTCAAAGCCTAACTCCCTTTGAGGATGAACTATGGCCTCAATTTATAGAAAAAGAGAAGAGGTTGCAGCTCCAAATAAGAGGGGATAGAATCCTCTTTCAAAGGGATTAAGTTCCACATACCAAGGGGTAGGATCCTTTAATGGAGGGATGAATGTACATGAAAGGAGCGAACTTTCCACCGAATAATTGTTTCCAGAAGCTTCCAGATTCAACCAGCTAAGCTTCCAAATTTTACTTCCACCATCACTTTACCTTTTACAAGGAACCACACCTTAAATGAAGAAAAAGTGCAGCCGGTTCCGCACGTTCTAAAAGAAACAGATGTGGCACCATAGGTAATACTAAGAGAAAGTGCAGTACAAGTATTTTTATGACTTTTATAAGCTTTTCTCTCACTTTCAAGGCTTGGTTTTAGGAACTTGATTTTTGCAGACTTCTAAGGGAGTATTGTATGATTAATGATGAACCCATACAGATAGTAAAATGTCATGGTCACAATTTTAGTGTAACAGATTGCCCCCTAAAGTGCAAAGTCTGAGACCATTCGAAGAGTGATGTGCTTTATCATTTTTAGGATTCGCTTGTGGACACCCTAGTCGGAATCCTATAAAAACATTCAATGCAAAAAATATATATAAATATCATCACTGAGGTAAGCATTCCCATACTCAGATCAAATACTAACTAAAACTTGTTTTGATGTAGAAATGATTTTACTATCACATCAATAATGTAGACATAGTATGGACGCATCCATCTGTTTATGAATAGTCTACTGCATAATGAATAATAAAACTCTTCGCAGCCTGGATAGTGGAAACTAGATCCAGGGTCTTGATTTCCGCTACCCGAACTAGTACGATTCTATCCCTGCGATTGATTGTGTCAAAGTCAAACATGGTAGAAACCACTTGATTACCATTCAATGATGTGAACTGTTAACAAGTGTGAGAGAAACCACAAATAAAGACAATGGCTCTCAAATTACTCAGTACAATCCATGAAATGTGAATAAATGATTTGAATTCAAACATTTCATAGAATCATTCGATCGAAGGTCAATGATGCAACCTATCGTCGAAGGCGAGAAACCTGCCATTAAGGCATGCAGAGTCCAAGTACTAAAGGATTCTAGATCAACTTCCTAGATGATGAGCTTTCATCGATAGAAAGTGATCCGTCATAGGAAAACCCATGGCATGAAACCATTAGATCAAGTTTTGTAGAAATATTTTGCAAGGACTGACACATGGATGGTCAACGCGAATGGAGACAAATGTTTGCAATGAACGATTTATTTGAACTGTCCTCTTGAACACGTAACGACACTGCAGATGGTTTAGTGACAATTGACCTAAGCTAATACCTAGAAATTGGTTGAAGACTTTCAATATGGTTTGATTAAATGATAGGCAAAGGATTTTCCCAACCCATGTAGAAGTGCGACAAAAAGTGTCGTGTTCAAGAGTGGTAAACTACTTTTTAAACAAAGTGTGAAAAATGGATTTGTTTTCTCTCTTTTTCCCCCACCATTTCTGGAAAGTACCTCTTTATTTTTGACAAGCTTGAGGAGGATAACATTTTCTTGTTATATAAGCACATCCTTTGGATGAGTCCAACTTAGTTTAAAATCGAACCCTAAGAAGGAGTGGTTTGTTCCTATTTGTAATCGAAAGGTCCTTTACTGTTAAATTTTAACGAGTCAAGTATAGGAGAAACTCGGTGTTTTTAAATTTTAGGGAGTCAGAAGAAAAACTTAAGGAAACTCCGTGGGTGTAATTTTTCGTAAATTTAGTCTCTCAAGCATGAAAAAGGATAAAATAATATAGGAGAGAACTCTATTGACCATGATTAGTCAATGTATACCTTTTTCGTAAATAGTCCATTTCAGTCTGGAAAAGGGGTAAACTTATACTGAAGGGAAAACTGTTCATTTCCTTTAACGAGTTCGAATAGTCAAGTACTCGGCAATCTTTTCATCTTTAGAGAGTCTGAAAAGGGTTGAAAAGAGAACTCCAAGGTTTCACTTTTTCGTAATTTTCAAGAGTCCAAAAAAGTGATAAAAGTATACTCAGCAGTTTAGCTTTTTTTGTAATTTTTAACGAGTTCGAAAAAGTGATAAAAATGTACTCATTCACTTTTTATAATTTTTACCAAGTTTTGAAAAAGTGATAAAAAGTATACTCCTTTGTCAAAAGGACCATTTCACCGAAAAATCCTATATTCTGCACAAAAACTCAAAAATTAAACATACCTGTTTATGACTAAAAAAAAAAATTGGAAAATGACTTTTCAAAATGGAAAATAAATAAAATTGTATTTTATTTATTCAAAAAATCTTATAAAAAGGAGCTTTTCTAAATAATTTTTACCATTTGATTTCAGAGTGCAAATTGAGAGCTTTTGGTAAAAAACGTTCCGGAGGAGATTATGGAAGATTTTACCATTAGAATTGAAAACCATCAGCTCCAGCTAATCCACATCATCCTTACCTTAATTTTTTTCCATTTTCTTTCTTAATTTAGGGCTGAAATTGATTTTTAAGGAGGGAAATATGTTCAAAAAATCACTCACGGGGGTCCGCAGGTAAAACACATGAAACCTGTGGACCCAAACAATTTTACAAAGGAAAAATTGTCGTGGTACCACACCTTATGCATAAGATACATGCGGATCCACGCACTATTTTTATGCAAAAAGTGCGGAGGCGCCGTAAGAAAAAATAAAATGAATAAATCTCCCAATTTAAACCAAAATTTCTTACTCAAATTACTTCTGACCTTTTAAATTGTCCATTGCATGATATCTACAATGCTTGAGTGGAGAGAACGTGAGCATGAAGAGGTTGATGAGGCTACCTTGTTACATCTGCTTACATTAAGTGTATTGAGAGAATGCAGTTTGTACAAATTTTGGGCCATTCACGGTATGAGGGCTCAAGTAGATTTACTTACCTGGCTAGTAAGCAAATGGGATGTCCAGGAAAAATGCTTTATCATTGGAGGTCACCATCTCGAAATTGAGCAGGAAGATATATACTTTCTCACTGTTTTATCAAGAGGGTTGAGCCACTCTCTTCGTTTGGTGCTAGGGCAGGTGGCCAGTCTGTCACTAGCCTTCAGGATGAATTTTGCAATGAAGAAGCGGACCCCAAGGATAAATGTATTGAAATAAAAACCATTATTTGTCCTAAGCTCAAAGTGGTTGCATTTACAGTAACCAAGTTGTGTAGGAGCGTAGCTCCACATGTTTCTACAAGATCCCAAAAGCAAATTTTTGTTGACTGCTTTAGAGGCACCATTTTCAATTGGTGTGAGGAAGTGTTGGCCAATGTCGAAGGCCAACTGACTAGAGAAAAAAACACGAAGTTGAAAAACTTCGAATATGGAACGATCATGGTTACATTTGCTGTAGAGAGAATTCCTTCTCTAGCCCTACAACTGATTTCAGTCGATCATGGTAGAGTCAAAGAGCATCGGATGGTTTGATGGCTTGCATTGATGGCCCGTCATAGTGAAGGTGGCAAGGTTGTTTGTTTTACCCCAGCATATTTCCATTGGATAGAGAATCAAATCTTCGCGATAGAAGATTTCCCTTATGCTGGGATAGATTTCTGTGGCAACTGAGAGATGTCTCTTCCTCCAGGGACACAATGGGCTGACTTAGGTAAGAATCATTTTGACATGTTCTAAATTTTAATTTTAATTTTTCTTTTTGAATTGTCTAAAACTGATGACAAAAATTTCAAATACAGATGTGGGTCCACGTCGACCAGCCACGCTCTATCCTTTTGACAGGAAACCAGCTGTAGCACCACCACCACCATAGGATCAGACAGCAGAGGTCCTCACCGAACTGGAAAACCATCTGGAGTGGTTGAATTTAGATATTCCAGAGACTACCATAGATGACATTCTACTCCACTTGTAGAGATATGTTATCGGGATTCTGGGACCGTTCAGGAGATTTCTAAGTAAGGTGGCACAGGTTGTAGTGTTTTATCGTGATCATCACCACGGATAGTGGATGATTGATATTGTAGACTTATATAATTGTTTGTATCACTTTTTTCCGATCATAAGGCATTTTGAACCTATGATCGAGGATGATGTAATATTTTTGAAAACACTACGCTTATGCTTTGATATTACTACTATTTCCAGTTATCTATCTTAACATGTTATCGAATGTTATTTTGATCTACTGCTTTAATTATCGCAAATGTTTTTTTATAAAACTAGAAGCTACTGCATCAACTAATGTGTTTAAATTTCTTGGAATGTGTTGATACACAATATAATCAAATTCTCGTTCCAAGAGATGAAATTTCAAAAATAATCTTAACAACACTAGGTTTTCAATTTCATATACTCTATTCAATTGTAATACAATGAGTTCAGAATCTAACCTAATGATCAAACTTCGAATTCCAAATGAAATGGACTCAAAAAATAACTCAATAACTGCGTTATACTATGCAATATTGTTTGTCGTTTGACCGAGGCTTACCCCATGAAAAGATACAAACTCATTAGTGGGTGAATAAATAACCCAAGCTGTGGAAGGAATGTTCCATGTACTACGACAAGCACCATCAACAAAACCAAAGTATGTTTGAAGGGACGTCGACATCTGCAAAATCAAGAGTGATCCAGATAATTAGGGATAGTAGTAAAAGCACACTTAAACTAGGCGCACTCTTCTAATCTACAACATTCCAGCTTATGAAAATAACTAATATACAGGGAATATCTCCACACAAGAATCAAGCATAATATCTCTTCCGATAAAGCCCATTTCTGGGTTTGCCTAAAGAGACCCCGTCAAAGTCAATCAATTCATAAGCCCTTTTTGCAAGATGTCGCTTGAAAATATAAGGACCATGCCACATGGGCTCAAATTTCCAAGCCCCTAGCTTATCGTTAGCTTGATCATAAACCAAGAATAGGTCTCCTTCTGAAAAAATAAGAGGTGTAACACTTCTATCATACTGATCTTTCATTCGTTTTGCATGAGCTTCGGTAGCTAATGTAGCAGTGCACCAATTCTCGTCTAATTGAGCTAAGTACAAAAAGCGTTTCTCCTCTTCAGAAGTGGCTGGTAGTAACTATATGGCTAGTTGGAGTGACGGTATCTCGCATTCAATCAATAATACCACTTCTAAACTATAAACCAGTTGAAAAGGGGTAAAACATGTCGATGTTTTTGCTGAGGTTCGGTATGCCAAGTGCTGAAAAAAGCACAGTGTGCCAATCCGATTTATGAATTTCGATGATTCGTTTGATCATGGTGACTAAAATTTTATTGATAGCTTCAACCAGACCATTGGCCTGCGAGTAATATGGTGTAGAACTGTCATGGTGCAGGCCAAGTTGATCAATCAGTTCGGTCATCATGATGTTTCGAAAATGACTCCCATGGTAAGTAATTATCGCTTGGGGTACACCGAAATGAGCAATCACATGATTGAACACGAAAGTAGCTGTAGTTTTTCCATCTACCGCAAATGTAGGCATCACCTCGGCTTATTTGATAAAATAATCTACTGCAAGAATAATATACCCATGCCCCCCATCTGAGTGAGGATTACATGTAATGAAATCAATGCCCCATTTTGCAAAAGGACCGACAGTAATTATAGGGTGAAGAGGAGCGGGTGGTGCACACATCTTTTGATCAAATATTTGACAGTTGTGGCATTTGCGAATAGCAGAAATACAATCTTTAAATAATTGGAAACGGATTTTTCGTCGTTTTGACCGTGAAATTTGGGGCTAAAAAGTTTGGGTTTGGAGATAAATGATGATATCTCCATACCAAGGATCGATGGTACTTGTTAGTATGAATCTTTTGTCGAAGCGTACGAAAAAATACCACTTTAGCTACGCCTAACTTATAGCCCTAAATCAAATATGGCTGTCAATATCTTCATATTTGCAGTTAGTTGATCAAGATAAATGCTACACAAATCCAGATCTATACATAACAAGATATTAAGCAGTGAAACTAAGGTTTTGCTCCATGCATCCAATAGATAAGACAAGAACAATATTTTTGAAAGAATTTTATATTAAGGGCACCTGAGAGGAAAACAAGAAAGGTGTTTCCAATTCTCCTCAATGGGATGGGTTCTTTGAAAGTCCTCAGTGCTTCAGATCTAGAATTTCTCTCTCTTTTTGGTGTAGAAAACCCATACAAAATATAGAACTCAAAGGGAGCTCACAAAGTGAAGATAGAAAATGTGACAATGATAATGGCTCAAAGTCAGACCAAGAGTAAAGATCCAGAGTGATCTCATAGGCAACAAAAGGTGACAAATGAATGGGAAAACCTTTCTATTTATAACAAAATATTAGGGTAGTATAGAATTTGGTGCATGAATAAAATATTATTAACCAAATTCTAGAACCACCTTTTAGGAATATTTTATTATATTTGTTGGAGGGAAAAGGATTTTGACTTGGGTCAAATAATTTTTTTTTATAAAAAATAAATGATTTATTTATTATTGTAAGGAAATGGTGGAAATATAATTAAATAAATAATGATTTATTTAATTATTTATAAATGATTTAGTCAAATTTAATCTAGGAATATTATTTAAATAAGTATTAAATAACTTATTCCTAGGAAATAATCAAATAAATAAGGATTTATTTAATTGATTTCCTTGTTTTGGGTTAAATATGACCAGGAATAATAATTAAATTGATGTTTAACTAATTATTCCTTGAGGAAATATGAACAAATATAGATTTGTTTATTATTTCCTTTTGGGGTTTCTTTTTTATACCATAAACAACTTAATAAAGGTGTTTTACTAAGTTATTTCACATAGTGAAAGAAATTTTACCTAGGGTAAAATTGTTCTTACATGGTGTACTTGGGTCCATCTAATGATAATAGGTTAGATGACCATAAATTGGTGTAAAAAATTTCCCCCCAACGTACGAGCATTAGGAGCTAATCGTATGACTGAAGTACGTTGTAAGAACTCTATCACTAGACATCAAAAGGGAAGTCAGAGAGAGAAATGTAAGGTAGTCTAATGTGCTAGAGGACTAGACCTTGAGGAGACGAGACTTACAGGTACAACAAGTCTCTTTTAATGAGATGTTACCTGTGCTAAAGGCAGCGGGGGAGGCATACCTATGCCCCCTGAGACAAAGTACAAAAGAATAATGCCTCCAGTAAACAAGGAACCGAATTGTAAAGTACATGCTGGCATAAAAATGAGCTAGATAAAAGATATAATGAGGAATCCCATATACATGTTGTGCCTGGGATAACAACCACGACTTATACAATAACATATGAGTACATGAGATACAAGTACAACCCAAATACCCCCTATAAACAAGGGCTCGCAAAATCTGACTGATACATGCAAATAAAAGAGGCGTTGCAAGCGGCTAAGGCCGAAATCATCAAATATATGGAGCTGCATTGAAGGCGGCAATGAAGAGGTCATGTGGGGGGCTACTTGCAAGGCCACCCCTTCATGAGGGTTGAGACATTTCACACACACCCGGGAATCACTAATATCTGCTATTGCATCACTAGACCATCAAGTATACAGATCTCGATCATGCTGAAAGGAGATGGAGTTGAGAAACAATCAAGTCAAAGGGTAATGAGAAATCCCTTTGCCTGATCCGAGGCACCAAACAAGTGTGGAAGCTGGAACCAAGGTACACCGCCCTCTAGACCTATCTTCTGGAATGAATGAGCTGATGTTGATAGAAGGAGGTCTGCCATAGGTGAGGTGATAAGGGATCCTCAACTACAGCACGAGAGAAAATAGTAGGGTGACTGACAGACTGACACTAATGATGATGATGAACTGGGGGATACTGAGTAGAGAATGGATGACTTCCCTTGTTAGAGCATAAAGGGTGTGGATGACTTGGCAGTGACTGACACAATATCATGAGGGATAGGGGGCAGTGGGGCTGAAGGCCATAATGTGCGACACGAGAGAGGGATTAAGCAATGAAGGATGGAGGACTATGGCAGGATACAAAGGGACTCAGGATAGACTCCGTGAATGTGATGATGACTCAACTCGGATGCTCTACACAAGGGCGACTCGATGGTGCTACCACATAGTAAAGGTCCAATGGGGGACCATAAAAACATGAGTACAAGGGCGTATCTCATGACGAAAATTGACACGAACAAGGACAAGTAAGGAGGCAAAGTGGTGCCCCAAGTACAAGTGTTAAAAGTGAGGAAATTTGATTTTGAGGGGAGGTGAAGTGACCTTTCTTAGAAAAAATGGGTCCTAGTGAATTATAAATCACAAAAAACTAACAAATACCCATTTGAGTGCTTAGTGAGACCTTTCCAATGGTGAAGATGGTATGTCAAACGGAGCTATGCTTTGGTCACAGTGGGTGAAATAAAAATCAAGGGTTTCTCTTCTAATAAGGCATTTTCCCTTCAAATGCATTCATTTTCTTTGTGTATTTGTGGTGAATGTAGAGAGGAGAGAAGGCCCTAAATCTTGTAGTGATCATAGCGGACAAACCGACCGTTGGAATCGAGATCCGTCAGTTGCAGGTAAGAGACCTAATACTACTCTTTCTTTTTGATGGATTAAAAGTTTAGATTAGGGTTCTAAATCTCAGGAATAACCCCTCCCTCATCTTCTTGGCTAGGTCATACTATTTAGGAAAAAAACTGCAACCTGGGAAGCAGGTTTTGCCCTGAAAAGTGCGACCTGTCCCAGGATTTGGTCAAAAAGTGTGACCTATTAGATGGAGATGATTTCAGTGATGTTGTGGGTTGAGAGTTTGGTTTTTTGTGATTGGATACAGTTTTTCCTATCTATATACTGAAAAAGATGATGTTTTTGTGCAGATATGGTAGATATATGGATCAACTAGAGAAAGAGAGACATGGGTACATTACGGTCGGAGATCCAAGTGGATCAGGGTGTCCATCGTGCACTGGCCATGTTTAGGGTTTTGAAATTTGTGGAGAACCCTCTGATGAGATTTGGGGAGCCCTTGTTGGCCCAAATTGTCAATTATTGGGATCTAGATCATGAGGTATTTATAGTGCAGGGGAAGAGGATTGAGTTTATAGTCCAAGATCTGTATTTCCTGACTGGTCTCCCACCATTAGGGATGGTGGGAAATACAAAACCAATGTTACCACGGAGGCATAACATCATGGTGTTTGTAGAGAGACATTGTCGACCTGGCCTCCAAGTCAGGGTCTCTGATACCGATTGGGGATCTAGAGAGGTTAGAGAGCAATGCAGTGGCGGTAGTAGTGTTGCAGATCCTAGGTAGCCAGGTGCTCCATCACATCACTGGAGGGCAGATGATGATTGTGGAAAAAGTACGTGGGCCTAGATGATGTTGGTGTTGTTGAAATGACAGCTGTCACTTTTCAAGTGGCAAGTGAACCATGATTGCGCATATGGGACCGTATTGTGCTCCTTCTTTTTTGAGAAGATCCTAACCTTTCGACCTCATGTACAGCTTCAAGATGGGGGTCCAAGAGAGCCCAAGATGCGCCGGTGGGGGCAAATACCGTGTAGAGGAGGAGGAGGGGCAGTCGGACGGGTGTTCCGACCATAGTTCTTTTCCCATTGGGATCAAATGCCATTGTACATAGAAGACTATCCCTATAGTGGGATGAATTATTGTGGAGATCCATACATGCCACTTCCGCTTGGTCGAGTATGGGGGCCCGATTCTAAGTGACAAGTAACTAATATTTTATGTGCATGTTAAAGTTTGTGAATAGTATATATGGTACTGATTCTTAAACTTTGGATATGCAGATATAGCTCCGGTAAAATCGGTCGAATATATGGGACGACCCACAGTATCAGGAACTACAGGTTCTAGTGGATCGAGAACGACACAGAATAAGGATATGACCGCCCTCCTGGAGGACATCTGTCATAGATGTGAGGGGTTGCTAACTGGTGTTTCGGAGCGAGGTTGGAAAGACTTAGACAACCAGTACATAGAGCTATGTATTGGGCTACCCTCGA
Organism: Pinus albicaulis; assembly: GCA_034641835.2. NCBI lineage: Eukaryota > Viridiplantae > Streptophyta > Pinopsida > Pinales > Pinaceae > Pinus > Pinus albicaulis. Next base: position 966,560,637 of record CM076582.1, on the reverse strand, counting down.
AATGGCAAGATTTCATGCAGTGCATGGTGATGGCCGGTTAAACTATGCGTGATCTACGAGCTGCGGGAGAAGAACCATTGGCTTGGGATCCTCCAAATAGTGATTAAATGTGGGGCAGATGGTGCCGCCTAGTGTGTATGTAGGGGAAATTGGTGCCCCCCAGTTTTGAGTTTTGTTTTTTGTAACATGCTAATGGCATGTCATATGTATCAGGACTCTAAAAACATCTTGTACGACACATATTATGGATATGCATCGTTTTCATGATTCTGAATGTTATTTTCTTCTGGGAAATGTGTGTGATAAATGCCAATATAGGACATGGTTTGCAATGTTATCTACGTAGTGATTTTGTTCTCTAGGTACATGACTAAAATTAATGACTCTAAATTCATGTATCAAAAGTTTCACTCATACATATCCTCTAAAAAGGATAGGATTATCCACACGATAGACACCATTGAGTTGCATGACAAGAAGCAGGGAATCTAAATGGACATGCAAATGGAGGATGCGATGAGAGAGGGCATCAGCTAAAAGACCACACACTGCATCATATTTGGCATGCTTATTGGTGGCAGCACCAATGCAGATCCCATTGGAGAGAACGACAGTATGCAAGGGGGTAAAGATGGCCCAATCTGCCGAGGCTATTTTTTGGGAATAACGACTCGCACCATCGGCGTAGCCGATATAGGGTGTGGACGGGAGGTCCTGCGGAAGAGTGTCAGAAGACAATAAATGGGAGGTGGAAGAACAATGATGGCCGCGTGAGTGCAGATTAGACATCAAACGACAACTACGGGAGGGAGTGGTCTGGATAGGATGGCTATGACTCATAAATCGACTAGAGGGTGATGTATGAGGGCTACGGGAGGTATCGCTAGTGCTCAAGTTGTGGAGATCATCGTAGATACGGATGGTATCATCCTGGTTATGGGTGGGAAAGAAAAGGTCAGGGAAACCACATGTCACTGAAAAGCTACCTAAATCATCAGCATGGGAGGAGAGGCACACATACGAATCGTCACGGGGGATGATAGAAGAATAGGTAAAAAGATGGTCAAATGATGTGGAGCCCAAGAAAGTCGCTAAAGGGAGATCAAGAAAAACAAAAGGAGTGTATTTAGAGGGAATTTACTCTAGGGTCGCACGGATGATGATAGGTACAGGATAGGGGCGGCAGGTTCCATCATCTCAACATCAGGGGGTGGAATGTCAATAGTAGCAGGGGGATCCTCAAGTTGACCTGACGCATACTGCACGAGGATGGGAGAGGCAGATTGATTTTTTTCAACCTCATACTTGAGGATGACCTCTAAAGAGGCGCGGTAATGCATTAGGTGAGGAAAATGGTGGGAATAATGGCCATGGACACCACACAGAGCACAAGGTTTGTTGGTTCGAAGAGTCTTTGGGTTCTTGGCTGCGAACGAGGAAGCAACAAAGGTTTTAGGGATCGTAGACTCAGGGAATGCGACTTTAACCATGGGTTTAATATGGGGCAACTCAGGACAAGTATAGGTGGCACGACCGACACCATCACACAAGGCACAAGGTTTGGCAGGTGGAGGAGGGGTAGGGTCAGTCGAGGTGGCCTTGTCTTTGGATGCCCCCTTCCAAGCTTTGCCTTTCTTTCCCGAAGCTTGCATAACAGGAGAAGGATCCTATTGTGGTGCAAGTGGCACTGTAGCGATGGAAGAAGAGAGGGGAACTGGTTGAAATGGTGTCAAAGCAAGGTAAGGCTTGGGGTGACCTAGTGGGGTAGCGGCTGGAGGGTCAAGGTACCAGACGGGAATTCCCAGGGTTAGATTGGGGAGGGAAAGGGTGGCCATGATGGAGACCGAATAGACTCTGGGAGGGGGAGCAAGGAAAGGTATCTAACTAGTGGGGTAATGGCCAGGAGGGATGGCTCCAAGATGGTTGACCAGGTGGAACTGACCCAGGAGGATAGAGGGGCTCATGGGTACTAGCTGTAGGAGAAGGGCCAGAAGGAAGAGGTCCGGCTGGCTGAGGTGAAGGGCTAGGAGCAGGTTGCGGTGGGCGAGGTTGAGGTTGAGGTTGCTGACTAGCCGAAGCAGGCCACTTAAGGTCAGCCCGAGAAGATTGTATCATGAAAACATTTTCTAAGATGGGATTAAAGACAGGAGGAGGAGGAAGACCAGGGAAGGTTCTAAGCAAGGAGGAGTCTTTGTAGACGTTGGTCAAATAATCGATGGTTTGCTTATTGGCTAAAAAAGAGATGGTCGACTCAGGGGAGGTCTGAGATTTTGGCTCATGATATGTCAACTGGTCAATGGTGATTATATTTCCATTGTGAGGGAAAAACATATTGCGGTGGACCGCGGATGGGACAGCAGACATGGCATAGGTGTAGCTAAGCCCTAAAAGAATGTTATAATCAAGAGGGGTGTCGATGACTTCAACGTCAAGGCAAATAGTCTTGCCTGCAAGAGTGATAGGACAGTTACGAAATAGGCCAATGGGCTGGGAGGCGTGGCCATCTCATGCATGAAGGGTGATTGTGGAAGGGGCCAACTGAGGAGATCCAAGTTGTTTCCGAACCGAAGCAGACATCACACAGGTATATGTCTCCTCATCAATAATACACCGAGACATGTTAGCGTTCCGAATTTTGACTGGGATTGGGAAAGCAACGGAAGCAGGAAGGGGAGGATGGTCTGATTGACGGGCATCGAAAACAATCAATTGGTCATCAACAGGATCTACAACACCCATGGTGGATAGTAGAGCCTTCCATTGAGAAGGACACGACTGGAGGAGTTCCAGTGTTGAAATGGCAGCAGGAGACTGCGCCAAATCATCTACTATGCTATACGAATGAGAAGCTCGACCAAAAGCAGCAGTTCGACGTAATGGGCCCTTAGGAACCTTGGCATGAACCTCAAATTTGGGCTGAGGGATCTCCAAGGGACTAGTGGGTGTCGAAATAGGCTCTGTAGGACCGAAAGAAGGTGACTTGGGGATAGACAGAGCGGGAGGCTTGGGGTACTGACGAGACCAAGTTTGAAGCTTAAGGTCGATGGGTAAAGGTTGGTCAGAGTTCATCATGAGAACCTAGTAATCGGAGGAACCAGAAGGGGAAGGTTGAGTGGTTACCGGTGCGTGAGGTGGTTGGGTAGCCACGAATCCTTGCTGAGGTAAAGGATTGGTAAACACAACTAGTTGAGAAGTAGTTGCATTGGGGGGAATAGTAGGGGAGGCATGCTGTCCACGCAATGTAGCCTGAGACTCCCACATCTGCCGCATCTATGGTAATAGGGGACAATCATGAGTGTAATTACGATAAACACTACAACACAAACAAGGCTTATTGGTATGAAGAGGCATGTCTGGCTTGGGCTGAGTGCCCTGTTGCTGGTTAGCAATGTTAGAGTCAATACCTGAAGGATTGGATCCATAAATACCGGGGGAAGATTGATTTTTATTGTCTTTCCTCTTTATTTGAGAAGAAGGAGGATTAGTCGTGCCCTGCTATGCAAATACTTGCCCTCGAGGGGGTGGTAGGTGATGTTGCAGGGGTTGAGAAGGCAAGGGAGGTGGAGGTGCAAATGCTAGAGGAGCTAGGGCACCAGGCTATGGATAAGGATATTGGGTAGGTTGGGAAACATTGAGGTAAGTAGGAGGTTGGGCAAAAGGAGGAGGCATGCTGTATCCTGGATACATGCTACCTAGATGGGGAAAAGTGCTGGAGGTGTTGGCCCCTCTCGGAGGGAGACCATAGCCCATAGGAGGTTAAGCGTATGGATTTTAAAGAGCTCCAACGATACCGTCGGCAGAATGAGATTCCCCTGGGGTGTAAGCGCCACCGGGTCTGGGGAGGTCAGGAAGGACGGTATAAACATAACCAGACTGAGCATAGATGAGGTCATATTTCAAGGCTATTTGGAGGACGGATTCTTCGGTTTGAGGGAACTGGGATGTGACATCTTTGCTGATGGAAGGTAAGAGAGATCTAAGGAACCAGTCCATATAGACCCGATCTTCAAAGGTAGGAGCTCGACATAAGCTCCTTCTCCTCAGCCATTCCTAGACATGAGCGAAAAGGCGGGTCACAGATGATTGACGGAAAGAAGTCAATAGTTCGGTAGTAGTGTCGTATCAGAGAGGGAGCTGGAAATAAGATAAAAATGCTTGGGTAATGGTCAAAAAGGCGGTATGGGAAGAGGCGGTCTGATCAACATACCACGTAGAAGCTTCGCCTGTGATCGTGCATTGGAATAATCTAAGATGGATGGAATCATCCATAATGGAATTGGATGAACACCACATGTGGAAAGATTGGATATGGTTGGAGGGATCTTCTCCAGCAAGGCCCTCGAACTTGGGAATGTCAGAGGGGAGCTTGGTTGGCATAGCAGGCCAACCAACATCATGGCGGATAGGATCATTGATTAACTGATTGAAATTGAGGAGACTGAGACCTGTCATATAGGGGAGCAAAGCGACAGCTGAGGTAGTTCCCTTGGTGGTTCTTCTAGTGACATTACCAGCATTAGGGCCGGGGTTGGCACTAGTGTTAGGCCCTGGACCAAACATGGTGAAGGTAACAGGGGGATAACCCAAAGAATCAAAAGAGGAGTCGGAGTGCATACTCAGGGGAGGACTAACTCGACGATGGCGGGAAGGAGCAATTCAACCAACCAGAAACTGAGGGTGAAGGCCAAGAAGTCTCCGAGATATACGCCTTGGGGGTGCAATGATGACGGCACAAAGGGAGGAAGAATGACAAAAAAGGGTAGGGAGGTGCAAAATCAAGTGATTACAATGTCGAAACAAGGGCAGAGAGGTGCAGTGTCAATTGATTTTAAAGTCTTTGCCTGGCGGTGTTAACCAGGCTCTTCTTCACTTAGGGTCAGTATGTGGCATGTGTTAATTTTAGTTTTTAAACCTAGACGTTTCGAGAGTAAAATAAAAAATTTTGTTGCGTAACTGAAAATAAATCTGCAAATAACAGTATATAAAATTGAAATAATAGAAAATTAACAGCTAACAATGCATTAAGCTAACACAACAAGGGGGGTCTCTCAAAACTAGTCTAAACGAGGGAAGAAATCTAGTCAAAACACACGAAAAAGAGGCCAATAGATCTAAGGTTGGGAGGGACAGGGATCTAAAGGATAAATCTGCTGGAAAGAGGTGCAGAAAACATCAAAGAGGCAGAGGCAAGGTTGCTGCAAAAAAGGAGGAAAACAACTAAAGGTAGAAGGGAAAAGGAGGTGACCCTAGAGGCAAACCCAAACAAAACTACATGAGGTGATTTGAAAGGGAGAAGAGCTAATTTAAAAGGGATCTAAAGGTGAGGTATCAGATATGAAAATAAAAGGCTGAAACTCTGAAAATTTAGACACCTGAAACAGCTAAAACTCTTCCACAAAAAGTGGAGGGTACTGAAGCCCTAGGGGGCTAGATTCCCACTTAGATGAGTAAAACAGATCAGAAAAATGTCTAAACAGGCTGAGACAGAGGCTGGAAAACCCTAATAGAAGCTTCAGAAAAACCCAGAAAAATTGCTGAAAAATTGCAAAAAAAAGTGCAGGTCGCAGGTTCTGACCTATTTTCTGTCTAGGTCGCAGATTTTGGGTTGAAAAGGGTGCCCTGCAGTCTAGGTCACAGGTTCTGGGCCGAAAAGTGTGACCTATAGTTCTGGCTCCTTCGGCGGCAGATTTCAGAAAATTTTGTTGTCTTAGCTGCAACTGATGTCTGTTACCTGCACAATAGGGCCAGAAACACATGGAAGTTAGAAATGTGAATGTTTTAGTGTTTTAGAGGGGATAAACACCATAAAAATAGGAAAAAAAAAGTTGAAGAGAAACCCTAGTGTCTAAAACAACTGGTTATGTAGGAGTACAGAAAACGACAGCGGTCGTAAATGAAAACCCGTGTGCAGTTGCCAGTTGTTTGTATGACTCTTTTGTAAAAGTGTACGAAAAAAGACCACTTTAGCTACGCATAACTTATAGCCCTAACATCTAATATGGTTGCCAATATCTTCATATTTTTAGTTAGTTAATCAAGATAAATGCTACGAAAATCCAGATATATACATAACAAGATATTAAGCAGTGAAACTAAGGTTTCGCTCCATGCATCCAATAGATAAGACAAGAATAATATTTTTGAAAGAATTTTATATTAAGGGCACCTGAGAGGAAAACAAGAAAGGTGTTTCCAACTCTCCTCAATGGGATGGGTTCTTTGAAAGTCCTCAGCACTTCAGATCTAGCATTTCTCTCTCTTGCTGGTGTAGAAAACCCATACAAAATATAGAACTCGAAGGGAGCTTACAAAGTGAAGATAGAAAATGTGACAATGATAATGGCTCAAATTCAGACCAAGAGTAAAGATCCAGAGTGATCTCATAGGCAACCAAAGGTGACAAATGAATGGGAAAACCCTTCTATTTATAACAAAATATTAGGGTAGTCTAGAACTTGGTGCATGAATAAAATATTATTAACCAAATTCTAGAACCACCTTTTAGGAATATTTTATTATATTTGTTGGAGGGAAAAGGATTTTGACTTGGGTCAAATCCTTTTTTTTTATAAAAAATAAATGATTTATTTATTATTTTAAGGAAATGGTGGAAATATAATTAAATAAATAATGATTTATTTAATTATTTATAAATGATTTAGTCAAATTTAATCTAGGAATATTATTTAAATAAGGATTAAATAATTTATTCCTAGGAAATAATCAAATAAATAAGGATTTATTTAATTGATTTCCTTGCTTTGGGTTAAATATGACCAGGAATAATAATTAAATTGATGTGTAACTAATGAAATATAAAAAAATATAGATTTGTTTATTATTTCCTTTTGGGGTTTCCTATTTAGACCATAAACAACTTAATAAAGGTGTTTTACTAACTTATTTCACATAGTGAAAGCAATTTTACTTAGGGTAAAATTGGTCTTACATGGTGTACTTGGGTCCATCTAATGAAAATAGGTTAGATGACCAAAAAATGGTGTAACAGTACTAATAATAATCAAATATTCATCAGCGGGCGAATGTTCTGCCACAGTTTCTGTGTCAATACTTGGGAAGTCACACATAAGTTCAGCGAATACCAATGATTTCTTTGATTTGGATTTTTCAAATTCCAAATCAAACTCCTGTAGGATAACAATCCATTTGGAGTATTTTCCCCCTAGCAGTTGTTTGGTCAAAATATACATCATAGGGTTACAATCAGAAATCATTGTTGTTTTGCATAATAGTATGTAATGATGAAATTGTTGGATAGCTTGAACTGCTGCCAAGGCCAATCTCTTCAGATGTGATTACTTGATTTCAGTCAGATGCAGATTGCGACTAAGATAATAAATCACATGTTCGTTGTGGAATTCATCTTCCTGAACTAAGACCATGCCAATCATAGAATTGGATACTGCGAGGTATAAAAAGTAATCCTAGTTGTAATTGGCAGGATGCAATAATGGTGCATGGGTCAATGCATGTTTAAGGGAATCAAAATATCGATCAGCGATCTCATCCCAAAAGAAAGGAATATTCTCCTTTAACAACCTGGTAAAACGTTTGGTTAAATAAGCATATTTAGGAATGAATCGACGTAAAAAGTTCGCTTTCACTTACAAAATTTGGAGTTGGCGAAGAATAGAACGAGGAGGTAATTTGATGATAGCCTAAACCTTCGATGGGTCAACACAAATGCATTCCTTTGAGACAACAAATCTGAAAAATCATCCAGATTCAACACAAAAGACACATTTTTGATGATTCAGATGAATCCTATAATGCCTACATCTCATAAAGATAGCTCGTAGATGAGTAATATGATCTACTCTACATGATGAATGAGTAGGTAAATCATCAATATAGGGTTGCACAATGTGTTTAATGTCATAAAATGCATAAGACATTGCCCTCTGAAAAGTTACGCCAGCGTTCTTAAGTCGAAAAGGTAATTTGCAGTAAGAAAAAGTTCCCCACAGAAAAATGAAAGATGTTTTGGGTTGATCAGCAAGGAGTATGTTTATTTGATTGTAGCCTGAAAATCCATCCATAAATGAAAACATTTCACTTCTGGCACAATCATCAATAATTTGATCAATATAAGGGGTTGGATAATTGTCTTTTCGACAAGCTCAATTTATATCCCTATAATCGATACATACTCATATCCTCCCTTGTTTTTTATTAACAGGAACAATATTAGATACCCAATATATTAAATGAATTGGATAAATAAAACCTGCAGGAAGTAATTTCTCAACTTCTTCTTTAATAGCGGCAACTTTTCGCGGATGTATCTGACGCAATATTTTTCAAACAGATTTAGCATCTGGGTATGTTTTAATTTCATGAACAACAATTGATGGATCGTGTTGGGGTTCCCATGTTTTGGAAGATTTGGCAATACCAAAAGATGAGACAACATCAAACCACTTTGGGGCCCTAGGATCTAGCCCTCCTGGACCCGGAGAGGGATCTCTCCAAATAGAGCAAAGAATGATTTATCTTTGAAGCTCAGAATGAGATGTTAGGCTAGTTATGAAGCACAGAAGGGGGGTTTAAGATGGTTTGGTTGGAGGATTGCTGAGTTGGTTAGGGGATCATGGACTGGGAAAGCAATGGGAGAAAAGGAACAAAACAGCAGGAGGCTTCAGCAAAAAGGATAGGCCAAGATAGTGCCATCCATTGGGCTATGGAGTCATGAAAGGAAATTACATGCAACAACTAGCCAAGGCTTTAAAAGGGCAAGTCATCTACACTAAAGGATCTTTTTAGATAGATGATGGGATGGAACATTAAGGAGGAGAGTAAAAGAAGGAAAGGCAACCAACTTTCTGTCTATAGATCAGGTCAGAGGTCATTTAACTCCAGACCTGCTTGGACATACTCAAAGGCATCTCTCAAGGAGACAATGGGGCTGCTTATAGATTAGACCAGAGGTCATTTAACTCCAGGTCTGCTTTAGCAACTCCAAGGGAAAAATAGAGATAAGATAAACAAAGGGATCTCAGAAAGGTAAACTGGTCATGCAAGGATTCTATTGGACAGGGCTAACACTTATCCCAAGTGTTCCCAAACCTTCCAGCTTGAACCTAACAAGAACATCTAAGAACCAATTCAACCAATTCATACATCAGCCAGCAGGCAATAACATCCGTTGCGCTGGTTAAATCAACTGAAACCAGCTCTTAGATAGCACATAGAGTAGAAAACATAAAGGCAGGGAGAGCAGACAGCATAGGGCACCTAACAAGGGTGAATCCTATACCATTATTCTGATGCCTACCAGCAGAACTTGAAACATCATGTAAATGAAATAAACAAAGTAAGAAACACATCACCAATAGTAATAGACCAGGATCCTGTGAAATGTGCTTTGATTAATTGATGCAAAACCAGCCATGTACAATGTAGCTCAATGGCTGTTACAGTCCAGACTTTCTCCTCCCAGCCTATTACATACAAACTACTCTGCAACTTCCTCCCAAGGCTGTTCTAACAGTCAAACTGAATCCCACTAACAGCAATATGCCTAGCAAGGCAACAACAACCTTTACAATTCGTTCTCAGGGATTTTTATAGGGGAAGACGAAGAGACAGAGGCAGATAGACAATTAAATGAGACTCATCAAGACAGCTGGGCGGAAGTGTTCACGCCCATACTGCTTAACGGCAGAATGCGGCACTGTATGTACTATGTGATCTGGTTCGGAGATCTCTGTCGGGTCAGATTTTGACCTCTGATATTTCTTTAGAGTCCTTCTGGCTGTCTGGAGCTCTGTGCTGCCGTTCTGAATAAATGAACTGGTGAAAGATCTGCAACTTCTCCATACCTCCATAACTTCTGACCAACAGTATTTAATGAAGCTCTGTCAGGGCAATTAATCGTTACAGGGCTCGAGGGGGCATGGAGATTTCTTTGTAGGCGGGTGACCTTCTGGAGAAGAGTACTTCTGCTAATATGTAAACACAGATAAGACTTTACCGCGTGCCCTTGGTCTTCGAACTGTGCCTTGATCCTTTGAATACGGGGCGAGACATTTAATTTCATTAATAACAGGCACCAACCCCTTTGAATTCCTTCTGCTGGTCGCTGGCAATGCTGAACGGGCCATCTCTGTGATGTTTGCACACTTTGAAATAGACCTGCTTAGGACCCAGGCAGTGGTGGCGAAATGCTATGGAGGCGGAGGAATGGTTAACACGGTGAAAACCCAAATATTGTTGTTTGGGCGAATTACACAGGGAGACGCGAAAAAACAATAGACGGAGGCTTGAATGTGGGACCCAGCAGAGGTGGAGGATGATTAAATCTGAGCCGTCAGATCCGGGAGGAGACGGACGGCGGAGATGCAATCGGGAGGGTTTCAATCGGGGGAATCAGAAAACAAGGTTGCGACTGATTGGAGGGCACAATGTGAATGTTGCGACTACGATCGGGCGGGGGGCTGCGATCAGCGCTGGCCGTCGATCTGGCGGGGGAATCAACGGTGGAGAACGCAATCGGAGGGGATGCAATCGGGAAAGATGCAATCGGAAGAAACGCAATCGGAAGGGCACAAACATGAGACACACACAAACTTTCGATTGCGATCGGCAAGGGAGAGCGCTAGCCATTGGATCATCAGGGTAGATCAACGGTGCGGAACGCACCGCGGGACTTATCGAAACAAAACAATCGCATCGGGTTTTTGAGTATTACAAAGGAAATGCACCCGCCGGTTGTTTCGATTGCGATTGGCCCTCAAGGCTTAAGCGCTTGGTCTTGGTTGACGGACATGTGGGGAAGTGGTTTGAAAGGGGCTGGCAGAAAAGGGGCTAAGCCTTATATTAAGGTCGAAAAGGGGTTTTGGGCCCATTTTAATGTAATTTGAGGGCCGAGAAAGGTAACGATAGAGGAATAGAAGGGGAAAGAGGGAAGAAAAGGGGTAGGGGAGGAATTTAAAGGGGATTTTGGGGGGATTTGAGGGGTAAAAAGGGGAATAGAAGGGGAAGATAAGGAGGATAAATAAGAGGGAAAAAAGGGGCCTTCGGGCATTTCTTCACCAATAGAGAGGCTTTATAGGGGAAATCAGCAGAGGGGATTTGATAGAAGGATAAAAGGCACATAGAGGCTTCAAGGGGACTGTGTTTTCAAGGGAAATGCATTCCTTGAAGACTCAACAACCATTTAGCCCCCTACTTGCTTGTCAAAAATTTCATAGGGGGGCTAACAGATCGATTCCTATAATTTATTCATATGACCAGGCAAAAATGTCACGGAATTCCTAAAATAGGGCTTTATATGCTTGGAGTTCATCTCGCGTACAAGAAGCACCTATATGAATGTTTTTCTAGTTTTATTGAGATGTCAATAGGAATTGTCCTAAAGATGTTTGCTAATTTCAATTTAGAATCAGAATTCATGAGAAGATTTCGAGGTTCATTGACATAATCAGCAGTAAAAATGGAGGAAAAATCAGTTTCAAAATGATCGAGATCAGGTAAAAACGAAGATCGATGATGAAGATATTCCCATGGTAATTCTTCTATAGACAAAAATTCACGAATATGCTCATCAGTATTAAATACTTGTTGAACAAGATTCTGAATTGATAGTGAAGCTGAGCTTGATATCGAAAGTGATTCCTCATTGATCACATTCACTAGATCAGGTTTAGTTGAAGGAGTATCAGAAAATGACTATATTGCCTGATATGCTAATTCAAAAGGACTCAAAGGCATCGCACCATTGAAATAATCTAGTTCTGAGTCTGAAGGTACTACCCAAGGATCATCAAAGGAAATAGTACTTGATGTAATCATATTGATATTAGCAATAGGAGGTGGTACGTTGGGAGAAGGCAGGGAAAAAGTTCCGAGTAAAGAAAAATCTTCAGTTAAACCTACTCCAACATCTTTATAAGGGATATTCAATTTTCCGACATGTTGGATGCTGTCAGTAGTGGATGGATCAGTTGAATAATATGAGAGCTGATCTATTTTAACGATATTTCCTTTATGAGCAAACATGATGAGACGAAAGACCGATGACACAACAACAGTCATGGCATAATACCAACTGCGACCCAAGAGAAGGTTGTAATCTAGAGGGGCATCAACCACTTCCACATCTAGATTAACGGTTTTTCCTTCGACCTCTATAGGTAGATCCTGTAAAATACCATACAAATGGAATCCTCTTCCATCAAAAGCTTTGAGGATAGTCAGAAATTGGTTAAGTGTTGGAGTTCACCAAGTGAATTCCAAAATTTTAACAACAAGATACACGTAGAAGCCCCTTCATCAACAAGATTACGAAAGCAACGTTTGCTTTTTACTAAAACTGGAATTTGAAAATCCATTTGATGAGGTAGGCAGGGCATAAAATTTTCCAAATCGAAGATCATTAGGTTCGAATCTTGAAGATATATAGCTCCTATGGCTGACAATATCAATTTTCTTTGGGCTGGACATGATTACAGCACTTCCAAAGCCAACATTGCTGAAGGGGAAATCACCAAGTCTTCAACAGTGTTGTAGTTCTGAGCAGCTCTCGCATGTGGATTGAAAGCTGATTTACAAAGTACACCTTTAGCAGGCGGTTTGATAACTATGTCAGGATTTGGTTTCTCGATCTGTAGCGGATCAAAAACTGAGGGAGATGTAGTTGATGTTGAATTATAATTTTCTACTTCTTTACCAACAACAATAATTTTACTACCATAATCTTGTGATCGCGTCGCAACCATCCAGATATATTCTAGTGTATTCGAGGAAGATCCAGCCATGTTACTATCTTGAGCAGGAAATGGATCCTTCAAGATAGCAGGTATAGGCGAACCCTTAACGAATTTCGATACCTCGGCTCTATGCGGGAACTCTTTAGTAAAATTATCCTCATCACAGATCATACAAGCATAACGAGGTTTTCGTTTATCATCAGTTGGTTCTGTTTTATCGTTTTTATCTTTTGAAGATGATTTTTTTTTTATATTCTTACCTTTATTCTTACCACCATTTTTAGGTTTGCCTGTAGATGATTCTACAACATGAATATCGACGGAAGTTTCAATGGAAGAATCTCCTTTTAGTGAATCGGGTAAAGTTATAATAGGAGAAGTCGTCTTGGAATATTTCTTCTTACTCTTGCTAGTGTTAACAAAACCAATTACACCATCAGCAGCATGATATCCTGAAGGAGTTGTAGTTAACCGATTAGGTCTTGGTAAATTGGGGATTTTTTCATACAGAGTGCCTGACTATGTATATACAAGGTCAAGGTACTAAGCTTGAGAAATGACTTTCTCTTCTATAACAACGCCTCATTTGGCCACATCTTCAGTAATTTTGGGCAATAATGATTTGATAAACCATTCAGCCAAAATTTGATTTGGAATAAAGAATTTCACTAAACGTCTCCTACATCTCCATTCATGAATGTGATCAAATATGTATGTAGATGTAGATTGTTTTAATGAGGTCAACAATTCCATACCATTTTCGTATCTGACAGGTAATTGAAAATGGGTTAAAAAAGAACTAGCTAGTGCATTAAAATTATTAAATGAGCCTCATGGTAACTCAATGTACCATTTGGCAGCTAGACCAATGAGAGTTCTCTAAAAAAGAATTCATTGAATAAAATCATAGATTAGTGAATTGGATGCACACCAGAGGTGATAAGTCATAACATGATTAGATGAATCTTCTCCTGACTTACCTTCAAAATTTGGAATATCACTAGGAAACTTATTAGGCATCGGTGGCCAATACAGAAGATAAAAAATGGGATCATTCGTAAGGCATGATAGATTAGGTAAATCTAACATTTATATGAATGGTAACCGAAGGTAGGGTCTTGATCAAACCAGTTCCAACCAGTTCCAGGAGGAGGATATCCAAGATATCCTAGAATCGGATGTGCATTGGGAATTGTGAAACCTCCTTGATAACTAGGATTAATCGGACCATACTGGGGTTGTTGAGGTACTTGATAAGTATACCAAGGATACGGCTGATACTAATATGTTGGATTTTTTGTAGCATGTGAAAATTGATACTGCCCCTGGTACAGTTGATAAGTAAATTGTGGTTGACTAGTGAGAATTGTACTTGTACCAGATTGTCCTGTAGGCATCTGGACCATATTCTAAATTGTAGGTCCTGATTGCGGCTCAGATACTTGAGAAATTTTCACTGATACAGGGATAGTAGAAACAGGAGCTGCAGATACTCCAGAAATAGGTGTTGTAGGTTGAACAGAAGTTGCAGTAGCACTATAAGACTGAGGCAGAGTTCTAGGTGTACTAGGCCCAGGCTACTAAACATAACTAGGTGCAGAGACTTGAATGGTAGGCTGGACAGGTTGCTGGGTCGGACCAAAACCTATAGGTTGTCCAGGTTGATTAGGTAACTGCACATTGGGTTGTAAAGTCTGTTGAATTTAAGATGAATCGCACACCATATTAATTCTGAGGTATTGACCCATAGAAGGTTGTGCATATGGAGGACCATAACCAGGTTGAACATACGTTTGATAATTAACTGCCAGATTTCCAGCTCCTTGCAATAATGGTTGACCTAAAGGAGGTTGAAAACCTTGAGCTGGGTACTGACCTTGAGGTTGAAATTGACTTTGAGGCATGTAGTGAATCTGGGGTTGATATTGACCTTGAGGTATGTACTATCCTTGAGGTTGATATTGAACTTGAGGTATGAACTGAATCTGGGTTGATATTGACCTTGAGGTATGTATTGTCCTTGAGGTTGATATTGACCTAGAGGTGTGTATTGTCCTTGAGTTTTCTCCCCAGGCTGTAAATATTGTCCTACAGGTTAACCTCCAGGTGGTAAAAAACTACCCTGAGGTTGCCCTCTGTGCGGTAATTGACTACCTTGAGGTTTCCCCCCAGGCGGTAACTAACTTCCTTGAGGTTGCCCCCCAGGCAGTAACTGACTTCCTTGAGGTTGAGGATTTTGAATATTTCCAGACATCATAAAAATCTATTTTGTGTTCAACGTGCCAGTGTTTGTTTCATTTGTAATAGATGATAACATTTGTTCAATTGGTTGAGGAGTTGCTCCTGAGAAGGTACCAGAGAGTGACTGGTATCCCAGAGGAACAGACAAACCACCCTATAAAAATTCTTCTGGAGCTTCTAAAAACATATATGACTCACCCAGCATAGCTAATGAAGGTCGATAACCTCGCGGTGTAGGGTAAAAAGGAATTTGGGGTGGTGAATAAGTAAGACCTACGTTTTGTAAAAAATATGTCATTGATAAATACCAAGCGTCAGTTCTAAAAGAACTGTAGAATACTGATTCAAGCTCTCTAAGATTCAAAGTTTCTTGGGTTTTAGGAAGAACTACATCTTCGTCTGGACCAACAAGCTCTTTAATACATATGAGATCAGAAGGCAGGTTTTTAGTAGTTCGATGTCTTACTCTAGGTGAATCAGGATCACTAGAATTTAGAGTTACAAATCCTGAAGATGATTCCAACAAGAAGGTTCAGTTTCTGGATCAGAAATTTCAGGTTCTTCAACTAATTCACTGGTTGCAGAAGCAATTTCAGTGATTTCAGAAATTGAAATTGGCTCTTGAATATATTTTGTTGTTTCTGATTGATTTATTTCATGATAATCAGGATGAGTAATTATGGATGATTCTCTTGGTTCCGTTGATCTAATTCTGCTGGTAGTATGTGGTACCGGAGCTTTCAGTCCTTCAAGTTGGCTTGGTGTATACTTAGGGGGTTTCCCATGAAGTCTACGTGATTGTCTTGGTAATTCAGCCACGATTAAAAGTTATTAATCACACGCAATCAAAGAAAATTCCAATCAAAATTCCTAAAGTCATAAAGGATACAATCAAATGATCAAACGATTATGAAATATAGGAGATCAAACCCCACACAAACAGTATATTCCCACACTAAAAACACTATTTGGTGATGAAATCCAACATCGTAGTATTTTAATGTAGAAATGGCGGTTGGAAGAGTTACCTCGACAACCTAATTAATGAAACATACCGGTGCAAGTTTATCCACATAAACCATCTTGAGTGAAGATAACCCTTTGGAGATTCCAAGTGAGTCTATTCGACGTCTGATCCAGGTATAGTGGGATCTTTCCTCCACCGTCACCTTAGGAAAAAATCTTAAAGTTTATGGTCACTAAGGTCACCAACAGGAACAAATATACCTGGGGGAATAGTCTACGATCCAATATACGCGCAAGGGCAGAGTAACAAAGATCAATCCCCTTGAAGGCTCCTTGAAATAATCCAAGGTATACCGACAAGTGACACCAGGTCCTCGACAATGGTCAATTCGAGGTTTACCATTGTTAATACGCGCACATATTCTATCGTTCCCAATGAGATAGAATTGATCACCTCACTAGTTCAGATATGATCTCGTGCTTGACTCCTTTAGTAGGAGCTTCCCAGAGCATATTTTTCCTACCCCAAGATCGACTACTTGTTTGTTTTAATTGTCTCGGAGAGTTAATTACTCCCTACTCCAAGACACTAGCCTAAGCTATGTTGGTGAAAAGAGTCCTAGAAATATAAAAATTACTAGATTGATTTTAATTTAAGCGTTGCTTTTAATAGGTTGTTTCTTAGGACAATAGGTGTGAAAGTGAAACTTTGATGATATGTAGTGACCCGACTCAAAACACACTAAAAATGCATCTATTATGAGAAACAATTCATTTCCTTTCAATGAATTGTATCTAAAAGAAAGAGTTGAGAAATGCAATCTTTTAAAACAATTCTTTCCTTCAAAACAAGAACATATGAAAATAAATCTTATCTCATGAGAACTCAGAATGATCAATTTCTAAAAAAGAAATCCCTTTATTCTTCAAGATCAAAAATACAATCAAGCATTCTCCAAAAGAAAACTACAATTTCTAGAAATAACACTCAAAATTAAAACACTAATTTCGAGATGTAACGATTCTAAGAATTAAATCTAAAATCAACACTTTAAATATTTCGAGGAAGTTTTGCTTAGTTTGTAATCGAACTAAGAAATTCTTTGCTGAAATGAGAAAAAACTCTAAAACATCCAATTATGGTTTTTTTAAGTGAAATTAAAAACTTAATGAAATTTTTTTTTAAAGATTTGCAAATGAGAAAATAGGATCTAATTCTCATAAAACAATTTCTGCTATGAAGTCAAAGACTTAGCAAGAAAACAATGAAATACCAGTGATCTAAGGTATACATAGGTTTCTAATATTTTAGTGACATAAAGAAAAAGAAAAAATCAGTTATATCATGTAGATCTTGTAGAAAATCATTCAAAACTTAAAAATGCTGAAAGAAACTCTCAGAAAAAGCTTTTTGATAGAACATACAAGTCTGGGTATATACTGAGAATCCTACACGCTGGTCCTGGAAAAGAGAATTTTAATTTTTTCAAAAAATTTCTCAGGGTCCACAGGTTTTAGTGTAAACAGGTGCAGTGCCACACTATGTATACAAAAAAATAGCAAAGATGACTGCACTGTGCCTAAAGACAAAGTGCGAAGACCAGAAAACATAAAGAAAAATAAAAAATTCTAAATCACTTTTCAAGGACTCTACAGGAATAAATTACCCAAGCTAGTATCAATCAATCAAAACTAGAAAATAATTTCACAAGTCAAAAATAAAATGAAAACTAAGTTCAAGATCCATTCCCCAGTGGAGTCGCCATTTTGTTGGATGGATAAATCGTTATTGCAGACAAGACAAATCTCCCTAGTATCCTACGATAAGTAGCAACAAACAGACATATGTAAATTACTTTCTCTAGATTATATTTGATCTAGAATTATCTATAATGAAGGATTTAGGACTTACCTATAGTCCAGCGTCGATCGTAGTCTTCTTTCCTATTGCTTTGAATACGTCTCCTTTTGGCATCTACAATAAAAAACATGAAAGAATCAGAAGCACCTGCATAATATAGAATAATTCATAAACCATAAATCTATCTTGATGATCAAGGAATTCAAGAAATAAACCATTTAAATTAAAAATTCATTGAGAAAATAGGATCCATTTGTATTATCTTTAATGAAAAAAGGAGCCTTACAACCGTGTTCGCCTTGATGTCGTACAGGTCCTTTCGGGGTCTGAAACAAGCATTTCCTCTACTTTGACAAGCCTTTGCACTCTCTCGACTAACATACACATGAGTGTGTAACCATTCCCATATGATAATCAGTTAAGAGAGTCACAGTTTCTCCAGCAATTATCCTCAAAAAATCTCAAAGCCTAAGTCCCTTTGATGCTAAACTATGGCCTCAATTTATAGCAAAAGAGAAGAGGTTGCAGCTCCAAATAAGAGGGGATAGAATGCTCTTTCAAAGGGATTAAGTTCCACATACCAAGGGGTAGGCTCCTTTAATGGAGGGATGAATGTACATGAAAGGAGCGAACTTTCCACCGAATAATTGTTTCTAGATGCTTCCAGATTCAACCAGCTGGGCTTCCAAATTTTACTTCCGCCTTCACTTTACGTTTTACAAGGAACCGGACCTTAAATGAAGAAAAGTGTGGACGGTTCTACATGTTCTAAAAGAAACATATGCGGCACCGCAGTTAATACTAAGAGAAAGTGTGGTACAAGCATTTTTATGACTTTTATAAGCTTTTCTCTCAATTTCAAGGATTTTTTTTAGGAACCTGATGTTTGTAGACTTCTAAGGGAGTATTGTATGAGTAATGATGAACCCATACAGATAGTAAAATGTCATGGTGAAAATTTTAGTGTAACAGTGAGTATAGGGAGTAGTCTTATTCTCTGCTCTGAGCTTTGAGATAAAGTCAACGGGGTCATATGACCACATGAAGTTGAGCTTGAAATGCATTTGTTTCAAAATTGAATCAACTTCCTTGCCTGCTTCCCCGGCGTTACAAATAAAAGGACAAACTTGTGTTTTAATTTTAAACTAAGATTTCTTCTTTGCTGCAACAAAATGCAGATAATCCATATTGATCATATGTCTGATATATTCTAATGAGAAAAATCTCATAGGAAAATACATAGGTAACTTGTATGGAGGTCGTTCACACCCATACACTCTAATTTATGTGTAGTTTTGGTACAAGTACAAATCACTTTGTTTAGTCTGCTCACTAAGATGTAGAAATCTCATTATCTTTGGCCCTATTCTTGGTTCAACATCATTGTTTAATAGGCAGGAGGCTACACACAAAAACTGGTCATCATAGTCATTGCAGGTAAATTCATTGGTATGCTCCTTACAAAGTAAGACTAATGAATAACATATTGAACATTTCCTTGCTCAGCCAATTTCTATAATGCATATTGAAAACACTATTTGTGATGAAATAGAAATAAATACACTAAAATATAAGCATATTTGAAAATACCTTCTGTGGAAAATTTTAAGAATTGTTCATGAATGGAATCAACTAAGAACTCACTATAATGGAAAATGATTGAGGAATTTTCATCCTTTGAGAAAATCGATAGAAAACCCATGATGGCTTCGTCAACCCACTGATCATATTAATAGCCCATTAAGAAAGAAACTATAGAGATAATTTGTTTGGTCATTTCAAGGAACATGTATGGTGGATATGGAGGACATTTCTTAGGTAATTGGGCATCCTCAGGTAAGAAAATATGAAAATTCTTGGCTCTATTAGGAAAGGTAAGGTTTTTATAAAAATACATGAGGGATTCTTAAGAAAATGGTTTTAGGGAGTCAATGTTTAGGCTTTCTAACATTAAATTAATTGACCCAGGAAATTGCAGCATTTTATTAATTGACTAAGGGGGTATGGTGAAAATAAATTCACCATTCTAGGCTATAATGGCTCTTTAGCTAGGGATGTACCCGCAATGACACCATGACACAGATTCAGGAAAGTGATGGGTCTGAACTTTGGGGAAAAATGAATGGGAGCAGGAAGGAGTCCCAAAAACCGAATTCATCGCTCTGGTCAATGATATTTTACTTTAACTAGTTGTGAAGTTCATAAAGGTCGAATTCAAAACTAGTTTCAAGGATTTTATATTATTGATCTACCAGGGGCATGTGGTCAAAGTCAATAGCAGGAGGTAGAAAAGTGTTTTCATTAGTTTTCTTAGATTTTCCTTTAAGGTCCATGATGAAAAGGAAAAGATGATGTTTTCTGTTATTACCCGAGAATTTAGTTCACGGAAGGTCAAGATCAATAATTTTCAGCTCCTGACAGGTGATCTTAGCGATTGGAAACTGGTGTAGGTTGTGGTTTTTCTAATCTGGGTTGTGCTGGCAGGTTCAAAAATTTTCTAGTTTGCTGTGGCAAATTAGTATTATAAAAAATTGGATTATTCCATAGAAGGGGCAATGGAAAAGGATAATGCCAAGTTATATAGGAAAATGGGCTACTATTGGTGTCTTTATCCATTATGGAGTGGATTTGTTGGTTAGGGCAATGGGTAGGCCATGTGGCGAGAGTTGGTTGGACAATAAGTGTAACGATAGGGGCAGCAGGATGAGCGAGATGAATACGTGGTGGTAGGGAAGTGGTGGTGAGGAGATATGTGGTGGGTAAAGGAATGGAGTGGGGGAGAACTCTAAATGGCTAACTCTTTTTGTGGGAGTGGGATGGAGTGGATTTTAGAGGGGGGGTAGGTTGGTAAGTGGTTTTAGGAAGAGGGAAGTGTCAAAACATGAATGACGGCCATGTATAGGGGAGAAAGAAAAGTTAAACCACCTTTTCCGACCCCACCCCCCCTAATTGTTAGATGGGATGGGGGTCTCTGAAATTGCTGGCCTGCCATTGGATCGAGCGTGTTAGATCTCTGTCCTCAGATCTAGTGCACAGTTTATCACATAATGACAAAAAATTGTTTCAAAACACTTTATTACATGAAATTAATTGCGATTAAAGCCATGATTAAACTAATTAACCCAATCTTAATTTAAAAAATCACTTTATGACATAAATTAATCGCACTTAAATGATGTGATTAGTCTAATTAAAATTTTAAACTTATCTCTAATACTACATTTAGACCTAAAAGCCTTAATTTTTTATTTTTCTAAATTTATACATCATATTTTATTTTTTTGAGTGGAATTTAGACTAGCTCACTTATTTGGGGGTTTTTCCTTCATTTTTCCTATATTTTTATTTTATTCTTTTCTTTCACAAATGTATATTTTTATCCCATTTTTCTTTCTATTTTTATTTTCTCTTCCAATTTTTTTTCCTGGAAATAATTTGAAAGATGAAATATTAGTTACAGCATATTTATAAAAATCAATAGATATTTATCAATCTATCTATAAAATTTAAGACCCTAACAATGGCTCGAATGGGGATGGCATCCTCCCTGTAAGATGCCAATAAAACCGTAGACTAGTAGCTTAATCCATTGGGCATACCATCTTTATTCTATAGCTCAAATGATTCATTGTTGTTATTATGAATATGGAAGCAACTAACATAAACTTAGGGCCTTATATTTAGGCTTGAACCTGTGGTGTTAGGCATAGACACTTGCATTAGAAAAAATAAAATAATATTTACAATGAATTGAATGAAAAATTATCTTTTCTTGAGAAAAATAGTGTTTGAGGAGTCTACCATTGATAGGTCAACTTGGTATTTCTTCTCATATTAATTCCTTCAAAAATAATGCATTATTCCCCTGGTAGGATTCTATTTGGAAGGGTCCTTTCCATTGACTATCAAATTTACCATGCTTTCCTTTGTCTTCATTCATAGCATACCACTTCAAAACAATGTCATTTAATTTAAAATAATCTATTTTGGTCCTTCTATCATAGGTCTTCTTGATTTTGTCCTGAATTACTTGAGTTTTGTTGTATACCTCCTCCTTATATTGTTGCAAATGTATCGTTTTATTTATTCTTCTCTATAAGTTATTTTCTTGTACTTATGATTCATGTAAAACTTTTAGCACAGGGATTTCAAGGGAGGTAGGAAAAATTGTATCCACTCCATATACCAATTGGAAAGGAGACATTCCAATAGATTTCTTCGTGCTAATTCCATCAGCCCATAGGGAATTAATCAACTTCTTATGCCAGGACTTTTATTTTCCTGCAATATTTTACTTATGATGTTGACTAAACTCTTATTGGAACACTCAACTAACCCATTCCCTTGTCGGTAATAAGAAATAGTGTGTCCTAATTTTATGTCGTATTTGTGACAAAATTCAATCATTATATTTTAATTTAAAGCAACAGCATTGTTGGTAATGGTCTTATTTGGACAACTGAATTTGGAAAGAATATTAACGTCTAAAAACTGAATGATTATAGTGCTTGTAGCTTGTCTGGTTGGAATAGCTTCAATCCACTTAGTAAAGTAGTCAGTCATTTCTAAAATATATTTATGTTGAGTGGAAGAGCTTGGATGGATTTCTCTAATAAAATCTATACCTAGTTGTTGGAAAGGAACCTCAATTGAAATTGCTTTCAATGGAAAGGGAAAAAAATCTCTCTTTCCTTCCAAAATTTGGCACTGGTGCCATGTAGTAACTTTCTTACGAACATCTGCAAACTGGGTAGGCCAGTAAAAAACAACCCTTAATATTTTGTTAGTTGTAGGTTTCCAGTATAAATGTCCTACATGGTCACCTTCATGAAATTCTTGTATGAATTTGTCTGCTTCATCCTACAATAAACAATTTAGCAAAATACCTCCAACAACTTTCCAAGACACATTCTTATCTAAAATGAAAAATTTCATATCTTTGACTTGAGACATCTAGCTTTTATCTTAGTTAAACATCGAGGAGCTTGTAAATTTTGTAATACAAAAATAATATATGCATACCAAGGAGAGGTAGAAAATAATTATGATACTTGTGGAGTCACCTACTCTTCCTGTTCATTAAGTTCAGATATAAAATTTATGTCTAGTGCATGAAAATTGGACTCGGTCATTATTTTTTCTAATCCTTGACCTTTGAAAAGCTTACTGTGTTTTATCTGAATGTCATATTATAGAATAATTACAATCCATTTGCCTCTCTTCCCATCTGGATTAGTTTGTTTAAGAATATATTTTACCATAGGATTTGGGACAAATGCAATGATATGGGGATGTGGAATGTAAACTCTAAAATATGTGATTTATTTCACTAAAGAAAATTCTTGTTTTTCCATGGTATTGTATTTTAATGAGGCATCCTTTAAATCTATACTAAAGAAAGCAATAGGCTTTTCATATCCTTCATTGTTTTTCTGCAACAAAATTGTTGTAATGTCTTGTTTAAATGAAAAAAATCATGAAATCTTTTGTAAAGTCGAGGTAATTAACACATGAGCTCGTCTCAATGCTTGCTTCAGTTCATCAAATGTTTATTTTTCTTCTAGGTTCCATTTTACTACAATGTATTTTCTTAACATAATAGTTATGGCTCTCAAAAGTTTAGCCAAATTAGGTATAAATCTCCCAAGAAAATGTATCCTACCATTGAAAGATTACACTCCTTTTTTCTTTCTTGGAGTAAAAATATTCTTAATTTCTTCAATTATAGTAGGGTTAATTTTAATACCATATTTTGAGATTATATGGCCTAGAAATTTTCCTTCTTCTAAACCAAAAAAATATTTTTTGGATTCACAAATATGTCATAATTCCCACATCATTCAAAAAAAAATTCAAATGATGTAAATGATCTTCATCAACTTGCAGAAAACATTTATGTCACCTAAATATATCACAATGAATCTCTCTCTTTCATACACAAAATCTATGTCCATTACTCTTTGCAAAGTAGTCCCTGCATTCATCAACCAAAAAGGAATTTTGACATACATGAAAGTTCCCCGAGGTGTTGTAAAACCTGTCTTACGTTGGTCATCAGTATGTACTAAAGTCTGGCTGTAACTAGAAAAGCCATCCAGTAATGAGATCAAGCTTGATCCAACTACCCTCTAAATTATATGATTCGTCTTTGGTAAGGGATGGTTGTCTTTGAGAGAGACTTTATTCAGGTTTCTAAAATCGACACACACCCTTATTTCACCAGACTTTTTCCTTACTGGTACCATATTTGACACCCATTTAGAAAATCTGACTGGTACTATAATGTTTGCGTCCAACACTTTTTTAACCTCTTTCTCTATCAAAGGAATTAGAATAGGATTAACTCTCCCATTTTTTTTCTTAAAAGGTTTTTTATCATCTTTGATGTGTATGGCATGTTCAGTTATGGATTTGTCATAAACCTTTAAGTCCTGATATCCCCATGCAAATATATATGTATATTGTTTAAAAAAATCTTTGTATATCTTTTTTTATTTGGGAGGTAATGATTTGTAGAGCTTAACAATTTTAGGCTTTTTTTTAGTTCCTATATTTCAATCAGCTACTTTGTGTCGAGATAACTGAATTGAAGGCTTCTTTTCTACATTGTTAAAATCAAACAATTCTTCAAGTGGTACGAAACCTCTTGGAATTTTATTATTCTTTAATTGCAATATTTTAGATTCCTTAAATTTTTCATCAGCTTGATTGAAAATGTTTCCCTCTTCATTTTGTTCACTTTCTTGTCCTAGATCACTGTTAAAATTTTCAAAATCGTCTTTTAGTTGCAATAAATTGTCAAGATTTTTATCATTATGAAAAACTTGCCAATATCTAATATTATCAAGAATAATAGATCTATGTTTGACATTAATTTCTAATTTTCTTATTTCTCTAAAAGGAATTTTGCAAACATTTGCAAAGCAACTAATGCATCAACAACAAAAAATTGATCTCTAAGAATTAACTATATCTGATATTCTGGAAAGAAATGCAAAAAATCTAAAACAACATTTCTATAGGTTCTCATTCTAGGATCTTTAGCTCAATATTCACCTTTGATTTTTTTTATGATTAATTCAAAATAGCCATGAATTGAAATATTATTTTCTCCCATTTGTTTTATTTTTTTCATTCCTTCTATCAAAGCTTCATACTCAGGTACATTACTTGTGCATTCAAAATTCATTTTATAAAAATATTTCCTTGTTGTACCAGATTGTGTATTAGAGATCCATACTCCAATACCATCCCCTTCTTTACTCAGTGCCCCATCAAAATCCATGTTCCATAACCCATCCGGTTTTACTTATTCTTGAGTTTCAATTTTATTTTTTTAACATATTTCTCTTTTGGTTCGATGTCTGTAACCTGATCCTAGATGTATGTAACCCAATCCTGTATTTCCAAACAAATATCATTGTGAAAAATAAAAGAATACATATCTGAATGCACAGAGTAAATAGGATAACTGTTAGGTCTGTTTTGGATACTCACCATGTATTTCATTAAGTTTTCCCTATACAATATTCTTTGTTGGCCAAAAAAATGAATTGTTGCATATGTCATGTTCAGTTGCAATGTACCCTGTATTTTTTCTCCCCATGATATTTACAAGAGCATGCAATACTTAGGAGGAATATCAGCCACAAAAACGTCCATTACTAAAATTTTTGATGGGATTTGAGTGAGAGTAACACACAAATCCTTGATTAATCCCAATAATTTTACTCTATTTAAGTCAAAGGAGTAAATTTATTTATAAGGTCTCATTATATCCAAACTCAATTTTTCCATGATTGCTTTTGTCATCAGATTGTGTGAGGCTCCTAAATCTAACATGGAATTATGCAGAATAAAATCATGGATGTTTATACCAACGTAAAATGGAGGAACACAACCATATTTTGGAATACCGTCTACTTCAGGTCCAGAGAGTAACTTGGACTGATCATCAGTTACATTAATGTTGCCAGTTCCTTCCTCAATTTGTACTGCCTTTTGAAATTGACTTCTATAGACATCATTTTTCACTTATTCAAGCAATGGAATCAAGATTTTGAATTTTGAAAGCTCATTTTCAATTTTAAAATAGGTTTGAGACCTTTCCACTTCCATAATACTTACCTCTTATTTTTTAGGAGTTTCTTTCTGGGGGGGTTTCTTTCTAAGGGATTTCTTTCTTAGGGGTTTATTTTTTAGGGGTTTCTTTCTATTTTTCTAATAGCAGCTGTATCAATGGATGAATTTTTGGTAGGGTTTATTTCTATATTTTTTCTTCTCAAGTTGTATTTATTATGTACTTCCATGATAGCATTTTTATATTTCGGTTGATAATCTGGCGACTTTGCAGGCATATCCTCTGGTAATGACAATTGGAACATGTCTTGTTCCTCTTTTGTTAGAAAAAAAAGGTCTTTTTCACCTCCCCCAAAAATAATTATTTGATCTTCTTCTATCTCTTGCATAGTTTTTTATTTTTCTTTGGCAAAATTTTCTTGTAAAGGGGGTCTGATTTGCTGATTAGCCTAACCTCTATTTTCTCTTTGTTTAATCTGATATTGTGGTCTCCTAAAAATTTATTTCTAATTTGAGGTCCCCCTTGAGGTTCCCTAAGAGGTGTTCTATCTTCCACAATCATTCCCTCCATCATTAATTCCATAGTTTTAACTAGACTGTCTAGTTTTAAGTTTGAGGAAGAAGAAGGTTCTTCTTTGATAGTCACCCTTATTTCAGTTCATATCTTAGATCCTTTGGATAATAAATTAGCCTCTACAATAACAACAATATTTTTCATTTCTTCAGGTGTGGTTGGGTTTCGTTCTCTTAAGTGATTGGTCATAACAGCGTCAAATCCTTATGGAAAATGAATTAGAGCCAATCCAGGTGGGATTTTTATTTCATTTCGGATAGATTGATAAAAATTATTAAAGCTAATGCAGTAATATTGGACAATCTCATAAAACTTTGAGTCCTTGGTAATAAACCTTCAGCTCTTCCTCCACCTATAATTAACTACTCTTATGAATTTGTTGTGATAGTTTTTTTTATAGCAAAATTATTGCTATGATACCACATGAAAATAAAGGAAGAGGATAAAACAAAAAATACTACCACACAAATCAAATAGGATATATTTTACAAAAGATCATAAAACAAGGTAATATTAGTGTTACACATAATAAAACCACATAGATTTACATGCACTAAAAAATAGAGTTTTGTGCAGTAAAAATAATATTTAAATGTCCATAATCTAGTGTGCATGGAAAATAAAATTGTATTATAATTTCATGAAAGTAAGATGCATTTAAAAAATAACCTGAGACTTAAGCTCCATTCATTGGAGGTTTACGAACCCTCTATTTTTACACTTCAAAATTATGTTTTTTACATGCTCACCAATATTTTAGGTCTAGAAATTTGAACAACAAAAAATTCATGACATAACTAAAAACATACATTGATATATATTTTTAAAATAAAATAGTGTGTGCATACAAAAATTAATTTCCCAGTACTTTCATACAGTTTGTGGTATAAATTCCTACCACGTAGTAAAACTTGCCATTTAATGAGTATACCAACTACATGATATATTTCTAATGATTTTTTTACAAATGAGTTGCAAAGATGGGAAACTTGTACATTTTTCAGAGATTCATTCACTTCCACATCCCTTCAACTAGAAAGTAAAATTTTGAATTTGACCTTCTCATACTCTCTAGGTATGGTGTGTTTTCATGTTTAATTAATGAGGCAGTTGGGATCAATTTCCAACATAGGGGTCTACAAACCATGGTATCTTATGAAGATAGTGAGGAGGACTTTACGAAAACCAAAAATGTGACATATTTGGAGTTGATTAAGAAAATAATTGCAACAAGAAATGATAATATGCATTGAAGGAATCTGCAAAGGGACTAGATGTTGGAAAAAATAACTAATAGAATCACAAAGACATTCAAAAAATATATTTCCACTACATAGGATCCAACCCATGTGAATGAATCTATTCATAATGAATATGCAGAGGAGGATGCTAAGCCTCCCTTTGATGAACATGACAAGTAAATAATGGTAGCACTCATCAACGCAGAGAAAATTAGTTGTATATGCTACAAAAGATGATGGTGGTAGACTAGAATGAGGATAACATAATAATTGTAGAAGAATTTAAAACACGCAAAGGGGTTTGTAGAGAAAAATCCTCAATAATCTCACTTGAGGGGAATGTGGTGGCAACAAAAGAGGTAAGAAGAATAGTAAAAGAAGGAGAGATAATGAAGAGAATCATAGCTTGAAAAATATCTCTAAATGTGACAAAGGTATGGAATAGGTCAAAGAAAGTGGGAATAACCATCGAAGAAGAAAGGCTTGAGGAGAAACCACAATCTATTAATAGTGAAGGTGACAGAAGGGCTAAGACTAGAAAAAAAAATGAGAAGAGGCACCAAAAAAGTAGGATTGAAGAAGAGTGAAGGAGATGAATTTGTTGATGAGGAGAAATGACAAGGAGGTTTTCAAGTGTAGTAGGCCTTAAAACCTCAAAGCATAAACAATTTTTCGAATTTCAGTTGGAGTGGACAACCTTCATGTTGCTCAAATGAGGGGAGTGATTTGTAGACACAAGAAAATGATCATGGTTATACATGTGTAGACAACAATTAGTGATGTAAATTTTTTCAAGTAGCAAGAAAAAATAGGAAGAGGGTGCACAATGATGACAATGCTGCCAATGAATCATATGGATTGGAGATTTACTAGACAGAGGTCAAGTATCAACAAATGTTAGGTCAAGATATGAATCAACAATGTTATCGATGCAACGAGAGAGTGGTAGGATGGGAAAAAAAAATATGGAGTCAATGGTTCCTTATAATACTGAAGAACCTAGCATATGATGAGACTCATTGTGATGTGATGATACTAGTGGTGTGTGAATGCTCTAACATTTTATGTCCAGGGCAGGTGTATTTCCTTAGAAAATTCATGTAAAACTTGATTTTTAGGAAAACATGTTGTGTAGGTCAATTTTTTTAAGTCTTTAAGACTTTCGTAAGGCATAAATGTAATGCAATGGCACATGGAGTCATCAAGTTCTGAAATGGAGCACTTAGTTACATACCACGGTGGTAGGCATCCAGGTATCCTAGTTGAAATGGTGGAATGGGAGATCAAAGGTGAGATGTTTGATGAGTGATTGGGAGCAGGTTAATCTCCCCTACCTATGTTTAAGGAGTATTGTGAGGGTGGTTAGGAAATTTTTGAGCTCTATTTTTATGAGAACCCATGTTTTTTCCAATGGTATTCATGTGGAATATAGTCTATTTAGAGGAAAGTGTAAGGGAGATTGTTAGGGTGGCTATGAAAAAATTAATGAAAATATTTTGAGTTCTAAGAATGCATGGTTTTTCCCATATTACTTATGTGTAATATAGCCTTATAGAAAAATAATCTCGAGGTAAATTTTGTTAAAAAATGGCAACAAGAAAATCCTAATTTAATTTTCCCTTCAATTAAATTAGAAGAAATTTGTAATTCAAAATCAAAAGACAACAATAATGTGTTAACTAAATTAATATGACTCAGTTGGCTCAGTTAACTAGAGTTGAGGGCCTAATATGGGGAATGTAGAGTGTCTCCTACTTTTTAGGAGCCTAGGATGAGTCTAATTTGAGTTGAATTATTTTAATTCAGTTAAATTGAATTAAACTCAGTTAAACTAATTCCAATTGTTGGAGGAGTTAGTGTTAGATCAAGTAGTGGGGTGTGTACTCAGTGATCAACCAGTTAATTGCTAAATTAGACAGAATTAACTCATGCATGCAATATCTATGAGTTACACATTTTATATTTGAGTTCAAGGACATTGTATTATTCGCTGTATAATTATCCAAGTTATACATGTGGTGCATCCATTAGGAGAAGGACCTATATGGATTTCAAAGTTAAGGATGGGGAATTTCCTAATTAATAGGAAGCTAGTTCAAAAGGAAACAATGCAAGGAAATAGGGGCTTGGAAGGAAGGAAGATTTATTAAGTATTGACCAATGTCAGTTTTGGAGGCACTGAGGTAGATTATACTTGTGCAGAGATTGTTCAGCATGGAACAAGCATTATATTTCTTCTCTGTTTTCTGATTAATGTAAATATATAGGAATTTATTTTGAGTAGTGGCTTTCACCTAGATATATCCTCATTTTTTGTGTGTTAATTGATTCATCTCGCATGTTTTTGATATTGGTTCTCAATAGTTAATTTATTTTCGCAGATGAGTAGAGTAGATTCAAGTTTATTGTTTTGGTAAATTACAATTAGCAGTCTAAATATAAAAAGATTGTCTACATGGTATCAGAGCTAGAATAACAATAGAGAATATAATTCAAAGTTTGTGTAGGAGGTTCGAATTTCAAGATTAATGTTGCAGGCTTTATCCATGACTAAGAAGATGGCATCCACTGTATGGAGGAGGTATGGAGGTAGTGTTAGATGATAACGGGATACTAGATTACATCAAGAAAAATGTAGTTAAAACCACAACAATTGATGCCCAAGATACTACTCAGTGGAATAAGGATGTAGCTAAATCGAAGAGAATCATATGTGAGAGATTTCAAGATCATATTTTCTCAAATATTGATGGGAAGGAAACTCTATTCATGATGTTAAAAACACTAACATACTTGTTTGAGAAAAAAAATGACCACTTGAATCTTTCATTGTAAAACAACCTTCGTAGCATCAAAATTCGTAATAATAACACAATTTCACAGTACCTGAGAAATTTTACATAGTGTCGTGATGAACTTGGCAGGGTCGATATTATTGTTCCAAAAGAATATCTGGAAGCTCTATATTTGTTGGGTCTTCCAAAGGGGTGGCACAATTATCAAGATTCCGTTAATGGTAGAGATAACCAATTTGGGAGCATTTATGGTTTGATCTAGTGCAAGAATAAATAAGGAAGGACAACTGAGATGGTTCCTCATCCAAAGAAGTGGAAAAGGAACTTTCATTGGTCAGCAAGGAAATAAATCAAAGAGAAAGAAGTCACAAGGCAAGAAGGGAAAGAAAAAATACCTATCCAACATCAAGTACTTTCACTATCATGAATTCGAGCACTATGCCATGAAATTTCCATAGAAGAAGGTGTTATGAAACCAAATCCAAAAATAGAAGAAAAGAGAGATCAACTCCTTAGAAATCAAACAATTCGAGGGGGAAACCTCCTTTAAATTACATAATTGAACAATTCTTGTATGATAAAAATGAAGAAAACCTCCTTTCTATATATAGGAGTCCATGGGGTCATAATATAATCCTAGCCGACCTAACAATGATAATGTAAGTGCACAATAATAACAATATGTGGGTTACAAGGGTACAACAATAACAATAAAGGGGCTATAATAACAACAATAAGGGACTACACTGGTGCTTAGGGGTAAAATTCACAGGTGATAGCTGGGGTAAATACCTCTTAGGCCTTCTTGGGACCCAAGGAAAATAGTCAGATTAGCTGCATTATTCAAAAAGAAACTACATACATGTCCATACTAATGCTTAATTGAAAATTTGATATATTGAAGGATTACCTCTTTGCAAACGACAGATCTATTGGAGAGTGCTAGGCAATGTGGCGGAATTCCTCCTCACTGGCTCCAAGTCTGTATCATGCAAACAAACAATGTAAAACTTTAATATTCACAGTTGTATCACTACAAGAAACTAAAAAAGTATATAATCAACATTTAACTATGTAGTTCTAAGCCACTTATATCATTTTTCGTAAAAAAATAATAAATATATTCATTGATAAAACATCAAGTGGAAAAAATGGATGCAGTTCTATTAATAAGAGAAGGAAGGTTACAACTATTGGTTTGGCCAAGCTTCCCTCAGTATTACGACTCCTCTCTCTCTCTCTCCTCAATATTTGAGTTTAATAATACTTAGGCCAAGAGTTCTCAATGAACCTTTCCAATCATGAAGCCTCATACTTAACAACAAAGTTATGCTCTACACACGATCAACCTTTCGACCTTTGACAATGAGCCCTAGCCTCCAATTTATAAGAATTTGGGAGGAATAACATTTCCAATCTTCTCCATTAGTTTGAATAGGGAAAAATTATTATGTTTCCTTGATTTTCCTAGATTTTCCCTCTTTGGATGCTTAGTTGGGTTTATTAATGTCCAATCATAGGCCTGCACCACAAGTTGCTGCTTTTTGGACTAACTCATTTGAGAAAAACCAAGAAATGTCAGTCAGTTATTGCGATATTTGTCCCTTTTTCTTCATGAAACACTAGTAATGCTACCCCTTAGGTAAGACATTGCATTATCCTAGGCACTAACGCTCCCTCTGAAAGGCCAGGATGCATTATAACTCAAATCTCGTTGTCTCTAGGGTGTGTTACCTTGGAAAAATAGGTATTTTTCTAGGTCATTTTCTTCCTTCCATGTATCCTTCTCTTCTGAGCTGATGAGGAGATCATTTTTCCTATAACAGATGCCCCCTAAAGTGTGAGGTTAGAGGTGGAAACTATGGCCGAAATACTTTATATAATTCATAGTAGAGAAAGAGGAGTTGGAGGACTGAGGAAAACCTGAAACAAATAACATATTTCATAAATATAAGTATCTGTCTTGAGTCGGTCATTCCCATGTCAGTAGTTGTATGAAAATTATTTATCGAGGGAGAGATATGACCAGTATTTCCACTGATAAGAATAATGTGGAAGCTTATGTCATGAGAGGACCAATCTAATAAGTTGTCTCTAAAAACAATATTGCAGCTTGGGAGAGGAAACAAAGGTAAATTATGTAAGCCTCAACCGAAGGTCTTCGTCGTCGCTTCACTAAAATGCATATTTTCGCACATACGAATAAAGGAGTTGTATTCGAACATGCGAGAAATTGTCTGATTATGAGTCAATGATGAAAATTTTTAATAGAATCGAGGACAACCACCGATAAGGATGATGGTCTCCAAGATGCACAGTAAAATATAGCGAGTGTGAATAAATGGTGTTGATGTCGAACACTCATAGAATCATTCGACTAGGAGCTACTGATGAAAACCCCCAATCAAACACAAGGTAACATGCCACTGAGGTCTGCAAGTTCCAGGGTACTGATATGTTTCTAGATAAACTTCCTAGATAAGATGTTGAAATTGATAAGAAGAGATCTATCAAAAGGCAAACAATGAGGCGTCCTACATCAGTTGACACAAATTGAGAAAATATGATTTTGTTTTGAAGATAGTTAAGAGAAAATGGTTCTAACTGATGACGACAAATTATTTCTGGAATATGATGTCAAGAGAAAAATTTGGGGACTAATATTCGCAGGTGGGCTAATTTTCCATGCTTTTTCAAAAATTCAAATTCTCCAATTTCTATTTTTTTTCTAAAACTTATTTGCCCAAATTTTATAGTACAAAATTATTTTACCTTAAAAATTGCCAATATCTTATATATACTAATATAAAATCATTATAAATATAAATATTTATACAAAAATATCACCAAACATTTTTACAATTTGCATATTAGGGACTAGTCAGATTCGCCAACATTTCTAAAATTTAAGATAAACTTCCATCCTTAAAATTTTCCCTGATCATGGCTTGGCTGATAGAGGAAGCAGTAGATAGCGAGATCTTCTTGAAAAATAGAAGGCACAATAACAAGGTACCAGGAATATTAGGCTTATAAACACCAAAGAGTGTCAGGATTCACCACTGCAAGGACATCGACATTCAGAGGCTAAACTCATAGAATGGTAGTGTTCGGCTAATTGTGAGAGAATTTTCTGGGAAGTGCCATGTTCAAGGTTTCTCTACCAAATCAACTTTCAAAGAATAACATAGTAAATCTCCACTTTGTCCAAAATTTTCCCCATCTAATTAAGTTTAAAGAGTCCAGAGGGGTAAACTCGATGATCTTTTCATATTTAGGGAGTCTGAAAAACATCATAAAAGACAACTCCAGGGGGGTACCTTTGTCATGGTTGATAACTAGGTGAGACAAAGGGAGAATAGTATGCTCGACATAGTTCCTTTTCCGCAAGTCAGTCCATTGAATCCAGATAAAGTGATAAACCTATGTTCAATGGACATCTACCTCATTTTGTTATGATTATGATGAGACAAAGTAAACTAAATATCCTTCATGAAGTTTTCACGAGTCAGACAAAGAAAAACTTGATCCTCTCCGTGAAATTTTAACGAGTCCGACGGAGAAAAACTCGGTGTCTTTTTCAGTTTTTTAACGAGCTAGAAAAAGAGGGAAAAGAATGGCTCATACTTGGTCATCATGGTAGCTTAATGATCTCGATGGAGGAAAATCGGGGTTTTTTAAGTTTTAGAGATAGAAAAATTTTCTAAAAAGAAGGCTCATTCCGGCTCGAGCATGGTCAAATATGGATATAAACACTTACAATTCATCATAGCATTAGTGACTTCGATAAACCAAGAGTTGCAGGGAAAAATAGAGGAAATTTACCAATTTTAAATGATTGTCTCAGTGATTCATACCTCCATAATGTATATAAGAAGGAAAATGCCTTCATTTTCATTGTTTTTGTGTTGTGAAAGATCTGTGGAGCGAAAACAGAGGTGAAAATTCTGTCGTCGATTGTGCGCGGTCTGAGCAAAAAAATTTTATTCCGTGAGTTACAGGTAAGAGCTTGAGCCTTTCTCTTTCTTTCCATTGGTATTTTTACTATTTTTAATGGCTAAAAATTGATTTTTGAGAAAGCCCTAAATATTTTAGGTGGTTAACGTGAGGGCCTAGTGCTAGGGCCATATTACATGCACTGCTGGTTAAGGGACAGTGCATTAGCACACCCATTTCTTCCCTGGACCATGTGTTGGCCGGCCCAAATAAAATTAAAACTTAGTTTAATCTACCATGCAATGATTTGGCCCACAAATGATTCATTGAAAACTTTATTTGTGCAAGTGCAAAGATTTTACCATGTGTATCTGGCATAAGAGAGAGCAAAAAAGAGAGGAACGCAAGATGGTCACTGATATAGAAAATTTTCTTGTTCTCCAGAGATGTGTATTACTGAAATATGCCAGATTAGAGATGATGAAGGGGTTGGAAGAACTTCTAAGCTCGATAATCCAGCGGTGGGATGATCAACAACATGTTTTCTGCATCTGGGGTCATGAACTCACAATAGAGAAGGAAGACATCTACTTTGTGACCGACCTATCATGGAGAGGGACGAGGCCCAATCTGAAAAGTTCAAGAGTTGATCCCCACGCCACTATGCGGTTGATCCAGGCTCACTATACAAACAATATTGTGTGGGTAAGTAACTTGATTCCTATAGCACGGGTGGCCTTGAGAATAATGAGGTATCTTCTGTGGATGATCATTAGCTTGGCGGGGGACAAGAGTTAGCACGTGGAAACCAAGGCCTAGGCATTACTAGCACTGGATTGCCTACAACCGTAGATATTTTATTGGTGCGAAGGCATTTTCCATTGGGTTCGAGAAGAATTGACAACCTGCAAGACCTGGTCCCAAAGAGAGTTTCGGTTTGGCACACTGATTGTTTCTTTCATACTATAGAGAGTGCCCATCATGAGGCCCAAGATGATCATGGATGTTGCGGGACCACGAGAGGCTAAACAAGGTCATTGCTCCACCTTGATGCCATGTACTAGAGAGGGTCCAATCCATTATTTCTTCAATGATGCATTCTTTGAGTGGTTGAATGGCCAGATCCTTATGATCAAAGATTATCCCTATGTAGGGATGAAATTCATGAGAGATACGGAGATGATATTTCCACCAGGCACTTAGTGGTGGCCAACAGGTAAGAAGAAAAATTAGCTGCTTAAGTATTTTTTTCTTTTGAATGCATTTTTTTTGTTTAAAGGGAGAAAAATATTTTTACATGAAGCGTATTTCTTGACACAAATGTGGCACCTGTCCGTCCTGCTAGATCTCCTCACTATGCATGGAGAGGGATGCAGCTACCTAGTATAGGAGGATCATCAGAGGCCGCAGCAGCAAATGAAGAGGCCAATGATACACGCAGTTTTCACAAGGCTTCCATGAACCTCGAAGGATTGAGCATCGGCGTGGAACCTCTTCCCCTGAGGGAGATCCCTATTCATCTGTAGCAACACATAGTGGGTGTGCTAGAGAGATTCTTCGTGCCTCTGAGAAGGTTAGTCAGAGCAGTTATATCCTAGCATGAGCAGCAGGCTCAGCAGGATTAAATGATAGATGTATATATGTCAGAGCGAGGCTTAGCAGAGCCAATTTTTTTATAAAACACCCAAGTTTTGAGGAGCTTTTGGATGTAGCGTGACTGAAAATGACATATCTATATATATATATATATATATATATATATATATATATATATATATATATATATATATATATATATACATATTTTGGTGATTTTGATCTTGTATTTTTAAATTTTTATGTATTTTTTGTGATGAAAATATATACGCTCATGCATGACTCTTTCTATAATAAATGCAAAAAGTTCCAATCTAACATAGAATTTGCTAAAAAATCAGATATTGCATTATATTACCTAGGAATGTGCTCAAAAGTAATGAATTGAAATTGATATTTCAGAATTTTTACCCTCAAGTAATAATGTAACAAGACACAATGTCAAACGTGATAAAAGTTGTTCAAATGGATAACAACTAGCTGGGAATCTAATCTGACCACCAGACTGGAGATGTTGCGAGATTCATCTCTAGTGAGGAGTTGTATCACCGACATGTACTTAGCAATATTGTTGGTGGCATCTCCAAGAAAGACTCCCCTGGAACCAAGTATTTTTGACTTAGGTGTATAGAGGACCCAAGCAGTGATGTAATGTGTTGTGTGTGATTACTGGCACCATCCAGATATCCAATGTATGGAAAGGATGATGAAGAAATATGTGTAAAATAAGAGAGCCTATATGAGAAAAAACACTAAAAAACCAAAAATATTCCAGACACACCAAAAAAATACATAAATTATATATAGAAAATTACAAAGCATATGCCTAGTGGGACACTAGGAGAAATACTTCTTCAGATAGAGCCCATTGCGGGGCTCAAAAAGTGGAATCCCATTACAGTCCCAAAGTTTATAATCCACATTAGAAAGGAATTTAGGGATGAAATATCGAAGGAGCCATAATGGTTGAAGTTTTATTGCCCCAAAGAGGTCATGTATTTTATCATAGAGTAGAATGAGATCACCTTCTTGCAAAGAACGAGGCTTGATGGATTTTTCGTATCGAGCTTTTACTTGGCACTTGTGGGATTCGAGTGCTAGTGTGGAATCTCAATGAGTTTCATCCAATTGATCGAATGAGAGTAAGTGCTCTTCTTCGGCAGTGGTGCAAGGTAGGAGTTAAACAACTAGTTTAAGTGATGGAATGTCACACTCACTTGGAAGAACCACTTCTAGACCTTATGCTAATTAGAATGGTGTGAAGCTTGTAGCAGTTTTCGCTGATGTTCAATATGCCCATAAAAAATATTATAACTTTTGATGCCATGTGATTTTATGATTGCTTACTAACTGACGAATCATGGTCTTGAGGATGCCATTTACGGCTCTGACTTAACCATTAGCTTACGGATAGTAGGACGAAGACGGGTCTTGTCGAAAACCTAGCATGGAAGTTAAATCTGTCATAATTTGGTTCTGAAAGTGTCAACCATGATCTGTGTCAATCGAGCGGGGTATAACGAAATGACAGATGACCTGATTGAATGAGGAAAGAGTAGTGATTTCTCCATCGACCCGAAAAGTGGGAATGCTTCAGCCCATTTTGTGAAGTAGTCAACCAAAAATATGATGTAGGTGTGTCCATCAATAGAAGTGGGATTGGATGTGAAAAAAATTATCACCCATTTAGCGAAAGGAGCGATGGAGATAACAGGATGTAAAGGGGAAGGATGGGTGCACATTTTCTTCATAAACATTTGACATGAGTGGCACTTCTGGACCTCTCTGAAACAGTCTTTAAACAAAGTGGGCCAGTCGTATCCTGCATGAAAAAATTTCTGGGCAGTAGCTATGCCAGAAAGATGACCACCGCATGCCCTAGCATGGCAGTCATTTAAAATGTGTTATGCCTCATTAAGAGTGAGAAAATGTCAAAGAACTATATCAACACCATGACGATATAGAGTATTGTTGAACACGAGATAGTGTTTCGCTTGGTGAAGAATGCAATGACAGTCGTCAGACGTGAGATTTGGGAGAATCATTGAGTTTGGAGGTAGAAAAGAATGTCCCCATACCATGGATCAATAGAATCAACCAGATGGACAAATTCATTGCGAAATGGATCATGAGCTACTTCCTCTGGGTGAATTCTGGGAAGATTCGAAAGTAGTTCGACAAAGACTAGAGACTTCTAACTTTGGTAGTAGAGAGGATTAAAATCCATTTGGAATATGAGAGATAGTTTCTCCACATGCGAATATCGTAATTAAGGTCCGATGAGACATTTTGACAGATAATAAATCACATGTTAACCATCGTCATCGTGAACTTGAACCAAAACCATTCTCGGTGAGGATGGTGAGGCTGCCAGGTAGAGGAGAAATTCACGTGAATAGTTGGGGGCACTAAGAAGTGGGGCCAAAATGAGTGCCCATTTCAAGGTGTCAAATGAAATTTGAGATTGATCATACCACATATACGGTACCCCTTTCTTGAGTAACTACATGAAGCCTTTCTTCATCTTGGCATAGTTTAAGATAAATTGACATAAGAATTTTTCCTTCCCTTGCAAATGTTGGAGTTGCAGAATGGATTGTGGTGCAGGTAATTCAACAATTTCCTTTACCTTATCGAGATCAACCCTAATCCCGTGCATGGAGAAAATGAATCCAAGAATATGTCCAGACTCAAAAAAAAACACGCACTTATTCAGATTCAAATGGATGTTGTAGAAGCTATGCCGAGAAAATATTTCTCTAAGATGCACAAGGTGATGGGCTCTTTTCTTGGAATGATCTGGAAGGCCATCCAAGTAAACTTGTACAATGTGTCGTATATCGTGAAATGCATAGTCCATGGCCCTTTGAAAAGTGACTCCAACATTCGTCAAACCGAACGGGAGCTTACGATACACAAATGTGCCCCAAGGACAAATGAAGCCGTTTTTATGCTCATCATATATTTTAATCCCTATCTAGTTATATCCCGAAAAGCCATCCATGAAGGAGAAATATTTGCATTTGGCGCAATTATCGATAATCTAATCTATAAAAAAACTAGGATAACTATCTTTTGGATAATCAGTGTTCAAATCACGATAGTCAACATAGAATCAGATGGTGCCTTGCTTCTTATATATGGGAACCAGATTGGATACCCATTCCTTCAGAGAAATGGGATAGATGAAACCAGCATGTAATTTTTTTTTTACTTTTTTCTTGATAGTTGTTACTTTGCGAGGGTGGATAGGTCGGAGCCTTTGCCAAACAGGTTTTGCATTGTCATAAGTATTTATTTCATGCTTGACAATGGAAGGATCTATGTCAGGAATTTTGTCATAAGACCAATAAAAAATATCACAAAACTCTTTAAAAAGGGATGTGAAACATGCAATTTCCTCTAGAATGCAATATGCTCCAATATGTATATTTTCCACAATACCCATTTTGACTGAGATATCTAAGAGTATGGTCTTAGCAATATTTCCCATGTTACCTTCCACATAGATAATTTGAACAGTTGTGGGTCAAAATATGGTATTTGAACAGTGGTCGGCTCTGAATTAGAAATCGAAGCGCGATGATTAATCTCTAGAGACATGATCTCTCGGATTTCTTCATCTGTAGGGAGGACTTCATCGAGGAGATCCTTAGAAGGAACTGTGGTGGGCAAGAGGGTGGTACCATTGGTTGAAACCAAAGTAGTGGAGGTTTCAAATGCTAATTGGATGGCTTGATAAGCCAACCCAGCCGGTGATAGTGGAATTTGATCGATGTAGGAATCAATTTCTGAAGGCACTGGTAGGATCCAGGGATCAATAGTGTCATCCCACATGGTGTATATAATTGAAATTGTGTGCAAAAAATCAAGCGGTAGGAGAGAAAAACAACCCATCAGGGAAGATGCCTTCAAAATACAGGTACCGACACTAACATAAGAGTCAAGAAATCCTCCTACTAAGGGCACAATAATGCTACATAATGCGGAATAATCAGGGGTGCAAAAGGATAATTGGTACACTATAACTATCTTCCCATCTAATGGAAAAAGGATTAGTCGGAAAACCGAAGAGACAATGGCAGTCATCGCATAAGACCAAATATGACCCAAAAACATATTATAGTCGAGATGACGATCTACGACTTCTATATCCACAATTATCATTTTCCCACTAAGTGTAATGGGGTAGATAGTAAAGTACCCTTTTGGGAGGAAGTTGTGGTCATCGAAAGCTTTGAGGGAATTTGACAGTAGAGACATCTTAAGAGAACCCAAAGTGAGCCATCACACAGTTGATATTACGCAGGTTGAAGCACCTTCGTCTATGACAATGTGATGTATTGGTCTCCCTTTCAACACAACTTGAACCTAGAAAGAAAGCTGGTGTGAAAGGCGAGGTTTTCATTTTTCCATGTCAAAGATGGATACCATAGAATCCTGGGGGGTCAATTGTACCAATGACCTAAAGTATGGATATCCTTTGTGTTGGGCAGGTTTGCAACACTTCGAGTGCAGACATAGCTAATGGTGCTTGAACCAAGTCTTCTACATTATTGTAGTTTTTGGGAGCACGTGCAAAGGTGTTATGATTCATGCTTCGAATGGTCCATTTGGGCGAACGAATAACAAGGTCAATAGCAGGCCTTTCGATATGAAGATCGTTAGGCGGCAGTGGATTTGAACTTGAACCAGGTTCATGAGCCTCAATGACTAGATTTCCATAGATTTTAGCTTGGGTTTAGAGTTCAAATGTCTCCATGCCATAAATGGCAGATGATCCTTCACCGGAAGGATGAGTACTACCATTTCCCCTTGGGGGGGGGGGTTGTGGTGGGTTTGCAACCATGTGTTGTTGCTGTTGCGGATTAGGAAAGGGATTGTGAAGGAAGACAGGTGTACTTATAGAGCCTTTTTGCGTGGTAAAATCTATGCATTCCTGCAGTCGAGAACATTTATTTTTAAAGTGGTCTCTATCATAAATTTTGCAAGGGAATTTCATAGGTTTCTCCTTTCCTTTGTCGTTTTTAGCAGTGTTTTTGTGATTGGGTTTATTTTGAGTGTTGGGTTGCTCTTCAGAAGGAGCGGTCTTTTTCTTATTCTTCTTGTTCTTACCACTAGGTTTTTGTGTATACTACATAGAGTGTACCTCAGTGGTAGAAAGAAGGTTGTGAAGCTTGCCCGTTGAGCTATTTTACAGCTACACCAGAAGTTGTACCAACGAGGCCGTCAGCATGTGCTCTAGGTAACTATGTAGCCGGAGGATTCAAGTTTCCAGGGGCATGGAGGAGCAACTCATACAACATGCCAGATTGAGAAAATATGGGTTCTAGATGTTGTGCATGACGGATGGATTGGTCTTCCGTGACTGCATCATACAAGAAAATGTCAAGAGTGACTTACAAAACCAGTTCTCTAATAGATGATCCGGGATTGGCACTTTGACTAATCTATGCCTACATCTCTATTCATGAATCTAATCAGAGATTTGGGTGGAAATTTCTTGCTGCCGCAACGTTAAGAGTTCTGTTATTGTTTCATATCGAATAGGTAGTTGAAAGTTCTTAATAAATTCCTTTCCTAAGGCACCAAAATTATTGACTGCAGATCATGGTAACTTGATGTACCATTTGGTAGCGTTTCCTATGAGAGTGCAGGGGAAAAGTCTGAGCTGGATACTATTGTCCACCATGTAATTAGAAACATACCATAGATGAAAGGTGGTGATATGTGTAGTCATATCTTCCCCTTATTTCCCTTCGAACTTAGGGATGTCACATTGAATCTTGTGCGGTACTGGAGGACAAAGCAGGTTATGATTAATAGGATAATTGGTTAATTTATATAGCTCGAGGATGTCTAAATCTTCCACGAATGGAAATTACGTGGTTTCCCCCAAGTCTAACCATGGAGGTGTTGGATGACCATTTGGACTATACGTTCCTCCCATCAAAGTGTTTCCAATGGGATAAGTATGACTCTGTTGATAAAAATTTCCAGCTAGTGGAGATGTAGGGATGTAAGGTTCTTGTCCATAGGGGATATTGTATTAGGGGACAAACGACTGGTTTCCCCTAGGGTAATATTTTCCCCCTGATCAGGTGATCATGTCCAAGTTGAAAAAAATGCTCAAAAATGGAATTGCTCAAAATTGGTTGAAATCTGAACGACCGGAAAGGCCTCATCGTTGCGATTCTGGCACCATGAATGGGACTCAAATCTGATGTTGTATGTGAAAGTTATTGAATTTTGAAAACGCCCAATGACCTTCAAAACATGACATTTTTAGCAAGAAAATTTGTCTTTTTCAAAATGTTTATTTGGAAAAAAATTAATTTTATATGGTTTTTTATGGGCCTATTACAGGGTGCCACCTGGCCTACCCAAAGGCTGCCACATATCCCCAGGCCAATGGTTTAAAAGAACTATTGAAATGTTGAGGGAAAGAGGTTCGAACTCTTGACTCGACCCCTCGGGAAGAGGTCGACCCGGCCAACACGGCCATGGGAAGAACGTGCACAATCGGTGAGTCGGGTCATTTGTGAACGTGTCCAGGTCATAATATAATGGGCAGTGAACACATTCAGGTCGGAGAAACGTTTGAGTCGGGTCATCGTTTAAAATTTTTAACGGGTGGAGTTTTAAGACTTAAGCCCTAAGGGCTAAGGAATAATGCCCCGCGACCACGCGCTCGGAACCATGGGCATAAACGTTTGAACTGGCGGGAAACGTAAGGATAGCCCCTCAAGGCTAGCCCCCTTGGCATGCAACCATGCTCCACATAACTTTTCCCTTAAGCTCCAGTGGGTTATGTAACTGTTACACTCAGCGGTTAATGCAGAATCTGACCAGCACATTATCCGCCCATTTAATGCCACGTTTGTTGTTATATTTTATTCTGCCGGCGGTTCGACTTCACATGTGACCATAACCTCACAATTAACTTAATTGTTAGTGGGTTATGCCTACTTTGGGATGCGTTCCACCAAATCCGCCTTAATGCCATATTTAGCAGAGTTAACTCGAGTTAGCCCACATTTAGTGGGGTTTTCAAGTAACATTGGGCAGTTTTCTTTGGGAGGCCATAACTTTCACAATATTGAGCCAAATTGGATGAAATTTTAGTCAATTTTTGGTTTCTTGAGCATTCTAGAGCATTTTGGATAGGTTGGAGAGTGAACAGAGCTATTCCTCAGCCATTTTTTCTTCAGGGAAGAGGAAAGAGCCATCAAGGAGATGGAGCTGTATTGGGTTGTACTTCACTTTTTGAGGTGAAACAAAAGCCATTTTTAGCTTATTTCTATCTTCTGAAGTCAAATTCACAGCTTTTTTTTCTTGTTTAGGCATATATTTTATTGTATAACCATTTTGAGCAACTTAATAGAGCAAGGAGATGCCCATTAGGAGCCTTGGACCCGGCAGATGTAGCCCAGGAGGGGTGAACTGCCTCATCATTTTTTTGTGTTATGCTATGGTGAATTTATCTTGTTGTGTATTTTTGATATAATATGTCAAAAATTAAAATTAATTAACATTTCCTCACACAAATGCTCAGAAAAAATTACCAAAAACTCTTTGTTTAACCTGCAAGACATGGAGAATATTTTGCACACTTAATTAAATGGAAATGGATACTTTGCACAGAATTTACAAATAGTTCCATTTTCAGATCAGATGGTATCAGAGCTCAGGATTTGAGCCTTAGAACCTATATTTTTACTCTGCATTTTTTCTTGTGCAAAGATATAGTTGATTGTTTGCAAGTTTTGATGCTTACTAGGCTTAAACTCAAGAGAAGTGAAGGACACTTGGTTAGTGCACAAAGTAATCCACAACCAAGAAGGGCCAGAGAACCACCTCCAAGAGCCATTGAGGAAGCCTCACGCATGTCTTCAAGAGAAGGAGAAGCTCTTGAAGACATTGATCCCAAAGAAGAAGAACGGGTATTCCGAAAGACTTTCCCAGACATGACAGAGATGGTGAGGATACTCTACCAAGAAAGGAGTGATAGGCTTGTTGGAGAAGGGTCTAGACACCAAAAAGAGGAAGAGGGTTCTTAAAGAGGAAATAAAAGTGATGACAAGTCAAAGAAAGGACATGGAGGTAATGGTGATCCACCATCACCATCTTCATCCTCTTCCTCTACATCGCCATCCTCCACCTCAGTGAATCAATCTCACAAGTCTAAAAAATCTGGTAAAAGTCCATAATCAAAAGTCGATTTTAAATTTGAGTTGCCTATGTTTAATGGTGAGGTCAATGCAGAGAAAATTGACAATTGGATAAGACAGTTGGAATTTTATTCGACGATACAAAACCTTCATGAATATGACACAAAGATTCAGTTATCCTCTCTGAGAATGGAAGGAGCAACATTGGTATGGTGGGAAGCCAAGACCAAGGATAAAATTAAAAAACATGGTAAGATCACTTTATCATGGGCTGAATTTATTTCTGTAATTAAAATTTAATTTTATCCATTATCTCATTTACAAAAGGCTATCATGAATTGGAAAAGTTTTAGACAACTTAAGGGACAAAGTGTTGAAGATTACACTCAAGATTTTAGATGAAGAGCTTTATTAGTTGGAATTGATTTGCATAGCGAAGAGACTTTTCTGAAATATATAGGTGGTTTACACAATTATCTTATACATACTATCCTTATGCTCAATCCTAATATTCTAGATGAGGTTTGTGTACAAGCCACACATTTAGAGGCTAGAGGGAAACAATATTTTGATGGGAATGTGGAA
Source organism: Pinus albicaulis (assembly GCA_034641835.2). Taxonomy (NCBI): domain Eukaryota; kingdom Viridiplantae; phylum Streptophyta; class Pinopsida; order Pinales; family Pinaceae; genus Pinus; species Pinus albicaulis. The sequence goes on along the minus strand of CM076582.1, from coordinate 966,515,861 downwards.
AGTGAATTTAAAGGCAAAGGGAGGAAAAGAAATGAAAACTCTAGGAAAGAAAAAGGAAATTTATTTTGTAAAAATTGTTCCAAAGAAAGCCATGATGAAGACCATTGCTGGAAACTTCATCCAGAGCTGAAACAAGAAAAATTTAAAACCAAAGATAAGGCCAAAGAAAATGGAAAAATAGTTGCAACAGTTGAATAAGACTTAGGGTCTGAATCAGGAGACAAAACTAAAAGCATAACCATGGTACTAAAGAAAATAAAGGGGAAAGAGATTGTAAAGAAACAAATCCTAGTTCTAGCACTTTAAACTGTCACATAGAAGCTCCAAATGAAGAGAGGAGGATAGAGTTGTTTCATGTGAGGATAATTTCAAAACACACAAAGATAGACACACTATTTGACAGTGGGTCTCAAGCAAACCTCATCTTAGAAGACTTAGTCAAGAAGCTGAAAATTGAAACCATTCCACATCCAAATCCATATCCACTTGGATGGATTTGCAAGGATGCTAATTTAAAAGGTTCAAGGAATTGCATGTTGCACTTCGCCATAACAGCTCGTTATTTTAACTTGGTTGAACTAGATGTCATACTACTTGACATTACAGGTGTGCTGTTGGGTAGTCTGTACTTATATGATAGAAAAGTGATCTTCCATCACCATGAGAACACGTACCATTTTTTCAAGGATGGTAAGGAGTTTATTGTGAGAGCACATCGGGAGAAGCTAGAATCTTCTTTAGTGAATGCAGGGCAGTTGAAAAGGCTTGTCAATGCAAGTCAAAATTTGACTTTGTTGATGATTCATCAAAAATATTTTATACATAATCCTTTTCATGTTATTTCTGATATAAATGATGATATGTTTCAGTATGAAAGCAGGTCGTCTTTGGAAGAAGATGACAAGATGTTGCAGAAAGTGCCTTTGGTGTTGATCAGTGCAGAGAACAAAGTGTCAGTGCAAAGTGGTGCAAGAATCCAAGAAAGGGAAAAGCATGCAAGAAAAGAGGACACAAATTTCAGCATGGGTCATTGCTGGTTTCAAAATGGCATATTGGTATGGCGAGAAAACTTGTTCAGGATTCGACACAAGTACATGGCTCATTTGGAAAAAAATCACCATAAGGATAGTTGGCAAGGTGAATCTCAATTTTAGTTTCGTTTGAAGGTAGACCAATGTAGGAGTAGTATGTTTTATGCAAATTATAGTTGTTGTTCTACAAATTTCAAAAATTTTCATCATAACTCAGTCAAGGTTAGCAAGAGTTGGTCAACAGATTCAAGGAAGAATTTATCTCTTTATGAGGAAGCTCAATTTGATGAAGTCGGGAAGATTTCAGTGGTTCAAGGTTGGAAGAGTGGAGAATTAGTCTCCTCATCTTCAATTTATATAATTCAGAGAGCTTTTTCTGTCCAAAAGCTTCCCATCCGGGAGGTGTGATCAGGTGTTCATGTCCAAGTTGAAAAGAATGCTAAAAAATGGAACTGCTTAGAATTGCTTTCAATCTAAGCGACCGAAAAGGCCTTATCGTTGTGATTCTGGCACCATGAATGGGACTCAAATCCGATGTCGTATGTGAATTTTACTGAAGTTTGAAAATTCCCAATGACCTTCAAAACATGACTTTTTGACCAAGACAAATTGTCTTTTTTCAAAAAAAATATTTGGAAAAAAATTATTTTTTATATGGTTTTTTTATGGGCCTATTATAGGGTGCCACATGGCCTACCCAGAGGCTACCATGTGGCCCCAGGCCAATGGTTTAAAATAATTTTTGAAATTTTGAGGGCAAGAGGTTTGAACTCTTGACCCAACCACTCGGGCGGAGGTTAACCCGACCAACACAACCACGGGTAGAACATGTATAGTGGGAAAGTCAGGTCATTCGTGAATGTGTTCGGGTCATCATATAATGGGCAATCATGAACACATTCGGGTTAGAGAAATGTTTGGGTTGGGTTGTCATTTAAACTTGTGAATGGGTGGATTTTTAAGAGTTAAGCCCTCAAGGCTAAGGAATAACGCCTCGCGACTACGTGCTCAGAACCATGGGCGTAAGCGTTTGAACCAGCGGGAAACGTAAGGCTATCCCCCTTGGCATGAAACCATACTCCATGTAACCAGGCCCTTAAGCTCTTGCGGGTTATGTAGCTGTTACACTCAGTAGTTAATGTGGAATGTGACCAGCACATTATCTGCCCATTTAATTCCACGTTTGTTGTTATAGTTTATTCCATCGGCAATTCGACTTCACATGTGACCATAACCTCACATTTAACTTAAATTCTAGTGGTTTCCACCTACTTTGGGGTGTGTTCCACCAAATCCACCTTTATTCCATATTTAGTGGAGTTAATTGGAGTTAGCCCACATTTAGTGGGGTTTTCAAGTGACATTGGGCAGTTTTCTTTGGGAGGCCATAACTTTCACAATATTGAGCCAAATTGGATGAAACGTTAGTCAATTTTGGGTTTCTTGAGCATTCTGGAGTGTTTGGGATAGGTTTTAGAGTAAAAAAATGTGTTCCTTATCCATTTTTTCTTCAAGGAAGAGGAAAGAGCCAATAGGGCCATCATGGAGATGGAGCTTTATTGGGTTGTACTTCACTGTTTGAGGCAAAAAAAATCCATTCTTAGCTTATTATTGCCTTCTAAAGTCAAATTCATATATTTTTTTGACTGTTTAGGCATATATTTCACTGTATAACCATTTTGAGCAACTTAATAGAGCAAGGACATGCCCATTTGGAGCCTTGGACCCAACAGATGTAGCCCAGGAGGGGTGAAATGCCTCATCAGTTGCTATGTTATGCTATGGTGAATTTCTCTTGCTGTGTATTTTTGATATAATATGTTAAATAGTAAACTTAATTAATATTTCCTCACACAAATACTCATAAACAATTACCAAAAACTATTTGTTTAACCTACAAGACACAAAGAATAATTTGCACACTTAATTAAATGGAAATGGATACTTTGCACAACATTTACAACTAGTTCCATTTTCAAATCACCCCCTTACCCGAATTGGTTTTGGGAAATGGTATCCCATATCAATGCGATAGAGTTAGCTTGTGGCATAATACTATTCGCATAATTGACCATTGGCATAGACCCTACAACATAAGGATGGCCACTAAGAGGAATGGAATTAACAATTGATGGACCAACTTGTCCCATAGAATGTAGATGTACCAAAGTGCCCCATGGCATGTAATCATTGGTAACACTGCCCCCTAGTATAGTAGCCAAAGGACTTGAACTCAAAAAAGGATTTTAACGAAAAGGGTTGCTGAATGGAACTAAAGTACCTCCGCTAGATGGAGCGGAAGCCGGGGGTCCAGGAGTAGACATGGTAGGAGTGGATACCAAAGAATTCAGAATTCCACTCGCAGTTGTTGTGACCAAGTTGCTATGACCATGCATATGCTAGCTACTAGGGTTTCAAATCTGTTATGTAGAACTGAGAACTGGTGGGGAAGATGGTGGTGGAACTGAGTTGGCCACCAATGGCACCGACCCAACAGTCGCCGGTTGTGAAGTGGGTGTGTTTGCAGCTAAAGACATGGTTGGTACTAGTGCTACCTGAATTAGAAATGGCCCCAATGGGTCATTGAGAGGAGGATTATAAGGAGGCACAACTCCTTCACTGAAAGGATCTTCAGGAAACTCCATAGTGTAAGGAGAAATGTGAAATTCAGGGGTCAATATTGGATATTGCTCTTTCAAAGAAGGCATTGGGTCATTGAGACTTGACTCCTCCCCCAGTTTCAATGGAGGGATACCTTATTGTTGCCTAGAAAGATGATGAGGGCCGAAGAACGCAACAATGACCAGTTGATTTTATCAAAATTTTATTATGATCTATTATTAAGTCTTAGTGATAGTAGAACCACACACCTAAAAAAAATAACTCTAAAGTCAATCAATCAAGCAGCCAGAAGAGTAATACCATGTCTGATTACTACCATTTGTTGGAGATGAAACGCAGTATCACAATAGAATACAAAAAGTGCTGGTCAAATGTATAGTTATGGTTACTCTTGAGCTTCGCTTGAACCTCATATAATGGGTGCAAGCACTCTTGTGAAGACGAGTACCCTCCCAAAGACCGAGGATAGAGTAGGTTTGTCTATGTTAGGTACTAGGGCAACCTGCCCTAGTCACCTTTCGTACATCCTTAGAATTATGGAAACTAAACATACCTCAAATCACAGACATTATCAGGGGGGTCACGGTCGTAGAAAACATGCTATATGGGAAGAAGACCTATATCTTCGATCTAGTTTCGAAATCCCCAAGGGGAAACCCAATATATAGAATGCCCATTGTTATGCCATCGAAGGTGGGCTACCTTCTCACACACCCCAATTATGTATCATGCTTAAATCCAGTAGTATTGGAGCGGTCCCAATAGTATGACTATAGTAGGATTTTCACTCTTTAATGACACTAGTCTTAAGTTGTGCGATCTTGGACAATTTTCTCACTCTCCCTATCCCAAGATCCTACCCTGAACCAATGTTTGTGTAAGCTCAAAAAAAGAGTTATTTGATTGATTTTATTAGCGCTTAATTTTAGTGTACTTTCTTATAAGTCTCAGGAGGGGGATTGGACGTATGAAATTTTGTGAGACTCTAACTCAAACCATGCAGAAAATTCTTTTAATATTCAATTCGATGAAAGATATTATTTCTATAGGGAGAAATCTTTGACACATCCATGCAACAACAAAAATCTAAATAATGTAGTTTAGCCTAAAAATATTCGGACATCTATTTATCCTCACTAACAACTATTTTACCCAAAAAAAATCAGAATTAAATCAGCTATGTTCGGAAAAATTAAAAAAACTTTTCCTTTTTAAAAATTAAATGCAGCTAACACTAAATTTTGGAATAAGAAAAACTAAAATTCTAGCAGGAAACTAAGCACAAAGATTCAAAACACAGAAGCCGAACCGATAACCAACTCAACAGCCAAGGAAACCTCAGCAGGGGTGAAATAAAAAGTTTTTGGTCGAGTAACGCAAGCTAGCAAGGGCTACAAATCATTAATAGCAAGACTAACGCATTGTTACCAAGCATTAGGAGCATTATAACACTCTAGAACACAAAGAGGGGGTGCGTTACTGAGGGGAAAAATGCAAATAATGGTCAGGTAAGGTCTGTTCTAAACACTGTGAGCTACTAAGATGGTGACATAGCATATGAAATGATCAGAAATGGATGTGAGAAGAATGGGAAGTGACAGAGGGAAATAACCAAAGGCTTGGAAGAAAACAATTAGGGAACTAAGGATTAGTCCCTAGCAGAGTCGCCAATTCTGCTTAGGGGTATAATGCATAGGTGGTAGCTAGAATAAATCCCTCTCAAGCCTTCTCGGGGCCCAAGGAAGATAATTATATTAGCTACGTTATTGCAAAATAAACTACATACATGTTCATACTAATGCTTAATTGACAAAGTCAGATATTGAAGGATTAGCTCTTTATAGATGACAGATATATTGGAGAGTGCTAGGCAGTGTGGTAGAAGTCCTCCTCACTAGCTCCAAGTCTGGATATGGAAAAAAAACAAAGAAAAAATGTAATCTTCACAGTTGTATCACTACAAGCAACTAAAAAACCATAAAATCAACATTTAACTATGTAGATGTAAGCCACTTATATCATGTTTCGTAAACAAATAAGCAATAGATGCATGGATAAAACATCAAGTGGATAAAACGGATGCAGTTTTATTAAGAAGAGAAGGAATATTACAACCGTTGCTTTGGCCAAGATTCCCTCAGTCTTCTGACTCCTCTCCCTCCCTCTCCTCAATATCTGAGTGTAATGATACTTAGGCCAAGAGTTCTAAATGAACCTCGCCAATCATGATGCCTCACTCTCAACAATAAAGTTACACTCTGCACACGATCAACCTTTCGACCTTTGACAGTGAGCCCTAGCCTCCAATTTATAACAATTTGGGAGGACTAATCTTTTCAATCTTCTCCATTAGTTCGAATAGGGAAAAATCATGATGTTTCCTTGCTTTTCCTAACTTTTCCCCTCTTTGAATTCTCAGTTGGGTTTAGTAATTTCCAATAGAGGCTTTCAACGCAAGTTGTTTCTTTTTGGACTGATTCTTTTGAGAAAAATCAGGAAATGTTAGTCAGCTACTACGAGATATATCCCTTTTTCCTCATGAAACATAGGTAATGCTACCCCTTAGGCAAGACAATGTGTTAACATAGGAACTAACGCTCCCTCTAAAAGTCTGGGATGCATTATAACTCGACCTGGATATCTCTAGGAGAGTTACCTTGTAAAATTAGGTCTCTTTCTAGGTCATTTTCTTCCTTCCATGTATCCTTCTCGTCTGAGTTGATGGCGAAGTCATTTGTCCTGTAAAAAATAGTAATATAGGGACCTAACATGCCCCTCTCCTTAAAAAAAGTGTTTTCCTGAACGCTTGAGTAGCTTTGGATGCTTCTGTATAAAATTCTCATCCTCCCATGTATAACCTTCAGTGGGTAAGTTCTTCCACTTGATGAGATACTCTGAAATTGATTGATTTCGTAGCTATCGAGTTCTTGTTTCCGTGACTTCTTCAAGTTCCAATATTATTTTTCCTTCCTCACCAAGTTTTCACAATATTTTTTGAACTGGAATTTTGTCACCTATAAGCTTCTTTAAGCATGAAACATGGAAAATTGGATGCAGTTGAGAAGAAGTAGGAAGCTCCAATTTGTATGCCATACTACCAATATTTTGCAACACCTTGTAAGGACCATAGTACTTTGGCCATGAATTGTTATCCTTCTTAGATTTCTTAAGGGACATTTTTTTGTATGGTTGTTGCTGTAAAAATACCTAATCTCCTACATCAAAACTTATCTGACTACGATATTGATCTGCCTATTGTTTCATTCGATTTTGTGCCAAATTTAGGTTATCCTTTAAGAGTTGGAGAAATTTTTGTTGATGCTCGATGTGATGTTCGACTGCTTGAACCTTATAATTTTATCTTAAAGATGATGTGATGGACGATGGATGATATCCATAAATTTCCATAAATGGGGTCATTTTTGCTACAGTATGGAAGGAAGTGTTATACCACCATTCAGGCAGAGGTAACCACTTGACCCATTGTTTTTTCTTATCATATACAAAACAAGGAAGATATCCTTCAAAATATCTATTCACTATCTCAGTTTTCCCATCGGATTAAGGATGATAAGATGAGCTATGAGCTATTTGAGTACCCAAATAAGAAAATAATTTCGTCCAAAAATTTCCAGTAAAAGTGGGATCTCTGTCACTTACAATAATATTTTTGTTTCCATGTATCTTTTGAATTGTTTCCATAGATGCAGTACAACTATACTTTCTTTAAATGGATGAGATAATGCACACAAGTGTGCATACTTTGTAAGTCTATCAACTTCCACCATGATGACACTCTTTCCTCCGTAGTTAGCTAAACATGTGATAAAATACATTGAAATCTCCTACCAATGTTGACTTGGAATGGATAAATGCTATAGAAGTCCTGGTGCCTTAATTGTCTCAACTTTGTTTTGCGGGCAAACCAAACATTGTGCCACAAAAATTTGAATAGCGGATTTAAGGCCATTACAGAAAAAATATTTCTTCACCATGTCGTAAGTTTTTTAAAATCCTGAGTGTCCTCCTAAGGGAAAAGTGTGCAATTCGAAAATAATCTTTTTTTTTAGTTGGAAATTCTTACAAACATATAAGCGATATTTGTACCATAAGGAATAATTTTTCCAACTAAATGTATCAAATGTAGTAGGATCTTGTTGCAAATTTTGAATGAGTTTCCACACTTCTTCATCCTTTTTCCATTCATCCCTTGCTTTGGTTATCCAATTTAGTTGGATAATAGAAATGGAACAGAGCAATGCTTCCACCTCTTCATCCTTTGTTGAGAATGCATCTGCAACAACATTTAGCTTCCATTTTTTGTATATGATTTCAAGGTCATAACCCAACATATTTGTGACCCATTTTTGCTACTCTTTTGAAGATAGTCTTTTTTATAAAAATTATTTAAGACTATTATTATCAGTTTTTACCTTGAAGTTTCTTCCCATTAGGTAAGGTCATCATTTATTTAGTGCATGTAGTATTGCAAACATTTCCTTCTCATAAATAGCTTTATGTAAATACTTTCCTTTTATTGGATGACTTTCAAAAGTAATGGGTCTTCCTTCTTGCATTAGAACAGCACCAATTCCATTTCCTGAGCGATCACATTCCACAATAAAGGTTTTTGTGAATTCTGGCATAGCTAAGACTGGTGTTAGGCACATTGCCTCTTTATGATGTTAAAATACCTTAGTTTCTTCAGGAGTCCATGAAAATGCATCTTTCTTCAATAATGTTGTTAGAGGTGCTACTATTCTCCCATAATTCTTAACAAACTTGTGATAATACCTTGTTAACCTGAGAAATCCTCGCAATTGATTTACGGTTGTGGGGACTTTCCATTCCTTAATGGATTTAATTTTGTTAAGGTCTACCTTAACACCCTTGTGAGATACAATATGACGCAGACATTCCACCTATTGTACTCCAAAGAAACATTTGGAGGTTTTTTCATATAATTGTTTCTCCTATAATAGTTTGAGCACCCTGTCAACATGTTGAACATGATCATTCCAGGACATGTTGTAGATTAGTATATCATAAAAAAATACTAACACAAATTTTCTAAGGAAGGGTTTGAAAATGGAATTAATCAACCCTTGAAATGTAGAAGGTGCATTGGTAACGAAAAAATGCATGATAAAAAATTCATAATGACCCTCATGAGTTCGAAATGATTTTTTCGGAATATCAACAGTCTTCATTCTATTTTGATGATATCCTGAATGAAGATCCAACTTGGTAAAATAAATTGCTCCATGTAATTCATCCAATAATTCATCGATCAAAGGAATGGGAAATTTATCTTTAATAGTGAGCTTATTGAACTCCCTATAATCAAGACACATGAGCCATGATCCATCCTTCTTGTGCACCAATACTACTAGAGTAGAGAAACAACTTTCGCTTAGTTGAATTATACCAGCCTCTAACATTTCTGTAATCATACATTCAATTTCGCTCTTTTGGACATAAGGATATCTGTAAGGCCTGATGTTTGGACGAACACTTCCTAGAATAAAATGAAAAGCATGATCATGATCACGAATAGGTGGGAGTACTTTGGGAGCTTCAAACACCTTGGACTGATTGTCCAAGACATTTTTGAGATATGGATAAATAGATGATTTTGATGTTGGAAATTCTAGTGAGCATAATTGTGAAATTATGCCTTGTTGTTCTTTTTTCAGAAGATTTTTCATGACATTGGAGCTTATTATCTTTCTCGACTTCCTTACTATGCCCTATAATTCAAATTCCTTTCCTTCCGAAAAAAAATTCAAGAAAAGTTCTTGAAAATTGCAAGCTACCGTCCTCAAAGATTTTAACCTTTTTACTCCTAGTACAACATAAACACCTCCCATTGGAATGGAAAGCATTGGACTATTCAATACACATTCACCTACGGTTAGCTTGATATTATGGAATTTTCCAGATAAATTTATAGTTCCTCCATTTGCAACCATCTCTTCACATTTGGGTGCTGGGTATAGGGAGAAATTCAATTCCTTGGCTACCTTAAAATGAATAAAATTATGGGTACTACTCAAGTCAATCAACACTATTACCATTTTCTTCTTCATATGTCATTCTATCTTGAGAGTTTGAGGAGTGGTAATTCCTGCCAATGCATTACAAGGTATGATCAGACTCATTTATTCTTTCTCTAGTGTTGGTTCCTAGTGTATATCCTCTTCTTTTGAAGTTTCTTGTTCATTTTCTTCCTCCTCTTCACAATATATGTAGAAAATTTTGTTCTCAACACACTTATGATTTTTAGTTTATTTTCTATCACAACTATAGCAAATCCCTTTTTATATTTTTTTTTTCCAATTTTTTTGATGTCAACCTTGTAGGTTGTGGAAGTCTAGGAGTAGCAACACTTACCTCTTTATAGATGTGAGTGGTAGGCTTCCTTGTCGCCATAATTTTACATTCAAATTTTCTTGCCAACCTGAATGCCTTCTCTAATGAATTAGGTTCCCAAAGGCGACCCTCATGTTGGATGTTATCCTTTAACATCCCTATGAAGATATCAATCTTGTGTTCCACTGGAATATCAACTACCCTTATATTCAATTTTTGGAAGTCCTCAATGTGCTCCATCATTGAACCATTTTGTTTGAGATTTATCAATTGGATAAAGAAGGTGTTGCTCTTTGTATCCTCAAAATTTCCTATCATTTCCTTTATGAAAATTGACCAAGTGAAAATATTTTTACGAGAGCCAAGCCATCAATACCATACAAATGTATTTTGTTATAAATGTAAAGTTGCAATGTGTACCTTTTGTGTGTTTTGCACATTATGGAGATCAAAATATTGCTCCATTTGTAGTACCCATGTTAGGGGACCCTTGCCATCAAACTTCCTCATGTCCATATTTGAAATATGTTGGGTATTCCCTCCAACATTAGATTTTATGAAATCACGATTAACATTTATTTTTTGCTCATCGTGAGTTTCCTCTACTATATTTTTTCCATTAGGAATCATTTCTTGTATAAACTTTGTCAAACATTCCTTCAAATCTTCCATGTCTAGTTTAAGATCATTCTTCATGTCTACCATGTTGTCTTTATTTTATTTTTATTTCATCCATTTTAGCTTTGATGCCATCCATCTTAGCTTCCATGCCATTTATCTTAGCTTCCATGCCTTTCTTCAAAACTTCCATTTCATTTTTTGATGCTCTTTGCGAAAGAGAAATTTTGGTGCTTTTTCTCTTGTAATTTTTATGTATCATGTTGCACTTCTTCCTCTTCATGACACCTAGTAGTGTATTTTTAGGGCTTAATGGGTGTCGAATTCTCTTTAGGGGGGATTTTGGAACTTGATAATGATATATATTCTTCAATATGCCCTTGGAATCACCTCAAACTGATTTTTCAAACAAGACTTATGCAATTCGAAAAAAAATACACACCATTTTCTTACTTTTGAGGAGATCGATATTGAAACTAAATTATCTCTATGAATTTGGATATTCAATATCTAAAACTCGATCCTTTATTAGCACTCTGAATCTTCTTTCAAATTCCACAAATCTGACCGGATTTAGATTCTTCATGGAAAAGTTATGTCCAATCTTTCACAATGACCTAATTATGGACGAGTTCAGTAGAGCGAAATTGTATGGCGTGCCACGTGTCACTATTTCTTCCTTCATATTTGAAATCTATATACATGGCACTATAGTCTATTTATTTTCGGCCACTTTTTACAGAATTCCAATTCGATGCTCAAAGAGACAGTTCTGGCCATTTTCCCAAGGTCACCTCTTTTAGATGAAATTCGAGAGCATACAAAAACCCTAAGTTCCACATATCATATTGTAATATTCCTTTTTTTGGTGTCCCCTATGACAAGGTAAGGATGGACTTCCAGATTTTGGAGTAGACAGGTCACAGATAGAGGTTGGTGTCATCAGTGAGCCCAGGGGCTTTATTGAAGGAGTTTTGAGGAGTTTCTATGAGGACCGATGGCATTCTCTTGATATATTCCATCATCCGCACAATTTTCATTTTGTTCCAGTGCATTCCGACAACTTTCAGAAAACTGAGTTATTTTTGGGCTTAATCCAATTATTTATGCTCAAGGTGGAATTCTAGGAGGAATACATGATAGAAAAACTTAGTGTAATAGCTTGTTGGAACCAGAATGAGGAGATATTCAGGATGGGATGTTGAGAAGTGACTTATTGTGACCAAAGTTAGTCGCTTTCAATGCCTTACGTCCACAGATAGAGACCACACCACCACAATGACTCGGGACGAGTCACAAGATTGCGTTGGGGGACTGTTGGAAAAGGGTCTCCTACGAGCTACGAAATGAGTCCGATTTTGTATATTTTTTATTATATTTAGTCTAGCGCGGGGGTTTTAGGGTGGGTCAAAGCCTCGAAAGCATTGTAATGGGTCAAAGGGTAAACCTGGGGTCCGAAAACCACGGTTTGAGGATCGTAGGAAATATTAGGCTAGATTATTATAAATAGAGGAACGTTTTTAAATTGTAGGTAGGAAATGAAGAGTTATTGATGCAAATTGTGGTTTAGTAAGTCTTTTTGTGTTTTTGGGGAAGGACTCCTGCTGGCTATGTGCACAGAGATCCAGAGTCCTGTTGTGTGCAAAACCTGCTGCTTTGTGCATAGGCTGGGATGGGTATTGTAAGAGGAAGTTGATGAATTAATGAATACGAAGGGCTATTTGGGAACTGAATCTATGTGTACTGTTTATGCAAATCATACGTAATTACTATCCTATGTGAAAGTTCTGTGTAAGTGTTTTACTGCATCTAGATCTGTTCTGTTATGTTATGCAATGTTGAGTTACTGTCTTGAAGTATATGATTATTGAGCACCATAGTACGATTAACCTTGCGCACGTGGATGTGGAAAGAGGTCCATAAGTCCTGCTCGGGGAGATCTGGACACCTCGAGACAGGATACAGCTCTACTTGCCTTACCTATCCTTTCTCAGGGTGTGGAAACCTGGTTCCAGCACCCACCCATACTACTTCGGGTGAGACTTTGACCTACGCAAGTAGGTCACTGCCGAAAGGGCTAGTAGTATAGGGGTTTGTTGGAAAACCTTGAACTCTGAACCTGGGTCAGGACCTCTCGAGCCAACAATGCCATTCTTAAAAAGGGGTAATCCAGGGACCTACAAAAAAAACTAGAAATAGGGAACAAAATCCTTGCACTTGGGACATATTTGAAACACATGAAGATCACATGGAGAATTATTTCCAAACTTTAGGAACTTGATGAACTAATTTCCAAAGTAAAATAGTCAGATGAGAGAAAATTAATTTTGGCCTTAAAACCATGTATGCTTGCTCTCATACAACCCAAGTTCTTGGAGGAAACTTGTGGAGGGGTCACACTTCTAGTTGCAGCTTGTCTCAGCAACATCATGAGACTAATTACCCCTACAACCCCTTACAATGATGACATTATGAGTAGAGCTTTCAGACTGATGGTAGGGAGCTTTCAGGGTTTGGAAAACAATGCAGACTCTACCTTTTGGGAAGAAGCTTGAGGTTTTAGGAGGTATGGCCACATTCAGAACATATTGCATCATGTTTGATCTTGAATGTGATGGCTTGATCATGCAGACATTCCAATGCTTCTTAAACATTAAGAGGCATCATGCTGACACAGTCATAGCACACATGTTGTCCATCTTGTCGTCATGTATGAGATACTGTGAGGCCCTTTGCCAAGAGTTGTAGACTAGGGTGTTGATAATTTGGAGGAGAGAGCGGTTGTTCTCAATTGTTGTTTATGAGCTAGCCAAATGGTTGGTTGAGCAGAATATTAGGCTATTCACGAGATAGTTTAATAGGGAGGATTTTCTCCAGTTTGGTGGATCAGGCAGCAGAAATGAGCAGAGGAGGAAGGGACTTTGCTTCATCTACAAAGAACCTTGGGGGCCTAATCACTCATGCTTGAGTGATGCAGATGATGTGGTAAAGGTAGAACAAAAGGACATTCCTTCTGTATGCCAAGATGAGGACTCTTCATCAGATGAGTCCATGGGATCATATGGGGATGATTCTGGGGAGCAAGGGCAGTCATGCACAGTTGATGACAATAGGCTAGAGTTGTATTCCATTGTGCAGGGTGAGCAGTTAGGGGACTCTACAGGAGATACTTTAGGTGATGTGTCACTTGTGATGATTCAGTCAGAGCATCATATGATGGAGCATGAGTTCACAGAGGAGGAGGCTATGGACATCGTGCATGATAGTCCTTTGGGAGAGAGCCAAATGGAGGCTCACATTGAGTCTATGATAGATGTATGGCTACCCTTAGGGTCAACCATGGGTGAGGAACAGACGAATGTATGGGCATCTAATAGGGAGGCAGTAGTTGCATATACTTATCCTCATGAGATGTTGGAGGTTGATGGGATAGTTCTACAGGAGGCTAGTATACAACAGAAGCATGAAATTACTGATCAGGAGAGGGATGAGTTGTTGGAGATGGTGGAGCATCCATCATCGGGTCGATACATAGATAAGGTGCAGACAAATGCACATGCAGACAACAGAGAAATAGTGCTTTCAGGGAGTATCACTCTCCAGGAGTACATCCATGATGCTTGCAACATATCTCACCAACTTTTGCCTCTTATAGAGAGAGGGGCCTTCCTCTACAGGTAGATCTTGCCCACAGATAGGACAGAGTAGCACGAGCTGAGTATGGGCTAGAGACAACTCTCTAGACATGTTCCATATGCAGATGTCACTACATTGGATTCTTCTTCCAGGTTAGATTGGTGGGAGATCATGAGTTGGTACCCTCATGATGGTACAATTTTCTTCGTAGGGAGCATAACAGAGCAGGATCCCTTAGACATGACAGATGCTACAGATTCCCATTGGCAGTGGGGCAAAGGCTGAAAGTTCTTCAGCATTCCATCTCAACTTCAGGAGAGAAGGGTTAGCATCAGATCGAGTCCAGAGTTGGATTGGAGAGAGGTGATGAATTATTATTCTATTGATAGAGTATGATTCTTAGTCCCGGGTACATTTTGGCAAGAGCACTTGGAAGGGCGACATGTTACATGTTCCATTGGGCCATGGATTATGGCCCGACAGTCCATTGGTATTTCAGTAGCACTAGCTTGACATCCACAGATCATGATTAACCTTGGCCTAGACCGGGAGTTGGACTGGAGAGAGGTGATGAGTTGGTACCCAGTTGGTGGGGCAACTTATACAGTTAGAGGTACAACACATCAGGAGAAATGGAGCATTGATGCTTGCTGGAAGACTTTGCTTCATGGGGAAGGAACTAGAGCTAGAAGCAGTACGCAATCTAAGTTGGGATGATTGGCCATGGTGGCGTTGGGATCTAGGAGGATTTTTTGATGAAAGGTATAGTGAGAGATAATTTTGGGATCTTGACAATGAGGGGTATATTCCAGGTGGCTTGACACAGGTGCATAACAACACTGAGGGGCTTGTATGCGATCCGGGCATTGGGTCTCAGTTGCATCGAGCCAACAAGGTGTCCGACATATTTGTATTGCTTGAGGGCAAGAAATCTTGGGGCAGAAGGTCTGTAATATTCCTTTTTTTGGTGTCATGTGTGACAAGGTTAGGATGGACTTCCAGAGATAGGAGCAGACAGGTCACAGATACAGGTTGGTGTCATCAGCGGGTCGAGGGTCATTTTGGAGGATATTTGACGAGTTTCTATGAGGACCGATGGAATTCGCTTGATATATTCCATCATCCACACAGTTTGCCTTTCATTCCGGCGCAGTTTGAAAACTTTCATAAAAATCAGTTATTTTTGGGCATAACTGAATTAATTATGCTCAAGGTGGCATTTCAGGAGGAATATATGATAGGACACCTTAGTGTAATAGCTCGTTGGAACCAAAATGAGGAGATATTTGGGATGGGATGTTGAGAAGTGACTTATAGTGGCCAAAGATAGTACCATGGAAGATATAATATTTTCCTTAATTAAAAATGGCTTTAATTACTCATTTGATTATAGGGATAATAATATTTAGAGGAAAAGGGGCCAAAAGTGACTTACGTGAAATATAATTAAATTAAATTCATTTTGATAGAGTCAATGGAGGATTTTCTAGAATAATAATAAAATAAGATGCTTCTAGAGGATTGGGGATCTATCCATCAGATCTATAAAAGGAGAAGCGAAGGTCATTTGGAGATATCTTGGATTGGATCATTGTTTGTGTGAGAGGTTTTAGAACTTGATCCTCTACTTTAGTAGTAGCCACAGGATGGAAACCCTTGGATGATTTAGTGAGAGTAGGCAAGAACCCATCTCTTCCCTTGGTGGATCCGTTTAGGATTCACAATTTGCAGTTTATTTCCAGTTTGTTTTGGAGGCCAATTGCGGAATTGTTGTAGATCTATTTGGGCCATTATTTCAGCCATTTTGATTTTTTTTACCAGCAGTTTTATATTAATAAAATAAGGTTGAGATATTTTTCATACTTATATTGTCTATTATCCAATTGCAAATTATATTTCCATTTTTGGCGTAAATATTTTTGTTGATGTTATGAAAATTGTTTATAATGTTAATGGCTTAAATTTATGGAGTTATTTTAGATAAGAATATTCTGGTGATTTTATGGTTGAATTGATTTCTAGAAAAATTCTTAAAATATCCCATTTGGGATATTACACATATCTATGAAAATATTTTGAACCAAAATCTGAAATTTTTACACGAAGTTCCTTAGGATTTCGGCTTCTCGTGATAAAAAATTCAACTTCCGAACCTTCATAGAAAAAATGTTATAGTGAAAATGCCACGATGACCTATTTGGGGCAGCGAATTAACCCTAGAATCCAAAGCTATGATACCAAATGTTATGAAACCAACTCCAAAAATAGAAGAAAATAGAGATCAATGCCTTAGAAATCAACCACTTGGAGGGGGAAACCTCCTTTACATTACATAAATGAACAATTCTTAGATGACACAAATGAAAAAACCTCATTTCTATATATAGGAGTCCATGGAGCCACAATATAATCCTAGCCGTCGTAATAATAATAATATAAGGGCACAATAATAACAATATGGGGGGTACAATGGTACAACAATAAAGATAAGGGGGCTATATTAACAACAATAAGCGACTACACTAGTAATATAGGGACATAACAAAAGGAAACAAGGATGAGCCTGTAGTAGCAACAATAGGTAAAGCTCTAGCTTCACAATTCAAGCTTGATTTTACTCTCGTTACATGCATGGAAAGGACAATAATGGCAAGCATGTGGTATTTCAACAACGATTCCTTGTTCCATATGATGGGGAATAGAAATCTCTTTAATGACTATGAGGAGAAAGACCTCAAGCATAAAATTGAGTTTGAAGATGATGGGAGGTATAGTACGACCGATATCGGTATAGTTAAATTTCAGAGGGAGTCTGGCTCCTGTCTTGAGATCAAGGATGTAATGTTTATACTGGGCCTAAAGAAGAATATGGTTTCCATCGTGGTATTGGAAGACCATGGCTATGATGTAATATTTAGCAAAGGGAAGGTTTTCCTTAGACACATCGCCACGAGACAAGTGAAGTCGATTCATGTGAAAGTCAAGAACCTATATGCACTTGAGGTTGAAGATTCATGAAAAGATTTGAGGAGTAAGAAAAAGGTAAGAGACTAGGTGGTTGAAAAGGAGCATGAAGTAACTATCAACATGCAACCTCAGAAGCAACCTTAGAAATTTGTGGAGCAAACACAGATGGAGAAGCATAGAGGAGCCTAAGTGGAGGCATCCGCTCAAGAAGAGTCCTCCAGTATGGGGAAATTTCGAGCAAAGTGGGAAGAGGGAGCATATGCAGCGATACCTCGAGGTGTGAGGTGGGGCGATGTGAAGCAATAGACCCAAAAGAGCAGAAATTTACGTAGTGTCCATTGAGGTGTTTTTGTCTCATAGATCATTACCTTGCTATGCTGGCCCATAGTGCTCAGTAGCAGGAGGATCAATGCTAGTCAGATACTCATGAGTCGAGAGTAGTATTGACAAAAGAGCAGGTGGCTTAGTAGTAGAGTAAAAAACAACACAATTTTCTTAGTATACAATTGCAGATTGATTTAGTGATTATATTTATTTATTATTCTTAGTTGCAGATATTGCAGTAGGAGCAGAAAACGTGAGAGCTGTTGTTGGAATACATTCCTACATAAGAACAAGATGAAAATATTTTGACAAAGGTATCTTGAAGAGGAAAATTCGATTTCCATAGAGGCGGGATTGGGGTATGTGATAATCTCTTTCTGGTTGAGAGGGAGTGTTGAAACATGGAAAGAAGAAAATCATGATTTAATTTTCCCTTGAATTAAATTAGGAGAAAATTGTAATTCCACTTCATAAAACAACAAGAATGTGTTAACTAAATTAATTTGAATTAGTTGGCTCAGTTAATTCGAGTTGAGGGCCTAGCTCGGGGCATGCAAAGTGTCTCCTACTTTTTAGGAGCCTATGATGAGTTTAATTTAGGTTGTAATAATTTAATTTAGTTAAACTGAGTTAAAACAAGTTAAACGAGGTAGTGAGGTGTGTACTCAGTGATGAACCAGTTAACCGATAAATCAATCATAATTAACTCATGGATGTCGGATAATTCTTGAATTTGTATAGGTGGTGCATGTAGTCAGAGAAATACCTATAGGGATTGCAGAGTTTTCAATGAGGAATTTCCTAATTAATAGGGTGCTAATTCCCAAGGAAGTAATAGAAGGAAACATGGGCTTGGGAGGAAGGAAAATTAGTTAAGTATTGGTGAGACCTCTGTGATTATTCAGGCTGGAACAAAAGTTGTATTTCTTCAAGTCAATTGTTTTAGTAAATTACAATTAATTTCTACAATTTTGTATCCCAACAACCTGTTTTTAGACACCACCACTTCTATATGTGTTTCATAATGGTAACAAATTGATGGAAGAGACCCATCACTCTTAAGTTTAATCATCATATTTAGTATTAATAGCTGACTTGTGGATTACATTACATGAGTCATTTTAGCACTTGGAGGGCTCTTTAAATAAAAGATACGGTGCTGAAACATAAGTAGTAATATATATTTGGGATACAAATTGTGAGATCTCAACAAATTGTGAGATCTCAACAATTTGAGATCAGATCGTTAGAGTCTAAAATTGTTAAAATCTAACTCTATATAACTCTGGATATAACTATTGATGCTCCTCTGATAGGTCACTCTCGTTACTCGGTGTAAAAGAGGCAAGCCGTAATATCAAAGAGCACGAAGGAAAAGCTCAGCCTTCTATAGTTTCCACATTGCTTTTCTCCCTTTCAAACCTTGTTGGCCACCCCTGGAATCCGTTTGCTTTCCGTAATGTCCTTGATTAGAGTCCTTTTCCAATCCGTTTGCCTTAATTCTTACTTTATTTTTTGCTGCGAGTCAAACAGTTCTTTTTTTTTAAAACGTCGGCCCATGTCTTTTTACATTGGAATGCACAAGTCCACTTTATCTTTTTGTGCGAGTCAATAACACCACTTTTTTCTTACGGTGATGCTGGCTCCATGCCTTTCTATATGGAGCGTGCAATTGCACCACAGTTTTCTGCTCTCGAGAACCTTTTACAACAGATTTGTCAGTTCGATAGACCCTACCCTGCTCCCGAGAGCATTTTACAGCAGAGCTGTCGGATTCCTACACGACGGGTAGGTCCTCTCGAATTGGGATATATAAAAATAAGAAGTTTACGATATTTTTTCATAACAAAAGAGAACCTGTGTGCCTGCGGAGATCGCCTTTGGTCTAAATTCCATTATTTTAGAGTTATCCTTTGCTTTAGGGTTTAGGGTTCACGGACAGAACTTCTCCTTCAGTACCGCAATTGTTTGCTTTAACCCATTCTTCCATTCTATGGAGTTTTTCCTGCACAATCACCCACTAACATTCACGCGCTCGCCTATAGCACTTTTGGATAGGTTCAAACAAGATACTTCTATTCAAGAAAGATGATTATGATGTTTTGATTTCCAAGACCAGTTGTTAAGTAAATATGCCTTTCATATCTGCAAATTGCCATATCTTATTTGTCTTCCATGCCTCCTCCGGACAGCTTATTATTAATGTAATGTTGCACTCTCTCGACGTCAGCGATGCGATGAAGAGACGTATTTTTACATAGCAATGGACATAGGACACAATGGGACGGTGTACGATACCGACCACTGCCTGCCCTTACAAGAAAAAGTTGGCGCCCACTACAACGAAGGATGGATGGATGGATGCCCCCACACAATACAGGCAGCGGATTGTCAGTTTTCGCCATTCACAAATCAGACAAAGCATCTCCGAGCACACCCTTCCACAAGGGTATGAAAAAAAAATCCAAAACGAAGTCCTCCGGGCGTTGTCTAACTACTCCACCTTTTGTTTTTTTTAATGGAATTTTGGTGAAGATGTTTTTTTTAACAACTTCACGTTTTGTTTTTTTATATGGAATTTTGGTGAATTTTTTTGGTTTGGATTTTATTCTATAAATTATATAATGAATAAATCAGGGTATAGGGACTCTGCAAATTTACTACTCAAATTTGTGATTTTGACAAATCTTAAATTCGTATTCAAATTAGAATAAATTTAAAGTGAAAATACACTGAAGGCAACTCCAAAACCTCAAATTCTTATTCAATTTAGAATAAATTTAAAGTGAAAATACACTGAAAGAAACTCCAAAACCTATTGGGATTTTTTTACTAGAATTATGCCAAACAATATTTCTACAGAAAACATTTATTTGTTATTTAAAATATATTTTCCAAAATATAAATAGATTCCGTGCTTTGTAAATAAACCCTAGGAAAACTGGACTGTACAAAGTAATTCCAAAGTATTCTAACTAATTTAGGACAAATTATTTAGAAATAATGACTGTTTGGGGAGCAATGCAGTGTGCCCTTTGGCTTGCCATTGACAATATCTTGATTGTTGGTGATTAGAAAGGAGTTGTTTAAGAAGTGGAGGAATTGCTTTCATAGGTAAAAGTGACTGGAGTTGGAATGAAAAAAAATTAAGAAATCTTGTAGTAATAGAGTTTGAATCATGTTTTTTTTTATGGTGAAAATAGTTTCAGCATCATCAAAAATCTTAAGATCACCCAAAATCTTGAAGTTTAATAGCTATAACCTAGATTTACAAAAATCCCTTCCAAATTTTATTAAAATTTTGAGAAATTTCCATAATTTTCAAAGAAAAAAACAGACTAATTAAGCTACTGCTATTTTTAGAACAATTTATTTAGAAATGATGACGGTCTCGGCAGCAATGCCCTCTGCCCTTTGGCTTGCCATTAACAAGATTTGATTGTTGGTGATGCAAACTCTATCTTCCAATGGGTATAAGGGAGAAATGCTTCCAAAGTCCCTTATACAACTGAATGGAGAATATGGAGAATATCCGGTCTTTATTGTCCTCTTTCTCAGACATTTCCATCCAACAGGTTTATAGAGAGCAAAATTCCGAAAGTGATGCATTAGCCAAGGCCGGCATCTCTCCCTTTCAGGGGGTGATGTATTTTGATCACCTGGTAAATGGTTCTGTTAGTAGAAAAGGTTCCTTTGAGATCTAACATTCTCGGGTCCTCTTTGATTTTTTTTGTTTGGTCTCCGGGTCGGTTTCCTCTTAGGTTTTTCTTTTGGATATTATCTCTTTATTGGTAGGCTCTCTGGAATGTATGTATTTTCAGGACTGTGTTTTCCAACATTTTGCTCTTGTTTTGTCCAGTGTTTCCTGACATTTTGCTGGCTCTGGGGTTCCATTAGTCTGCCACTTTCGCTATGGGCCCTATTGCTATGGAGTTTTCAGACAAGCTCTGAGTTTGGTGTTTTCCAACCTATGGCGCTTTATGGATCTTTTTAGGTAAAGTCCTATTTCAATGTAAACACTTCTTTATCAATGAAATAGTTTTGTTTTTTCTCTTCAAAGAAAACTAATTCAGAACAAATTTGTCCAAGACATATACCAAAAAAATTCCAAAAAATACTACATTCCTTCTCCACCAACATGGTCGGAGTTGGAGTTTTAGCCATTAATTCCTCCAAACTGCTTGAGAATCTTGAGCGTCTCTAACTTAATCCACAATCCTAGAAAAATCAATCAATGTAAAGTGGCATCCTTATACAACTCCCTATCCCAGCATCCCAAGATCTGAACTCGAATCTCTATGTTCATGTCAGCCGCAGTGGTAACGCTCCCAGTCTGGCAGTAGCGGCTTCTTCCTCAGTCACCAAGTATTTTGGAACGTTGATTAAGGACAATGGGGCTGGGCCGGGCCGAGGTCGTTGACAATGGAACATACCTAACTGTTTCCCGAGTATCGATCCAATGGATCAGTATCAACGTGCACGCAGGTCCCCAAAGCTACCGAAAGATGGGGCCGAGCCTTGGACACGTTAGCTATCTCTGTCCATCATACTAACAGGTGCACTTTAAATCACGTGATCGGCATATTCACTGTTTTGTCAGGGTGAAGATGACAAACAGATGGTCTCCTGCACACATATAGCTCCTCTGTGATTAATTCCATGGTTCAGCCGCAGTTCTCTCAGCAGTCTGCTGGAACAATGGCCGTGGTCCAACGACTTTAATTCCATGGCTCAGCCGCAGTTCTCTCTGTAGTCCGTTGGAAGGATGACCGTGGTCCAACTAGTCTAGTGTGAGGTGGGGATCCCCACAAGTCTTTCAGTCTAATTCGATATAGGATTATGTATGTTTCTAAGACGAGATTCTTAAGAAAAACTTGTTTGATAATAGATTTCTTTCCATTGAAAAAAACAATAATAAAGATAAATACTCTGATTTTTCTGACTAGCAGTACAATAAGTGGATTAATTATAGATATTTCAGCAAATATTTAATGTCAATAAATTACCAATTATTTAAAACACTTTTTCATTAGCAAAACAATAAGTGGATTAATTATAGGTATTTCAGCAAATATTTAATGGTAATGAACTATTCATTATTTAAAACATTTTTTTTAAATTATAGTTTAGGTTATTTTTCTATTTAGAACATAATTTTTGTTTTTATTTTTATTTTAAAAGAATAATTTTTATTTTTTTATAAGAGTATCGATAACCAGCAAACTTACACATACTCTTATATTAAACTATAGAATGAACCTCTAAATTCAATAACTCCATTAAAACACAAGTAGTCAAAACCATCACCTGTTTTCTTGCATGAAATGGTAAAAAACACCTAGAATAAAGCTTTATAATTAATTGAATTTGATTAAATTACTGCAACGAAAATCAAACACCCAACATTTTCATTTTCACCTATTTTCATACGTTGCAAAGATATTTGATCATGCTCCTGTTCAAGAATTAGAAAAATTCAAGAATTAGAAAAATTCACCCTTTGCTCGAAAACTACATCAAAAGATTCTATGGATGTTAATAGCTAATTTGAAAGAAACATCAAAAGATTCTATTGGTGTTAATAACTAATTTGAAAGAAACTTCTATGTTCAGTGTTGGAATTTGATGATCAAATCATTGGTCATGGGGTATGTCGTTCCTCGTTATATTTTTCAATCTCCATTTAGAAAAGTAACTGAACTGTAAAATAGAGTTCAAAGCAAAAAAAAAAAATAACAAACTGGTTTTCAAAAGTCCCGATTGATTAAAGCATGCAAAAACATATTGCCTCGATGACTTAGCAGCAAAATTATATTCTATGGCTTATCTGCTTTATTTTCTTTTAATTGCCACTCGAAAATAAGGATGCTGTGGCTGATTAATTCACTATATTACAGAAATAAAAGTAGTGTTACTTTTACGCAAGTACACAACGTTAACGAGAACTCGAGAGAAATCGAAATTTTTGCTTCAAACTCTAACCGGTAAAATTATTTTATAATTCATAAAATGGCCCCCAAAGTAGTAATCTCTCGTTATATATATATATATATAGATATATATATATATATCCCCTCTAGGGGTAGATATAAAGCGGTCTAAAATGGTCACGAAATTGACTTGTATCTATCGTTGGGCAGGGAAATTTCTATTGGAAAAATTCTTTGAACATACGAAAAAGCTTCGTCGCCCCTCAACTTATGGGTTATTGTGTGTTGTGAAGGGAAATTTCTATGTGAAAAAAAATTTGAGCATACGGAAAAGCTTCGTTGCGGGTTATTGTGTTTTGTACCATTGCTTTAAATAGAGACTTTGAAATTAAGAATGATTCGTGTGGTTAGCTTTTGCTATTTCAGTATAGGTTGTCTTTATATCTTGAAGGGTATAGGTTTGTTGAAGTCTAATAGGAAATTGCAGTACTTACATTAGTGTGGGACCAATAAGTCTTAGCAACATCTACATTAGTGTGAGTTAAATCATAGGATTCCGGTATGTCTGACTTGCATGTTGTTGGATATACTCTTGGTGTTATAAGGCAGCCACGAGGATTGATCCTAGGACCTTCCTTAGATTAGTCTAAAGAGTTATCGATTCACCATGGTTAAAAAAAAACAATTGGTGCAGTGTCTATTTTAATTTTCATTTAATTAAATTGGACAATAAAATGTAATATTATCTCATAATCATTTGTCATAGTTAAATGAGTGTGATAAACTCAATTAGCTCATGTATTTTGAGTTGAGGGTGGTTGGTGAGGCATGCAGAGTAATTCTATTAGTTATGGAGTTTGAATTGCTGTTGGTGCATTAGTTTAATGCATGAGTAATCAGTTAACTCAGTTAGGTGAGTTAGAGTCAGTTGAACTAGTTGTAACTGTTTGTTGCACTAGTGAGAGATCAAGTGAATTAAATATTATTTAATTCACAATCAATGTTCTGCCATATACAACTGATGATTTACTATTAATATTTTTATGCATGTCAGTGCCAGTGGAGACCCAGTTGAGACAAAGGTGAAAGGGAGGTTAACTATCAATTGTGTGATTAGTAAGTTGATTGCATGAAACTAGACATCCATTGGATTGCCCATGATCCTTGCGAAGTTTAGGAACTCCAAAATTCCTAGAGAATAAGGATTGCATTCATCAGTTATTGCACAAGCAAGGCACATTGTTTAGAGGCTGAGAATTGACTAAGTGTTTGTAATTTTTGTCTAGGATAGTGTGAGACAGTTAGCAGAGTGCAGGAGACTCTTGTGAAAAGAGTGCATTGTAATTGTTTCATGATTCCATGGTTAATATACAATAGAAGATAGAGAGGTTTTGAGCAACAAGCTTTCCCCAGGAAATTATTTGTGTTGTGGTTTGATTTGATTCTTTCTTTTCTTCATGTGATTAACGATTGTGTTTAATTTATGAAATTAATTTGTAGAAGCAATTCAGTATTTATCTTTAGTGCATTGTTAGATCAGATTGAATCCATTCATACATATGTTTGTATAATTTCTACATGGTATCAGAGCACAGGAAATCACTATAGTGGAGGAGAAGCTGAGTTTGTGACTGAATAGAATTTGAATTTGCAGAAAACATTATTGGTGCAACAAGTGATTCAGAATCGAAATGGCTTTCAATGGCTTGCGATTGGAGTATGCACTCGAGGGCAGCTCTAACTATATTGCTTGGAAAGACAGGATGGTAGCAGTATTGGAGGAAAATGGGTTGAAATAATTCATTGACAATGATGTTCCCAAACCCACTATAACAAATGCTACAAATCTTGATGCTTGGAAAAAGAAAGTTGCAAAGCCGAGAAGGATCTAATTGGAGGGAGTACGAGACCACATTGTCTCAAGTCTCCATGGAAAAATGACACCATATCAAATGTGGAAATATTTTATAGATCTCTTTCAGAGTAGCAGTGATCATAGAAAATTGGCACTGAAGGATAAACTCAAGAAGATCAAAATGGAGAAAGGTGAAACCATGCCGAAATATTTAACAAAGTTTGTCCAATGTCGGGATGAGCTTGGGAGCATCGGCATTACTATCGTTGATGATGATTTGGTGAGCCTGGCTCTTCTAGGACTTCCCAAGAGTTGGCATAACTATCAGGACTTTGTTAATGGAAGGTAAAATATGTTAGATTGGGAATGACTTTAGTCGGATTTGGTGCAAGAAGAATTCAAGCGGAATACTAGAGATGGATCTTCATATAAGAATGAAGATGAATAAGATTATGCTTTGGCTTCCAAGGTGAAGAAAGGGAAAGGAAAGAAATTCCATTCCAAATCTGAGTTTGGTAAGGATGGCAAGAAGCACGACATGTCCGGAGTGAAGTCTTTTCACTATCACGAGCATGGACATTATGCCACTAATTGTCCACAAAAGAAGAAGAACAAGAAGGGTTTAGGATCTACAGCTAGTGAGGCTTTGGCCTCACAACTTGAGCTTGAATTTTCGCTCGTTTCATGCATGGATTCAAGTGCAATGCGCTCGGTGTGGTACTTGGATAGTGGTGCATCCTTTCACATGACGGGAGACAAAGAAATTTTCAATAGCTTGGAGGAGAAGGATCTCCAGATGCATACCGAAATGGGTGATGATGGGTGGTACAGTGCTACCGGGATTGGTACCATTACCTTCCAGAGATATTTAGGTAAACTCCTTCAATTAAAATATGTAATGCATGTACCATGATAGAAGAAAATTGTGCTCTCGGTCACAATTTTGGAGGATAGAGGCTATGATGTTGTTTTCAGTGAAGGAAAAACTTTCATGCGACACAAAGCAACATGAAAAGCCAAAAGGATTTGGATTCGAGTTAAGAATCTCTATAAACTTGATGTAGATGGTTTCAAAACATTGATGGGTAAGGTGGACAAAGTGGTGAGCCAGGATGAGGGTGAGTTATGGCACAGATGACTGGGCCATATTGACCATAGAGCCTTGAAGGTCATGCAACAGATTTCTACGAGTATTCCCAAGGGTACACTTGCGCAGTTAGACACATGCAGGGGATGTACTATGGGGAAGTATGTAAAGGCCACTTTTCATGAGAAGGAGAACCAAGCCTCAAATATCCTTGAGAGAGTTCACTCAGACGTGTGTGGACCATTCTCTACTACTTCGACAGCAAAGCATAAGTACTATGTGATATTTGTTGATGAATTTTCTCGAAAGTGTTGGATCTACTTCATGCATAAGAAAGATTAGACGTTCTCAAAATTCCTTGAGTTCAAAGCACTGGTGGAGAAAGACACGAGGAAAAATGTGAAGGCTCTTCGGAGTGAAAATGGTGGTGAGTACATCTCCAATGAATTCAATAAATTCTGCCGCAAAGAAGGAACTGAGAGAGAACTTATTGCGCCTCATAACCCACAGCAGAATGACGCTGCAAAAGGAAATAATAGAACAATTGTGGGTGCAACAAGAGCGTTGTTGCATGATCAGGGCCTACCATTGCATCTGTGGGCAGAGGCATGCAACACAAAGGTATTTTTGTGTTGTCCTAATCGGATACTTGGCATGAGTACACCAGAAGAGGATTTTACTGGTAAGAAAATCAATGTTTCACATTTTAATATTTTTGGCTCATTTGTTTATGTACATGTGACCAAAGATGCTAGGAAGAAGCTAAAATCGACAAATAATATTGGGATATTTTTGGGGTGCACTGAAACTCCCCAAAACTATCGGGTGTATTTTCCAAACAACAAAATGAATTTTGCGTGACGGGATATAAAATTTGATGAGGATAAATCCATGCAATTGTCCGTTGAGAGGGAGTTGAATTTGCATTCACGGGAGGAACTCTTGGTTCCAAAGAATGATCCTCAAGATGTGGAGTAACCACATGCGGAGGATCATGGAGTGGCAGAAAACACTCATGCAGAGCCATCCACCAGAAGTGGTAGAAGGTGGACCACAGAAGCTGATAAGTTGAGACTTGATGCAGCAAAGAATGTAGGAGCCTCTACTTCACTGTGCAGATAGAGATATTCTGCAAATAGGTTTACTGGATACATGGCTCTTATGAGCAAGTGTATTGTGATAGAACCATCTTCCTTTCAGGAAGCAGTGCAACAAACAATTTGGGTTGATGCTATGGCAAAGGAGTATGACTCCATCATCAAGAAAAGTGCATGGGAGATTGTCCCAAGACCAGTCGACAAATTAGTGGTTGGATCTAGATGGATCTATAAGGTGAAGCAAGCTGTTGATGGGACTGTGGAGAAGTACAAGGCCAGGTTTGTGTCCCGAGATTCTCATAAGTTGAGGGGATCAAATATGATGATACTTTCACACCAGTCGTGAGGTACTCTTCCATTATATCTATCCTTGCACTCTCAACGTAGATGGGGTGGCGCATTCATCACATGGATGTGAAAATTGTGTTTCTCAATGGAGTTATTGAGGAAGAAGTGTACATAAATCAACCAAAAGGTTTTGAGATATTTGACAGTGAGTCGCATGTGTGTCAACTCAAGAGAGCATTTTATGGGCTGAAGAAAGCACCTCGTGCTTGGTACACTCAGATTGACAGCTATTTCACCGGGTTGGGCTTCACGAAAATTGAAGCGGATGCAAACCTGTACCAGACTGTGATTGATGGTAAGCTCTTGATTATCGTAATTTATGTTGATGATCTGATTTTTACAAGGGATGAGCAGATAATAAACTCATGTAAGGAGTATCTTGCAAGGGATTTCGAAATGAAGGACACAGGACTCCTTCACTATTTCCTTGGTTTGGAAATATGGCAGTGGGATGGTGAACATTCTATTTCTCAAGGCAAGTATGCCAAAGAGATACTAGGTAAGTTTCACATGGAGAATTGTAAACCCATGGATACTCCTCTTCCAGGAAATTGGAGGAAAGAGGATGCTACTTCATGAGAAGTAATGGATGCTACTGTCTACAAGCAGCGAGGAGGCTCACTGATGTACTTAGTGAACACTAAACCAGACATTTGCTACGCTTTTTTCTAGCTAAGTTAAGCTATGGTTAAGTCGACCAAGCTCTTTTGGAAGGAGGTGAAGCATGTATTGAGATATCACAGGGGCACTATATAGTATGGATTATGGTACAAACGGATAGAGGGAGTGAAGCTTCAAGGCTTTACAGATTTAGATTAGGCAGACAGTCCATCAAATAGAAAGAGCACATCAGGAGGGATCTTTAGCATAGGATCTACAGTAGTTTCCTAGTACAACAAGAAGCAATGATCTATGGCACTCATTTCAGCCAAGGTAGAGTACATGTGTAATATTCCCACATTAGCACACCACTAAATGGAATATTAAATTTTTATGTTTACACATAGTAGGTAAATAAATGGGTAAGGAGGCCCATATGTTGCAGAAGAATGAATAAAATCCTTCATAGTATGAAAGGGGATATTCATAAGAGTGGGATTTCACACCCTCAAGTGTGAAAGAGGACATTTGCATGGAGACAAGGTCAAGTTTGACCAAGTCAACAGCGCTGGGATAGGAGGTGGAGAACACTTTGATAGACAACGCAGTATGAATGGGAAGAGGGTTATTTGGTGAAGGAAACCGTAATGAGTGGGACCCATGGAGGTAGGGATTTCATTTTTTTAAAAGGAGGGCAAGGCAGCCATGGTTATTCATGTTATGTTATGTATTATTGATTTCTTGGTCTGTTCAGACTTTGTGCATTCTCCTGCTATTTAGTAGAGTTGCAGTGCCGCTTAGCACAAGGATTTCCTATTTAGGAATTCCTTCTCCTTTCAAGAGAGGCATCTTGAAGGATATTTCTCTTCATTTTTCCACATTTAGGCTTGAGGCTAAGCATCCTCCTCTAGCTACAACATTATTTATGCTGAAGTATAACATTGTGTTGCAGGGTGTTGCAGTGGAGGTTCTACAACACCACTTCTAGAGATATTTTTTAGGGGGGGGAGTTTTCTTTCCTTTGGAACACCAGTGAGGAAGATTCTGGAGCTTATTGCAGATTTTGGCACTTGGCCAACACATTCCCTTTCATCTATAGCGCAGTCCCTTCTCTAGACTATGTTATTTTCAGTGTACAATTGCAGTGAGGGCTTGCAAGATTATTTGAGGGTGAGATCTTCAATGATAGGATCAGCCTTTCACTTGAGAGATCATTGGAGGAGGTTTATTTATATGTTGCAGCACCTTCAGTCATCTCCATCCAGTTCAAGTTCTTGAGTTGCAACTGCTACCCTGCAACTCCGACATTTCTGCAGTTTTGCATATTTCAATCAATCCTTCCAGGATTGACTTGAAATAGTATTTGGGAGCTTAGATATCCTCTCCCATCATTGTATCATCCATTTTTATGTATATATATGGTGTTTTGTATTTCCTGTAGCAGTACTCTATCCATGACTGCGCTGTTTTGATCCATAGACATTCTACTATGTAGCAGCATTTCACTTTTGACATATGTGCTCATGGGAGGCTTGTTTTCCTTGATCATTTGATGTGTATTGAGCTTATTTTTTGCTAATATAATAAAATGGCTTTATGGTTTCCATACATCTTGGTATGATGTTATTCACTGCTATTTCCAGTTTGTGTTTACATATTGCTGGATCTCCAATTTAGGAATACTATAACATATTCCTAACATTGTAGATTTTCCCTATTTTGGGATATTACAGTGGTATCAGAGCATATTTCTGGCATAGCCTATGGATCTCAGGCACTATTCTATTCAGAAGACAAGAAGAAGAATAGATGAAGAAAAATAAGACTCTATTCTTTGGAGGGAGAAAGGAGGAGAAACTTCCAAAGTTTCTGTCTCAAAATTTGCAAAGCATTCATGTAGATCTCAAGAAGATGAGGGAGGAGATGCGTAAAGAATCTCCGAGAGGGTTTGAATTTGAACAAACTCTAGATTTTCTTATGGGGAGTGTGAGCATGGAGCCACACCCTATGATGCACAACACAGTCACATGCCAAATTTGGCCATGAGGGAGAGAGAAGAAGAAGGAATGCCTAAGAGGGGAACTCTTAGTGGTTTCTTGCATGAGTATGAATCTCAAACTCAGAATTTTAGAGATCATATCACTTTTTCAGAGTTTTGTAAGATCAAGGTGAGGAGGAGCAAGTGGCATAGTGTGGACAAATTTCTTCTATCTACCTTTGACGGTTCACCTACTTGTTCAGCCATGAATTGGGTGGAGGAGCTAGCCACCTTCTTACAACAGCATCAAATTTCTGAAGATGAAGCCATCAGAGTAGCAACGCTGAATTTTGGAGGTAAGGCCTATGCATGGTGGATATTTGAGTCCTTTTCTTTAAAGAATGCAAATACTTATTCCTATGAAAATTTCATTAAAACTTTGGTGGAAATATTTGGTAGGAAGAATTCTAAAACACATGTGGAGGAGACAAAAAAATTTGAACAAGAAAAACCCTTGAATGTGATGGAGGAAAGAATAGACTCAAAACCACTTCAGAAAAAAAAAATATGAGGCTGATATCTTGCATTATACTTTGTTGTAGGCAAGATCTTCATCTTGTATTTTGGCATAAGAAGGCAAGGAGATCCCTTTTCCAAAACAGGATCCAATCATTGGAGGGTTGCCCATTCATGTTGACGAGGCTAAGGGAAACAACGCTGTCAGATATGGAGTTGATCTAGCACCTCATGCAGAGGAAGGAGGAGCTCTTGCTCCAACTAGAGGGATTCTTGAATCTTTACAAGGAAGTCCCCAAGATCTCATGTGTGGAGATCAAGGCACAACTCATGTTTTACATGTGCCATTGATGATGAGGTGTGGAAATATGGAGTTACAAGGAGGGCATAGGGAGGATGACCAGCATCATGTGATGAGGAGCACACACCCTTTTATACTTCATGAGGTTGATACACCTACGAAGGAGACTGGATTGCACAGTGAAAGTAGGGACAAGTCTTTCCATTCATATATGCAGTCTACTCTTTATGAGGATGTCTCATTGCATGGAGACATTTCACCAAGGAGACCACCAGATCAGCAGATGATGAGAGATGCTTCACATTTTGAGGCACCATTCATTGATTTCAGAGGAGTGGAGACCTTTGGAGGTCATTGCATAGCACTGAGAGTCTTGGGTAGACTCAAGGAGGAGAGAGGCATTGTCTCAACATCATCTTTACCCACTCTCATTTCAGATTTTGCATTGTGGCAGAAGCAACAAGGGAAGGATAGCATCCTTCCAACTTGCATTTTTGGCATGGGAGATGTCAAAGAGGAGGATGACCATATGACATATGTTCTTCATGAGAGATCATCAGCGCTGTCACTACGGAGGATAGATCCATATTGGAACTCCCAGCTATTGGTGGAGTATTCCAAGGATCTTTTCACTTGCATGATATTGGATGACCAGTTGCATGAGGAGGGATATTCAATTAGAGATGGGGTCATCTACTATCATGGTAGGATCTTCTTATCTGGAGCTTCCAAGCTCAAGGAGAATTTCCTACAAGTAGCTCATGAAGATTTTCTTTTCAGCCACACTTGTTCTATGAGAGCATACCACACTATCATAGAGGGGTATTTTTGGAAGGGTTCTGAGGAGGAGATATATCAACATATGAGGAGATGCATGGATCATATGGAGATGGAGGACTTAGCACAGCCAACTCTTTTCTCTTTGAGGATGAGAGGAGACTCATCTATGAGCCACTCCATTTGTATGAGCAAGACATATGGTAGGGGTATTGTTGATTTACATAGTAATTTATATATATGTAAGCATCTCTTAACCATATATGTGCAGGAATTTTCTCAAAGGAGGAATATTCTTCCTTCTAGATTTCATGGTCTACTTAAGGCCACTATAGATGATCACTCCCTAGGAGGATTTGGGGAGGAGATTTCTTGTCAATAAAATACTCACCTTGCACAATACATCATTCACTCTCTCCAAACACATGAGGAGAATGGGGTAGCAAGTAAGTGGTTGAGAAACCACACTCTTTGTCATTCTCTATTGCAGTTGAGGGTCAAGTTACGTTGGTTCCATTTGAGGGATCATTGTTCTTCTCCATTGCTACATATGGCAGCAAGCATGATTCTCATTATGGTTACCTTTATTGCTATTTTTATTTATTTTCTTGGGAGCATAATTGGGGGAGAGACATATTGGGTGGATGTGTCCTTTGAGGGAGAAGTTCCCCACACTTTTTGCACTACATGTTCTAAGGGGAGCATGGGATATGGTATAGTCACCATAGAAAAACATTTATTTCCTTATGAGGTGAGCCATATGATTGATGGGATGCCATATGATGATGATTTACAACTCATCATATATGGGGATATTTGGGCCAGCATGATTCATAACGTTGGAGAGGAGATATTTGAGGATCCAATCTTCTTCTTGCCACTTGAAGGAAACATTATTGCAGCCCAGGATCAGTAGACACTCTACACTTATCTTAATGGGAGAGGAGGATAGCATGGGGTAGACTATTTTTTCCACCAAGATCATATTTTCAGCCCACCTACATTGCAGGAGCTGAAGGTGGAGGATGATTTGTATGAGTTTCCATGTTGGGAGGTAACTCATTTTGTATGGATGATTGCTTGGGGATGGGAGCTTCATAAGGGATGGTAGATCCCAACTCATATCAGACCTCATGCCTCAAGAAGGCCCCTCAATTTTGTCTTTGCAGTTGCTTGAGGACAAGCAACATTTGGGAGGGGAGGACTGTAAGATTCCCACTTTATCACACCACTAACTGGAATATTAATTTTTCTTGTTTACACATAGGAGGTAAATAAATGGGTAACGAGGCCCATAAATTGTAGAAGAATGAATAAAATCCCTCATAGTATGAAAGGGGATATTCATAAGAGCGGGATTTCACACCCTCAAGTGTGAAAGAGGACATTTGCACGGAGACAAGGTCAAGTTTGACCAGGTCAACAACGCTTAGATAGGAGGTGGAGAACACTTTGATAGACAGCGCAATATAAATGGGAAGAGGGTTATTTGGTGAAGGAAACCCTAATGAGTGGGACCCATGGAGAGATGGATTTCACTTGTTTAAAAGGAGGGCAAGGCAGCCATGTTCATTCATGTTATGTTATGTATTATTGATTTCTTGGTCTGTTCATACTTTGTGCATTCTCATGTTGTTTAGTAGAGTTGCAGTAATGCTTAGCACAAGGATTTCTTGTTTAGGAATTCATTCTCCTTTTAAGAGAGGCATCTTGAAGGAGCTTCTTCTTCATTTCTACACATTCAGGCTTAAGGCCAAGCATCCTCCTCCAGCTACAACGTTATTTCTGCTGAAGTATAACATTGTGTTGCAGGGTGTTGTAGTGGAGGTTCTACAACACCACTTCCGGAGCTATTTTTCAGGGGAGAAAGCTTTCTTTTCTTTGGAATACCAGTGAGGAAGATTTTGGAGCTTATTACATATTTTGGCACTTGGCCAACACATTCCCTTTCATCTAAAGCATATTCCCTTCTCTAGACTGCGTTATTTTCAGTGTGCAATTGCAATGAGGGCTTGCAGGGTTATTGGAGGGTGAGATCTTAAGTGATAGGATTGACCTTTCACTTGAGAGATCATTGGAGGAGGTTTATTTATCTGATGCAACATCTTCAGTCATCTCCATCCAGTTCTAGTTCTTGAGTTGCAGCTGCTACCTTGCAACTCCGGCATTTCTGCAGTTTTGCATATTTCAACCAATCCTTCCAGGATTGACTTGAAATAGTATTTGGGAGCTTATATCTTCTCTCTCATCATTGTATCAGCCATATGTATGCAGATATATGTTGTTTTTTATTTCCTGTAGCAGTACTCTATCCATGACTACACAGTTTTGATCCATAGACATTCTGCTATGTAGCAGCATTTCACTTTTGACATATGTGTTCATGATATGCTTGTTTACCTTGATCATTTGATGTGGATTGAGATTATTTGTTGTTGATATAATAAAATGGCTTTATGGTTTCCATACATCTTGGTGTGATGTTATTCACTGCTATTTCTATTTTTTGTTAACATATTGCTGGAATTTAGGAATACTATAACATATTCCTAACATTGTAGATTTTCCATATTTTGGGATATTACAAAATAGTAGCAATTCAAACTGCATGTGAGGCCATCTAGATGAGAAAAATCTTGGTTGGTTTGTTTGGTTCTCAGATGGATCCGACAGTGATACATTGTGATAAACAGAGTTGCATTAAACTCTCGGTTAATCAAATGTTTCATGATAGGTCGAAGCACATAGACATCTGGTACCACCATCTCAGAGATTGTGTCCAGAGGTGCATAATGCTACTTCAGTACATTCTCATGGAAGACCAGGACACATATATTCTAATGAAGGTGCTCACCAGGAGGAAATTTGAATACCATAAAGGCAGGATCAGGGTGATAAATAATCCATTTCTTGTTTACAGGGAGTGTTGAATTCCAACAATAAATTCCAGCGCCTACACTAGTGTGGGACCAATATGTCCTAGCAACACCTACACTAGTGTGAGCTAAATTTTGTGTAATGTCTATTTTAATTTTATCTCAGTTAAATTGGACAATAAACTGTAATCTTATCTCATAATCACTTTTAATATTTAATTGAGTGTGATAAGCTCAGTTAGCTCACGTATTTCGAGTTGACAGTGGTTGGTGAGGCATGCAGAGTAATTCTATTAGTTATGGAGTTTGAATTGTAGTTGGTGCATTATTTTAATGCATGATTAATCAGTTAATTCAGTTAAGTGAGTTAGAGTCAGTTGAACTAGTTGTAACTGTTTGTTGCACTAGTGAGAGATCAAGTGAATTAAATATTATTTAATTCACAATCAGTGATCTGTCATGCAAATGATGATTTACTATTAATTTCTGCATGCATGTCAGTTCTAGTGGAGACCCAGTTGAGATAAAAGTGAAAGGGAGGTTAATTATTAGTTGTGTGATTAGTAGGTTGCTTGCATACAACCAGACATCCATTGGATTACCCATGATCCTTGTGTAGTTTAGGAAGCCCAAAATTACTAGAGAATAGGGGTTGCATTCATCAAGAATTGTGGAAGCAGGACAAGATTTTTAGAGGGTGAGAATTTTCTAAGTGTTGGTTAGTTTTTTCTTTCCAGGACAGTGTGAGATAGTTAGTAGAATGCAGGAGACTCTTGTGGGAAGAGTACATAATAATTGTTTCATGATTCCATGGCTAATATACAATAGAAGATTGAGGGGTTTTGAGCAGTAATCTTTCCACAGGAAATTATCTGTGTTGTGGTTTCATTTGATTCTTTCTTTGCTTCATGCGATTATTAATTGTGTTTAATTTCTGCAATTGATTTGTAGAAGTGATTCAGTACCTAGCTTTAGTACATTGTTAGATCTGATTGAATCCATTGTTTGTATAATTTCTACAAGGTTATCCCTATATCTTGAAGGGGGGATTTCCATTCTAGATCAGTTTGTGGA
Source organism: Pinus albicaulis (assembly GCA_034641835.2). Lineage (NCBI taxonomy): Eukaryota > Viridiplantae > Streptophyta > Pinopsida > Pinales > Pinaceae > Pinus > Pinus albicaulis. The sequence continues at coordinate 966,479,852 of CM076582.1, read as the reverse complement.
TTTTATTTCAATAAAATTTCCAACTTTAACATTCGATGATGATAATGTTTCCTCTGAAGAAAAATTCGTTGTTTATGCAGGATCATAAATTTCTCTTGAAGAGATTTTTCTTGAGCCCTTTTTTTCAAGATGAGCAACCACAAAAACAATCACTATGAAGATAAAATCACATAAGGAAATTTCCAAGAAAGTATTATGATTTTGACACAGCGAATTTTTCTAAACATAACAAAAGGAAATGAATTAGATGTTACTTCAAGTTCAAGTAACGCATCTCATGATTCTGAATTTAATTTTTCTGTTAATAATGAACCTTCCACCTATGAATAAGTTTATTGTTTTGATGAATTGAACGATGTGTTGCAAGGGGAGTGTGATGCCCTCATAAAGAATGACAGTTGGAGGGTAGTGGATTGTAACAACCCTAGGTTAAGTTTCCATGTAAAAAAAATAATACCATGGTCATGAGACATGTATTCTAAACTGAAAGTTGGGAAAAAACAATCTTAGTGGGTGTCGCTTTGGTTTATTTAAGGCTAAAGAAATTGACAAAGGCATTGGAAAAGAAAAAGAGGAATGAATTGAAATTTATCTACGAAATTAAATGAAAATAGGAGAAAAGTAAGATGAAGAGTTGCAAATTTGCATGAGAGGTAAATTGAAGGAAAAATGAAGAAATATGAAGAAAATAGAGGCAACAAATGATAAAAACGCAACCCAGAATTAGTTCAGAACTTTTTACCCAGCTTTTGCCCAAATTTAGACCAGGTGTAACAAAGAAGAGAGACCAAGTACTTCAAAAAGAAGGCAAACCAAGGAAGAGGACAAGAAATGAAAGCAAAAGAGTGTAAGGAGAAGGTTTGATTAGTAGCTTGAACAGGAGGATTTTGTAGGTAGCAGGCTACATGTGTGATTTCCTGGTTGAGATGTGAATGCATGGTACATGAATTTGTATATTTGGTTCATTTATTTAAATTGGGATGAGTTATTACTGGTTTGACAATGGTTTCATTATTTCCCTACCATTTCCTAGATAGTCATGGTGTGACAGGATTCATTTATGGTTGAGCTTTGGATTTCTAGAAGGTTTTGGAATAAGGCGAGGTTGTTTGAGGAAAATTTCAAAGGGTTGGGGGTGGATTTTGTTTAATCTCCAAGAAGCCCTCAACAGGTGGGTGCAGAAAGGAAAATTCCTCAAGGTAATGTCCAAGAAAATTTGAGGCATCCAACATTGTCTTCGCCCTATGATCTCTTGACCAGTTTTGGCAAGATTGCAGTAGTTTGAGGGTGGAGGTGGTTTAATCTTGAGGAATTCCAAGTTTTTTATGTCTTCGTTTATCCCATGAGATCCCACAGTAATGCTTGGAAATGACATGAGAGTAATTGGATGAAATAAATATTTGGTTCACCAAATCTATGGTTGGTTGGTACGTGGAAGTCCCTAACTTGGTTGGATTTTGAATTAGTTAATAAGAGTTATTTTCCTATTGTAATCTAAGAGCACTTGTACTTTTTATTATAATTATTTTATGTTTATTATATCATGATTATTAATATATTTATATTTTGGTTATAAGCATGGATTTATAATGTACTGTACTTATGACTTGTTTGGGATTTGACAAATATTTGATAGTCAATGAATGCATGGGATAAAAAGTATTATTATAACTATCATGGGATGGAATTAGACCTTCTTGGTGATTCCCAGATAGGTTTCAGACACCTATGCTCAGATATACATTCATGACCTATAGCTTACATGTTCACCATATTTCACGAAATTATTGTCATGGTTAGGCTTGGTTAGGTAAATTTTGTGTTCAAGTTTCATATGAATAGCATTATCATTTATCATTCTAAGAAATTATATACAAATATGGGTAGTGTTCTGGTGGCTATCCTCAAAAGTGGCTCAGATCTAGGGATCACACCCTATAAACTATAGTTTTTGGTCTATAACCACATGGAAGTAGTATTATGCGTGTAGTTGGAGCCCTATAACCACATCGTTGCAAGCTTGTGCATGCGGTTTGGAGTTTAGGTTAGTCAAAAAGAGACCCATATTAGGGTTTGGTTATGTGTTTCTTTTTCCGTTTAGTGTCCTGTAAGCCCTATAGGATGTTAATTGGTGGTCAAGAAGTCTCAGTTGTAGGCCTAAATTCCTTAACTGGAGCTAGGATATTGAGTCATGTCATAATAATTATTTTTCTCATGTTTACCCTTTTAGGCGAGTGAAATTGGGTAAATATGGGAAGGGGGGCGATTACAAGGTGGAAAGAGAGCTTCCAAGTTTAAGCACTTGTACTGGATGGGCTAAATGTATATGGTTATACATGCATAGTAGGTTATACATGCATCGTGGTGGTGATTATGCAGTTTGTGTCATTATGATGTTGTTGGTACGTTGAGATATGTTGGCCAAGATGGAGTAGAAGATGAAAATTATCAGAGGGAGGTTGCAACATTGGAGCTTGGGGTAACAACAGATCATCGTATAGGTTTGTATGTTTTGCATACATGTATGTTTATGAATGGTTTTTATAAGAATAATGGTTATATACATGTCTGTCATTCTATTTTTGTTGTGGTTACATGCATAATAAATGTTAATTAATCAATGTAGTCATATACATATGTGTCAAATAGTCATGAATGGTAGTTAAGTTGTTATTGTTGGGCATGTGCTATATTCTTTACACAATTAGATGCATGCGTGGGGAGGTGATAGCTCCCCCTATAGGTTGTGGTGGACATAGCAAGGGGCTCACAAGGGGGGCGATAGCCACCCCTTTTTGGGGTATGGGGCAGCGCACCATGAAATATGTTTTTGGACCCTATTTTTCGGTGGGCGGACCTGCCCATGGTTTTGGGGCATGATGGTTTTTGGCATTTGGTACTTTAATTTACTAACTTCCTTTCAAAATCATTCCTCTTGTAAAAATACCCCATCCCCTTAATTTTTACTCTTTCCCCTTATTTCAGTTATTTCCCCTTGCAAAAAATCCCTTTTCCCAAGTCAAAACACATTTATCCCTTGGAAAAGTAAAACTCCTTTACTAATTTCCCTTTTTATTCAAAAAACACAAAAAACCCATAAAAATACTTTATCTCATGTATAAATGCTTAAATTTTATGTCGGGCGACACTGTGAAAATATCTATCCCCAATATCATTTTTAACAATATACTTAGTGTATTTAACATCCCGCATTACATTTCATTATTAACGTATTAACCTTATCTATTAATCCATTAAATAACTGTAAACCCGTATTTTATTAATTCATTAATTATAAATTCCCAACCCATAATTTTATTTATAACATATGGTTTTAATTTCCCACACATTTTGATTTATTTTGGGCCCACTTATTATTATTCCCACCTATTATAAAGCCCCACTTACCTTAACCTCATTGGTTATATCGTATAAACCTCGACCATATCATATATATAACCAATTGCATAAGAGTATTGACCCCATGTATATTAAACCATAGTTTATATGCATATTAAACAATCGCATAACTAATTATCTCAAGCCCCATGCCTTTTAAAACCCAACGACTCCATCCCATCGTCCAAACCGTCAAATCTCAACCGATAAGATCCGACGGCCATTATCGCCTATCGCACATTTCATTGCCTAATCATTAGCATAACCCCAACCATGTGATATTCACGGTTTTCATAATCCAGCGCCTGGCTACGTGGCCAATTCCCATTCGATCACATCAATCATAACTTTACCTTTTACCACCTTTGGCTATTGCAAAAACCACTGAGTGGTTTTCTCCTAACCGTTGCCAAACTACATGCACATTTGAATTGACCGTGCATTAATGTTAAAACACTGTTTGATTAAAAATGCATATTAGCCGCCCTTTGCTGCCTTTTTCACCATTTTTGTTACATATTCATGCAGAAGAAGCATTTATGACCTTTTTTCAAGCCAAATATCACTCTGCCAACCCTATTCCAAGTCCTTTTCACCAGAATTCAAGACCATTACTGCTACACGACATTGCAGAACCGAATTGAAGCTTATAAAGACCTTTGAAGCCTCAAAAAAGCCTTATTCTACTTCTGAACCCTTCTGTGAAAAAAAATATGCATTTTTCCCAGGTATTCCTCAAATAAAAGACCTGTTTCTTGATCTAAAGAAGTAATTCAACTAATTAAATCATTTAGGAGCCTTTTGCAAACCTAAAGAAATCCCTATTACTTCCTAAAGCTCTTTCTACAAACCCTGGACCTATTTTCACAAATTCCCAGAGATATTGAGATTTATTTTTGGTCACAAAGATTATAGTTTGATTAATTGAACAATTTTAAATCATTTTAGACCAGAGGATAAACCCCTGTTTCATCCTAAATCAGTCTACAAACTGTTATAATCTATCAGAGGTGTTCCTATAGGCCTAAATCAGTTTTTTCTAAGTCAAAAGATTAATTAATCTAAGAAATTAACAAAACAATGGATTCCAAAATTATTGTATCTGTTAATCCTCTACAACCCCCTATTGTAGATGTAGAACACACTCCCTTGGTTGATAAATATTTTAAGATTAATGACATAGTCACATAATATAATCTTCTTGAGCTCCACTGCTGGAGCCATGAAAAATCTATAGATTAGGCTGATGAAGTTTTTATTTGGGAGTCTAATTTGCCAAAATATGTTGTCCCACAGACCTTCTAGTGCCAAGAAGTGATTAGACTATGTCAATCCTGCTACTTCCCTTATCGGAGAGCTATAATAAACTCTTAAAAAGAAATCCTATTTACATTATTGCTGAGTCAATTAATCAAATGCTCCAGATCCAATCCAGACTAGATGAAGTTCATTTTTCCATTGAATCTCTCACACAATTATACTTGAATCTAGACTTCCCCAAGTGGTTCCAAATATTTCAAAATTTCGTGCCTTCTTCTATAGATATTCCCAAGATAAATCCTCCTTAACATTCTGCAAAAGTTTCTGAAAGGACCAGACATATCATTAGCATGTTGTCTTTTATTCTTGTTTATTCACATATGAACATGTTGATGTTGCAGTGCTAGGTTTTTTATCTACTTTCACACATGGTCAGTAACCTACTACCATTTTTAATTTTTCCCAATACCTTGCTGATAATATTCATGAACAGTTGGTCAAAATGCATTTTGAAGGTCTTTTCAAGTATTCCTCAGTCTCATTCCACATGTTTTTATACTTTCAGTCTGAGAAATTTTGCATCAACCTTCAGGAGCTTGATTTTGAAAGAAACCCATAGTCAGTCATATTTTGGAATCCTTTAATAAGAAAATACTCCACATAGTCCACCTATATAGAGTTTATTGATTCCTTCATTCATCCTATCCTCAATATTCTGAACAACATCAGACAACCTAGAAATAGTGAGGAAATTAAGAAAGTCCTACAGTTGTCAAATCATAATAGGATAGGAGATTGGTACTTGTACCAAAACCATAATGAGATAAGAGTATATGTATCAAATCTCATTCCATATAAACTGCCCAAATATCTCCCAATGAGGTTATTTTCCCTTGAAGAAATATGGCAGATTATTAATTCTGATTCAATCAATTCCCTCGCTGCTAAGAAAAAGAGACAGTTCAAAATAAAGAATCAGGTTAGCCCTTTCATTTGTAACAACAAAGATGTAGGTCCGAAGGCTGAAAAATATTTGCAGGAGTTTAAATTCAGTAAAACTTTTCTATGGTATTATGATCCTCTAGGAGTAATAAGTAAAATGAGAGTCAAATGAAAATTGAATCGTTATGTACATGATAAGAAGCTAGATATTGAGAAATACTCTAACCAGTTTGAATGGCCGGAGAACACCTTCATAGAGGAAGAGAAGCAAGGTGATACTAGTCAAACCTTGTAGAATCGAGCCCAAGAAGATAAAATCTCAAAGAGAATTAGAGAGGAAGGATCATATACTGCGGAGACTGCAAATGAAACCGAATTTAAATTAATGTATAGGAAGAAACCTAAATTAAATCATGTCCATGAAGGAGTAGAAACAATACAAGTGATTGATACATAAACGAAAACAAAGTATAATGCACCTCCTAGAGTGATTGGAGAATAAAATCACCCTTCAACTTCTAAAACTCAGCTGATTCAAAATAAACACAATGTTGAAATGTCATCTTCCAGCAAACCAGTAGAGAAGGAGATGGACATTATGCAGAAATATAGAGCATTAAAGATGAAAAATGAAGCATTGAAGACTGATACATACAATCAGTATTGGAAGCAGTCACCGAGTGACCAAAGAAAATTGATTTCTAATTTTGACTATAAGACTACAAAGATGCATATGAGATTCCTACAGCCTAAAGTAAAGCATCCTAAAACAACAACAGATTACAAAAAATCATCATATTAAGTTCAATTAGATGACCTTCATCCCATTGATCAGATATAATTTCACAAACAAGCTGGTGAAATGCTTTATTCAACAATGAAAAACAAGGAAATGAGTGTTCAGAAGCTCCAAAATAGTCTTTCAAACATCAAATATTAGCTTAAGTTATAAAAATCATCCTCACAGGAAAAATATAATAGAATCAAATCACTGGAATATTTTATTATTGAAGTAGGATTTGATCCTAGTAATGCCAAAGTTATTGATGAATTGATTAAGAAGAAAAATGCAGACATTGCTGCATTAAAGAAGCAATTTAAGCTTCCTCCTACTGAACATCCTCAAGCAAAGGAGGTGTTACAAGATGAAAATCATAAATATGAGATGATGAATCTCATATTACAGTTGACTGCCCAGATTAAGGAAATGGAAAATGAAATGGACAAGTTGGTCCAGGAAAAAAATGATAGAGCAGAAGAAGTCCCTGTCACTATCATTCCAGTAGTTACAACAGTTGTGCCTTCCACACTGAAAAAATCATTAGCTCCTATAATCCCTATGGCTACAACACTTCCAGTCATGTCATCAAAAACTTCAACAATAGTTTCTTCAACAACAACAACACATCATACAAATGAAGCAAGCAAGTTTGTTAAAGCAATGCAGGACATGTCCATTCAAAAAAATGAAATTAACAGACTTAAAGAATAGCTTAAAAGTCTGGAAGATGAAAATAAACTTGCTAATATAATGCATAAGAATGAATAACATAAATGGAATATGTTGAATGAGCAATTGAAGAAGTTAGAGAGAGATCTAACACTAAAAGAACCCTTGGCACAAGCCAAGCAACAACTATGGGAAAATATCATTGACGTAGTCAAGATATTTGGCCATCAATCCAAGTTATTTATGAACAGAAATACTTAGTCAAATCAGTAAGAGAATCTATTCAAAAGATAAAATAAGAACTTGGTAAGAAACCTGAAGAAGCCCTTGAAATCATCAAACTTATCAATTCCAAAAATGGGAAAGAACTTGAAGAGATTGGAATTAATGACAGAATAGAAAGCATTCTAGAAGTTAGGAAGGTAATTTCTAAAATGAATTTAATGATACATTTAGAAGAGCAATGCCAAAATATGGAGATTTCCATCACAAGTTTCATGATGAAGTTTGATGTCCTAAGGCAGAAAGGCCTTCCCATTCATATGGTTACTCATGACAAAATAATGAAGCAGGATTACTATGACAAGAAAATGAGAGAATTTGCGATGGATCAAGCTAATCTACCTTCCTCACAAGGTATTTCAACAGGGAAGGTACTTTACAAGAATTTTGAGAATTTGTTTTACCTACAGCATGAGGTGAAACACATATTTGTCAACAAACCTACATTCTCAAAATATACTGAAGCAGATGAAATATTCAGGAGGACGATGAAAATAAAATTTCCATAGGTAGAATTCTAGGAAAAGATGATTGATTTACTGTGAAGAAAATAATAGTAAAAATAGAGTAGTAAAGTAAAAATAGAGGAGTAAAGATAAAATAGGGCAGTCATAGTTTACAGTAAAAATATCACAGTCAAAGAGTATCATAGTGAAAGTGTATGAGTTGAAAGGTCAGAGTGAAAATCAAAGTAGAGATGAAAGCTGCTAGCGTAGGTGACACTCCATTTCCTAACAAACAACCATCGTTGAGTAAAATAAAAGAGAAAAATCAGCAACAAATTGAAGACAACAAACAGTAATTTCAATAAAAGCATGGACAACTTGCATTTGTTAGATAACTTTCACTATCTTCTTGCATGAAGCTATTTATTTTTCCATGAATAATTCCTAATTTTTTTTTAGGATATTTTGTGATAGTTTTTGTATAAATACTTCTCATTTGGAAGTATTGAGTGTGGATGAATTGTTGAACATTTCTATAGTTGTACTATTATCGAACCTAAGGGTGATTATATCAATTTCAGGTCAGTAGACTAGATTTAAGCAATAAAGCATCATATTACAGGATTCATGTGCTGGGCCACTACAGTGAAGTACTTTCTACTTGTTCAATTGCTTATTTCTGAAGTTTTCATGAATACTTGTATGTCTTTCTAAATCTAAATGATATATCAGGAATGTTATTTCATAAAATGTTAAAATAAATCTGTTTTGAATTGTTTATCATTTACATGTTTTCCACTGATATCCAGATTAGGGAATTTGTAATTTCTCCCTAGTTTTGATTGACCTCTGTCTTTTCACTTATTATCCAGATTTGAGAACCCTTAATTTCTCTCTTACCTCGATTGAAACCATTTTCACCATAAACCTTGAAGATCTGAAGTAACTCAACTATCTTGCCCTATAAACATTTCCCTATAGACCTTGATCATGATCTGACTGGTTGACACATTGACTCAATTAGACCAATGGAATACAGACCTACATCTATCCATCAGAGTAATTTATTTCACCACCAAACCAAATCCAAATCAAATCCCAAATAACCCAACATCACTAGCCTAAAATCAACTACAATCAATAAAGATAAATCATATAGAGAGAGCCCTCTCTAAGCATTAGGAAGGCTAGATCCTAAGGCTTAAAATTAGGTTTGTGGTTACCTCTAATATTCTTTAAAACACAAAAAATAATAACAACCCTTGAGAATTATTGGAGTGATAAAGGGATACTCTCAAGACAACCTATCAAGGCATGGAGAAAGTGAAGACATCAAAATTACAAATGCCGAGGAGAGATTTTGAAACTCTCCGCATGAAAGAGTTTGATAACATAGACTCATTCTTCACACATGTGATTGGGTTAGTTACCCAGATAAGGTCTCATGGAGAGACACTTTAAGAAAGAATAATAGTGGAGAAAATATTAAGAAGCCTACATGCTAGGTTTTATTCCATAGTAGTGGAAATAAAAGAGACAAAGGATCTCTCAATATTTTCAATGGATAAAATTCATGCACCCCTGGTATCTCATGAACATAGACTGAACAGAAAAATAAACTCCTCATTGGAGCATACTTTCAAGACACAAATGTATTTTGGTAAAGGTAGAGGTCGAGGAAGATCAAGCTACCAAGGAAGAGGAAGAAGCCCACATAGTGGTGGAAGAAACAACCCTGCAAGAAAAAGTGGAAGGGGAAGCAACCAGAATCAAGGAGAAGGCTCAAGCCAAAATAAAGCACAAGGACAAATGTATGATAAATGCCAAGTCCAATGTAATTATTGTAAAAGGTATGGGCATTATGCCAATGAATGTATAAAGAAACAAAATGACATGAGTATTAGAAAAAATGTAAATTTTGCAAGAGAAAATCATAACGAGAGTAATGTTATTTTAACATGTAATGTAGCACAAGAAAAACATGAAGATGTATGGTTCTTAGACTCAGGTTGTAGTAACCACATGACTAGAAACATAGCAATTTTTTCCAATCTGGATGAGAATGTTAAATTTGAAGTGATAACGGGGACTGATAGTAAAGTCTCTATCACAGGGAAAGGAAGAGTATCAGTACTGACAAGGAAGGGAGAAAATAAATTTGTGTCAGATGTCTATAATGTACCTAGCCTAAATTGTAACCTTCTGAGCATTGGAAAACTCATGAATAAGGGCTACAATGTGTTTTTTAAGAATGATGTGTGTACAATCATGGACATACTTCCAATCATTGCAAAAGTTCATATGACAAGAAATAGGATGTTTCCTCTCAAAATCATAACATACTTGAAGGAAGGAGGTGGTGTAGTAGCAGTCACAGAAAAGGTATTTCAAGAAGAAGTGAAATACGAAAATTGGTTATGGAATTTGAGATTTGGACATCTCAATTTTGGAGGTTTGAAACTCCTGCATAGAAAAGGAATGTTAAAGGGATTACCAATCATAGAGAAACCAGACAGCCTATGTGAAGGTTGCATCTTGGGAAAACAACACTTAGAATCCTTTCCACTAGGAAAGAATATAAGGGAAAAGTCACCCTTAGAGATTTTCCACTCAGATTTGTGTGGACCAATGCAAACACCATCTTTAGCTGGCAGTCATTATGTTTTGATATTTATAGATGATTATACAAGGATGACATGGGTTTATTTCTTAAAACATAAGAGTGAAGTGTTTGAACAGTTGTGCCACTTCAAAGCTCTTGTTGAGAAGCAAAGTGGACACTACATAAAAGTGTTAAGAACTGATAGACGAGGAGAGTATATCTCCAAAGACTTCCTACGTTTTTGCAGGGAGAATGGCATACACAAGAAGTTTACCAAGGTACACACCATAGAAAAACGGTGTTGTAGAAAGGAATAACATGACCATCATGGACATGGTCAGAAGTATGTTGAAGGAAAAGAATTTTCCAAATGATTATTGGGCATAAGCTGTAAATTGTGCACCTTATATTTAAAATATATGTCCAACAAAAGTTGTTAATAACATAGTTCCCGAAGAAGCATGGAGTGGAACAAAGCAGTTTGTCACTCACATGAGAGTATCTAGATGTGTGGCTTATGCACATGTACCATATCAATTAAGGAATAAGTTTGACAACAAGGGGGAGAAGTGTATCTTTGTTGGATACAGTGATGAGTCCAAGGTGTACAAACTCTATAAGCCATCCACCATGAAAGTTATAATCAACAAAGATGTGTAGTTCATTGAAGAAGAAACTTGGGATGGAAGCTTAGAGAAAACCCTAAATGTGAAGACATGTATTTCACAAGAATATAGAGAGGAATTGATTGCAAAAAAAAATTCCTCCACAGTGGATCCTCCTCCACCTACACAAGCTCAACAGAGCACACCACAAGCAAGAAATAGAGTAGCAGTGTAGAATCGAGGAAGTGCTTCTCCAAGCTCACCACAGGGATCTGAAACTCCCTCGAGTTTAGGTGGAACTCCAAGCACACCAAGAAGACCAAGAATCAGAAATCTGAGTGAAATTTATGAGAAAGATGAAGTAAATAAAAATGTTGGTTTGAATTTTTTATTTTCTTTGTTTTGTCATGTTGATGACCCAATCCATTTTGAAGATGTAGTAAAATAAGAAAAATGGATTTAATTAATGAATGAAGAGATTGGAGCAATATAAAAGAATGATACATGTGAGTTAGTGGATCTGCCACAAGGTAAAGAAGTCATTGGAGTGAAATGGGTCTATAAGACCAAAATCAATGCAGAATGCAAGATAGAAAGGCATAAAGAAAGACTTGTTAAGAAAGGCTACAAGAAATAGTAAGGAAGATATTATGAAGAAACCTTTGCACCAGTTGCAAGGATGGAAACAATAAGAACAATGTTGTCCATAACATCACAACAATAGTGGGAAGTATATCAAATGGATGTAAAGTCAGCATTCTTGATTGAAGTGTTGAAAGATGAGGTATATGTTGAACAACCTCCTAGCTATGAGATAGAAGGCCAAGAGCAGAAAGTGTGCAATTTGAAGAAAGCTCCTTATGGGTTGAAGCTAGTGCCAAGAGCATGGTACAATAGGATTGATGCTTACCTGATGGCTAATGGATTTGAAAAATGTGATGGTGAACCCACACTCTACATTAAAGAAAATTATGGTAATATCCTTATTGTTGTTTTATATGTAGATGATTTAATTTTCACAGGAAATAAATTTTCTTTCATTTCTGATTTTAAAGCAGTCATGAAGAGTGAATTTGAAATGACTGATTTGGGTTTATTGAAATATTTTTTGGGAATAGAAGTAAATAAAAATGAAAAGGAAATTTTTATTTCCCAAGTAAAATAAGTTGAATTTTTGAAGAGGTTTAACATGCAGAACTACAAAGCATCAGTAACTCCAAATGTCATGGGGTTGAAAATAAGCAAAGAAGATTGCGGCAAGAATGTTGATCCAACATTGTAAAAGAGCATAGTTGGCAGTCTAATGTTTTTTACTGCAAATAGGCCTGATATTATGTATGTTGTAATTTTAATTTCCAGATTCATGGAAACACCAAAGGAGGCACATTGGAAAGCACCTAAGAGATTATTGAGGTATGTGAATAGAACAAAGAAGTATAGTCTTATATACTCCTCAACTGATAATTTTAAATTGTTTGGTTACACTAACGGTGATTGAGATGGAAGTGTATATGATAGAAAGAGCACATCTGGGATGTGCTTCATTTGGGATTGGGAGCCATTTCATGGGCTTCCAAGAAGCAACCAATAGTTGCATTATCAATAGCAGAAGAAAAATATGTGGCAACAACAATAACAACATGCCAAGTAGTATGGATGAGAAGGATGCTGAGAGATTTGTGTCATGAGAAAGACAAAGGAACCACAATTTATTGTGATAATAGTGCAAAAATTTCATTATCAAATAATTATGTTTTCCACAAGAGAAAAAAGCATATTGATGCAAAGTATCATTTTATAAGAGAATTGGTTAACAATGGTGAGATTATTTTGCAACATTGCATGACAGAGGAGAAGTTTGTCGATATCCTCACAAAGCCATTAGCATAGAGAAGTTTTGTTTATCTCAGAAAGTGTCTGGGAATGACTGATGGCGTCAGTTGTGATTAAAGGGGAGTGTTTGAATTTACTCACAACCACCGCCATGAATAACAATGGCAGAAACCCACAATTTCATTAATTTTGTGCAGATAAGGACAAGAAAGGATCCAAGATCCCAAAGGCATTTTCATGCAACCACGAGAAACAGACTACCGGAGCCATCCTCTGCATTTGTTTCGTTCAATCACCACTTTGACTTACCTTTCTCCCGCATCGCACTTTATTTACCTTACATCTTAACATTTTTTTCCACAATGTTAAATCCATGCCAATGTGATATCAACGTGTCCTATAATACACCCAAACACACTTTGCAATTTGCCCATTTCCTTTGTATTCCGTAAAAAAAATTATATTGTGAATTTCACACTTACCAACATTTAAGCCACACTGCAGAGCGCACTTCACAATGTTTAACACTTACCAACTGCAAACTGAAACATATGTTATTCTACCACCGATGTGATATTAACGGGACCCACCTTATCCTTGCCACATGAGCCAAAACCTTGTTTTTCACCTTATTCCTTTGTATTTTCTCTTCCGCGCTTACCATCGTTTAATCGCCCACATTACCACACTTTGAAAATTTATAACTTACTTTATGCTGCCCAAAATTTATTTTTTTTGCGATGTAATATCACCGCCGCGCATCGCCATTGCACGTCACGCCCACAGAAATTTATGTTTACCATGAACCCCCCACAAGATATGTTATGTTGGGTGCAATGTGATATGTACAACATCACTATCGCACATCATAGCCCGCAACATTTAATGGATAGCACCATATGTTAAAGTTTAATATCGTCGAAATGCGATAAGGCACCAGAAGCGATGAGGTTTCAGAATTGGAACCGATAAAATTTGAAGCTTGCCAGTTTGTGTTTTGAACATGTTTTTACATGTTTTCATGTATAAACCAAAATATGGCTTGTGCGCCGAATTTAATGAAGATATGGGTATTTTGACAGCCCAAGGAAGAAAGGTTGTTGAACTTCCATTCGGAAATTGAATTGCATTGATTATATTTAGGCTAGATTTAGGCTTTCAGGCTTCGGCCATTTTATATTAAAAGAAATGTAATTTCATTTTGTTAGTGTGATAGAATAGAAACATAAGTTTTTTCCTCTCCTGTATTACGTTGTCTGTGTATGACTGTTTATTTCCGTAATTATTTGCGTTCTCTATGTTGTGGGGAAGCATCCCTCTGTGTTTATGTTTATTGTGAAATTCCAACAATTTCCAAAAATCCAAAGGATGCTAAGAAGCACAAACATCATAGTCTGTTAAACTTTAAAGCTAAAATAGACAAAATGATTTTCTCTATAAAGGATCAGCCCGATACAATTACCATGTGCACCATATATTTGAGAAAATTAAACAAGGTTTACATGATAAAATAGTTGGGATTTAACACTTTCCATTCATACAGTAGTGCAGATGAAATATTGATTATTATTGTTTACACGGTTTACATGGAAAATAATAATATAATTCAACATTAATGGCGCCATGATACGTAGCTAAAACATGAAAATAACAAGACCCTAACCACTTTCTACACTTCATATAGATGTGAAATTCTTATTAATTGGTGAACATATCACGTGACGCAGATGCTCATGGAGGAACTCAATAGGAACACGGATGCCATGGCCAGGAGGCTCTCCAGATGTTTATTGAGTTGGCGGTCATCGAGCCATCGTTCCTCCATCGGAATATCGTTCATGAGGTGGAAAAATACTACAAATCGCTGAGGTGGAGACTCTAGAAAAGGGCACTCAACACCTCGCCAGATAGTTCGTTATTATCCTTGCAAAGGCCGAGGCGTGCACCCCATAAATGATGTGCAAGTTCCCTCAGTTCATTGGCAGAACTTTTTCTATTCTTATAAAAATTGTTCTCAATATTGAGGATGATCCTAATTGGTGAAAAAATCATATCGAGGATGATCCTGCTTGGTAAAAAAATCATGATGCTCTCATTCCTCTCACCCAAATCACAGAAGGTTGTTCCAAGGTATGCCCACAATGAATCTTCATTTTTCATATTTTCTTATGTAGAAATTTGACTCTAGAAACTTAATATGTGTCACATAACAAACATATCTTTTAGCTTAGTAACACCATGAAAAGCATTTATTGTGCCAAAAATTGACCCGTATTTGCATCTATCCTCATCAATTTTGATATGCCCATATTTTCTTCTACCCATTTTGACATGCTAGTTCTTACATCATCCCTTTTCTATATGTCATTTATGTGGGGAAGATAATAAACCTCAACCATAATGGGAAATTATGATGGCTTAATCATCCATACATCACATCAATTATCCAAATTTCCACTAGCTTTTCATTTATGTTTAGTTTTGAATGAATAAACAAATGGATGGATGATTGTCTTAAGCCCCCTTTGTAAATGATTTTCTCAATGCACTACACCAAACCCATCACCAGGTAGAATCAATGATATATGTTGGATTATATGTCCTAGAAATGATACCATTTGTTGGGGCTGAAGCTTTTCCTGGAATTGGAATGGCAAGCATGGTGTCTTCACTTGTTGTCGAGATTCCATCGGCTTCCATGCATTCTTCTTTCATGTCAACACCTCAGGTTTCACTGTTAATGATGGGTGAAGTGGGTGCAAAGTCTTGGCATGATAATTTATTATTTCAAGTCCTACAATTAGTTGCACTTACAGGACTAAGGATCATACATGCATTTTTAAATGCCATAATTCTATGCTCCAATGTTAAATTTCGGTTAAGGTTGGGATGACATTGTAATGTTGATCCATTTTTTCCATTCTAACTGTTGTGTTTAATTAAGTATGCCTATTGGAAATGGAGGCTCCAGTCAGATTAAGTATTCAAGAAAGAGAAGAGAAGATAAAGGGGAGAAATTCAAGGTAGAAATCACATTTGTTGCAAAGATCTCAATGAAAGTTTTGCATGATTTTATTCAAGGGGAGGTTTCTCTTAAATCCCAAGACGCATTAAGGGTTTCATATATAGCTCTGAGACAACATGTAACTAGGAAGTACGTACTTGTTCATCTTCATTTCATTTGATTAAATGGATGGAAGGGTTTTCTTAATTTGTTCCTTGTTTTGAACTCATGTTAGTATGCTAGTTTTTTTTTCATTTCATATTCATGGGATGCTTTACCACGCACATCTAAAATTGGAACCTTCCTAGAACCCTAATGGCTAGTTGACTCCCTTAAACCTGTGACTAGAAATGGTCCCTTTCCTTTGACCATGTCTTGCTTGATTGGAGTTTTTTTCTCGGAGTGGCTACTTTTCAGCTTGGGGAGGCCCACAATCCATTGTTTGACCATGTTTGATTTAGGGTGTTACATCTATGCCACTTACTAATCCCTCATGTTGTCAAGGATAGTTCAAATTTCTTGCATGGGGCTTGAGATTACCAACGTCCCTCTTATTTTCAGGTTGAAAAGGTTTGAATGCTTGATAGGATGCCTTATGAGCTACATGAAATGTCCAATATAGTGCATTCAATGTCCATTTTATTTCCCATCTAGAGATGAAATTCACCTTGAAATATCATTTTTTTGCTAAAATTTAAATGTGGTGTGTCAAGTATGCCTCTTGTTGATCACTACGAGCCCTTGTTGAATTTTGGAGTGGGTATCCTATGCATTGGGATCCATGAAGTGCCTTCGGAAATGTGAAAATGGCCAAAAATAGTCCTATCTCCAGTTTTAACTCTGATATGCTAAATAAAATTATAAAAGTGAAGAATTTGACTATAGGTACCAGTGCTAGAAGGAGGGGTAACATGCAGCATGAAGAAAAAGTCTGATGGGCATCCTAGTAGAGATAATGTTTCAGGGTTCAATGATGGTTTCTTAGGAAAGTTCTAAATCAAGATCTAAGTTCTACTTTCGATGTGAAATTGATGGAAGACCATTACAGTGAATGACAAAGAATATTTATGGACTTGCAAGATAAGTTGTAATCAGCTCCAAATTATTATACATCATAAGTAAGCAAAAGAATGGGTGATTTTGTGTGAGAATATTTGTGTGTTGAGAGGGATTTTAGAATTTAGAATAGTATCGACCCTCAAATAAATATGCAGATATGTATGTGTTGGCCAATATGTGGAGCCTGTTACATAGAGTCACAATAACTTCCACATATTTGTATAAATATGTATTCAAAACTATGTAAATACTAAACATTACCGTATATTAAAAAATCACAATTTATTATATGTCTTTTTTCTGTTTGATAATATCTTCTTTTAATATTCAACAAAGATCGCATGTGTTATCTAGAAATCCATTTCTATTCAGCAGTTTCTTTTTGAAATTCCTTACTAAATATTTTTCCATAAATTTTTGTGAGCCTACAATAATTGTGTGTCTTATATCTAAGCACACAAAAAACTATTGGTATGTCTATGACTTCTACAAGAGTTAATAAACCACTTTTATCTTATAAACATACTAGTCTCACTAGTGATGTTATTGTCACCATTGTTCCAATAGAAAAATTTCACTTTGTTTGAACTTGGATCTTTCACAACAAGGTTTAAAACTGGAAGCCATAATCCATTAAAGATCTAAATAATTGATAGAAAGTATATATTTTACATGTGCATGCCCTAGATATTTATATGTTGTCTTCTTTCCCATTGTTAATATTTAGTCCACCTATGTCACAAAAGTGTTTTTCTGATGGGAGATGCTTACTTCTGTCTATATTTTACATGAGATATGGTTAAACATTGGAAGCACATTATCCTCGAAAGGTGGTTCTTTCAATTTTTTTCATGGATGGTTTGAATGCCCATTCATAGCTTCTGCATAGTGATATGATTGTTTTGTTTAAACTCATGTTGAGGAAATTTGTTATTTTTAAAAGTAATAGGATGAAGGATAATGTTGTTGGCATGGGGACTAATATGGAAAAAATCCTGGAGAAGGTAAACTGAAATGATAGAATTGAAATTTTATTTGCTATTAGTGCTTGTAAGTTTTGATAACATTGTAAGTAATGGCCATTTCATGCTAAAGACATACAGGAAACTAGCCTTACTTATGTACAAAATCCTCTAATATTTCATGTGATTTCTTATTGTAGATAACATTTGTCAGTAAAAAAATGATAGTGTGGATGCATCTCTATGTGAGAGAAGAGAACACATAAAAAATCAGAATCATACTAGTAGTATTCTTCATAAAGTGCAGGTATGGTGGCATTTCAATGAAAGTCTAGATTCTATGTTTGGACTTGCATGAGACCTGCATGATCTTTATGTTTATTACCAAAAACATTCCAATCATCCTTTACTTTGCAAATCCCAAAGAAATTTCACCCACAGTTGAATGCACTAGATCACATATTTGTGCTTTGAATGATGGGAATCTGCATATTATGAAAATAAATAATATTTTAGTTACTGGATTCAATAGTTCGACAGATTCTTTTCAAAACACTTTGATTAAGTAGACATGAATTATCTCTATTTGTGAATTCTCTTAAAAAAAATAATTTATATTGTTTAAGAATAAAATAACTTTTTACTTGAGATTTTTAATCATGCACCTGTGTTCACAATTAGAGCAATTTATTTTATATTTCTTGACAGATAGACTTGAGTAGTTATCTTTGTCTTTTATGAAATATGCTCATATGTTTTTCAAAGTGATTATCAATATTACGGTTTGAACTTTTTAATTTATAGTAGGTATAACAAATGCTATTACAAACAAAATCTTACAATGATTTAATTACGGGTACAATTCCTTGATATTTGTTTGTTTTTTATTCCAAACAAAGATTGACCTTATTCTCTTCTTAGAAATAGAAATGAGGAGATTGAAACAAGAAAGTAAAAAAGGTGTTGATGTCAATAGAAATAAGTGATTCCCTTGTTATGTTTATTTCAAAAATAAAAATCCATAGTTCATATGACTTTGTGAATTCATATGAGAAGCAAAAATAAAAAGAAAACAAATTTTGCTTTTAAATGTGTTTGATTTCAAAACCTATGAAATGAAAGTGTTTGCGCTCTCAAGGGACATACTCAATTGGGTTTTTCTATTTATTGTGGTCATAGTAGAATGATTTTCCATTCACATGCATTTTAAAATATGACTTTGTTTGTATGATTTTATTGGAGAGTAGTTCATATATGATCTTCCTTCTCGATTGATGAAGTGTATCAAATCTGAAGCATATGCAGATGCAGTGAAATATTGTGTCGGGGCTTTACCGATTTTAATGGTGAAGTATCTATTCTCTGTTTATGTTGGATAATATATATTAGCGTTATTCTGCTTTAATTTTATTGAGAAGTTTTCGTTAACTATTTTTTTGGGATCTAGCTTAAACGCAACCTTCTATAATTTCTATCACTTTTATGTGTAGGCATATGGACAATCATACTTTCAGACATGCGAAATGAATCTGAGGAATCTATTGGTACAATCATAAAGCTCCTTCATGAGTGTTCTTGCTTTTGAGATGGGAACATAGCCATATGGATTAGTAAACATAGTGTCATGTAAATGGAGGGTTTTAATGTTCACGTGTTGGCATTTAGGATCTCTATATTTTAAATATTTGCATGTGCTCTAAAAATATTTAATTTTTCCATGCTAAATGTACTTGTTCGTTTTGCAAAATTTTTTGGAATGTAGTTGCAAATATGACATTAATAATAATATATTTTTAAATGGTAAAGCTAGATTGTTTTTTTTCATTTCCCAATTAAAATATACTTAAATATAATAGAAAATGTATTAAGAAATAAAATTTCTTTCCGATTCAAAATGCATCATATATTTCAGTAAAAATCAATAAATACGTTCATGAAGATCAACATATCAAACAAAAAAAATAATTGGCACAATAGAATCCCTAGCCTGAGCTCCAACATTTCTGCTATGGTTCCAAATGACACTATATATCCTTCTAGAACATGTCAACCCTTGCTAAAAATTGAAACCTAGAGAGCCAAATATTACAAAAATGTGGAAACTTCTCTCAAACAAAACGAGGATAATTCCTAATGAATTTTTTCATGACACCAAGTTTGATGCGAGAAAGGTAAGTGTATTTATGGCACCACAATGCACATGTTCCTGGAAACATGTTGGATTAGTCGTTTATTAATTATTTTTGAGAAAAAATCCCTTCGAATGAAGCATAGAAACAAAAATGATTCAGGTGACTATATCCAATAAAAATCAAAGCCTAAAATGTGTGGATAATTAAACAATTCCACATCACATGCTTAACCATTTTAGGCTTTTGACTGATTAAATGACATCCAAGTAAAACCAAAATTTTTTAATTGATCCTTTACTGTGAAAATATCATGGAGAATCAACCATCCCAATATGTGCATCTTAAAAGGAAGAATGAGACTTCTAGATGCCTTGGCACTGCTAGATCCACCTAACCTCATAATTATTAACATTCCACTTCATATTTAGATGTTTTTCTAGAAAACCAGATGGTTGAATTTTAGCATTTGAGTTCCTTTTAGTGATGCTATATAGGTCTCCAATAAAACCAATGTATTTTCAAATGGGTAAGTGATAGACATTAATATTCAACTTAAATGGATTGATTTTTGGAATTAGTTGACATAATGCAGTAAACGAAGGGTGATAAATAGTTTGAGGTTGATAAGACCAATGCAGCTACTTCCAGGATAACTACTCACCTTTCCCTTTATCCTACAAAATACTCCCAGGTGTTAAATATTTTTTTTTTCCAAGTGTCTGCCTGTAAAATGAGAAAGTAATGAATAATTTGTCCTCGAAGAATAAATTTATTTGGGGAAAGCAGGGTGGAAAACATGAATCCTCATATCCTTACCAAGAAATTAAGGCTAACTAAGCTTGATTCATATCACTGCCGGAGGAACTATATAAGTGGTAAAATGGGTTTCTTGCACTATGATTGGTAATGAACCTTTAAAGACACACATTACATCATATTCAGAATGTTAACAATTACACACGTCCATGCCATATTTGATTCTTCCAACATATATGACATAATCAGTGTTTCGATATTTTTAGATCCAGTGTTCTTAGAAGAATGTGGCAAGCTTAGATGTAGTTATCCAAGTAGTTACTCTCCTCTATCACAACCTGACCAACTGATTTTCCTATTCTAGATTACTCTGAAGATATTATTACATTCCACAAATAAAAGAATGGATTGTAAAGACAATCTCCCTATGTTTCTAAAGGAAAGAAAACTCTGTGAAATGACCCATTATTGAAGGCTTGCAATATCAATGTGGATAATCAGGTGGTACGTTTAGATGGTCAAATTCTTGATCCACCCACTATAAGTCATTGTTTCTCTTTTTTGATAGATGTTATCGTAATGTATATATATTATACTTTATGTTGAATGTTCTATTAGAGGCCCACATATTGATTAACTAGGTGATTATTATGGATAAAATGTACATATTCTATGTTCAGAAATAAATTTGTTTGATTTTTTTTTCCCAACCTTGTACATGTTCTATAATCGGTTTGTTTGAATACCTATTCTTCCCTACCATATGGGGAAACCTAGGGGATGCTTCTCCACATTTGTCGATGGAATTCTTAGTAAAAATGATATATAATTGTGTTATGTATTATCCAAGGGGATTTGAACGAGAAAATTGATGGTGTATAACTTTTTAGGTACTTAGAAACATTAGCCATCACCATTCCAATAAATCCCTTGGGTTTGGTTTGTTCAAATCATAAGCTGTAAAAAAATAATATAACAAGAGATTTAATTTATGAATTGAATTTTTTCTAAGAGTATATTGTTTGTCTTCCATAAATATGTATTTTTTGATTTGTTAGAGAAAACCTGGTTTGTTATATTTAAATCCTTGAGATATTTCTCAAGTTTCCAACGATTTGTCATGGATTTCTTAGAACCTCCCCTTGGGTCGCTTTGATATGCACAACCATCATGGTTACAATGTTGATTCATGTTCTCAATGGAATAAGACACTTATAAAAGAGATATATAAATTTCATTTTTTGAATGTTGGCTTATAGTTAAAATGATTTTGTTGCATTCTGGTTTCAAAAAGAAACGTCCTGGAAAATAAACAAGGACACAAGGACTGCGTAGGGATGTATATTTCCTTTCCTATATTGAATAAAGGGGTGCTTGTTTTTTTGTGTGCTGAAGTAAGATTTTGGACCTTGGGCCCTAAATGCAAAGAGAATTTTGTGGAATCAAATTTAATACCATTTTTAATGTGAAGGAAAAAGAGGATTTATTTTTTTTATTTTGTTTGGTGCTTATTATTATTTGAGAAAATTTTGTTTCAACCCCTTTATATATTCTTATCCATATCATATCTCTTATAATTCGAGACTAGTTTCCTTTCTAACCATTACTTCTTGCTTGTTTTCCTAACATCTAAATTTTGGGAAGATGGAAGAGGTTACAAGGAATGGTGGTTGGAACTTTAACAACAAGGAATTTTTCTTTTAGGATTTTTTGCAAAATTTGATTTCAAACAAGCTCACTCTAGATTCTTATTTTATCCCATTCACCTGCTGTGAGACTATGGTTTGGGTAGTGAAAATTGGAGAATGGGAAATTGCATGTTTCAATTTATGAATTTGTTCAAACGAAATAATGGACATGGGACGTGAGCTTCAAAAATGTTGTTCCAAAAGAGGATTGGTATGTAAATCTACATTAAAAAATTACAATACCATTTCATTTCAGGACATTACATAATCGAAATGTCTACTCTAGGTAATGGCCGATTGTTCAGGAGTTTTGGAAGAAATTCTACAAGACAGAAACAATAACTTTTTTGATAGAGTGAAAAGGATTCTAAATCAGATGAAGTCTAGACTTCCAAAGCTACCTCATTTTCTACTCCACATCTTACTAGAGAGGAAGAACATTGACCTTTATGGTGATTGTGTAATTTTTGTGCTAATGAACATTTCAATATATGAAGAAATTATTGTCTGATTTGGGGGTGATTAATTAATGCATTACACCCTTGAATATGAAGTTCAATATTCAATATTTAACAAATGTATCATTTAAAAATAAATGTGAACATATTTAATCAATATTCAATGATCAAAGTTTAATCTATATTTCTTAACCTTTTTGCGTGAGCCCCTTGCTTATGTATGTTGGTATTGCTAGAGCTGTTGTTTTGTTATTCAGCTTGGTGGCCTCAACTTTCTTTTAACTATGTATTTTTCCCATAGGATACTTAATATTTCAACTAGACCAACAATTATTATTGCAATGGATGTTTCACATGGTTCTTGATGACATGCAGATTCACCTTCAATTTAGTTGTATGCATCTTTAAAATGTTATCAAGACATCTATCTTGAATTGATAGGCAAAGTGAATTCCTATATATGTTATTTTTTGTTAATGTTTCGAGTAATATATATTCTAGCTTCTTTTTAAAGCTCTTATAATTTTTTATGTGGAATACTTGTATGTTTATCTTTGTTGTAGTTTAGATCCATGTATAAGTGTTTCTGTAGATGAGGCCGAATTATGCTATATAATATTAATTAAATATTCTATATATGTAGGTCAGAATTATGTGATTTAACATCAACTAAATATTTTTGTTTTACTTCATGTTGTTATTGTTGAACCTTTAGTTAAATTGAGAGGGGGGGGGTGAATCAGTTTAACACATTCATGGACTTTTGAAACTTTTCATTAAAACTTATTTACACCTTCATTTCATGTTCAACTTAATATGTGAGTAATCTTAGAATGTGAGTATAAAGTATTAATATAATATAACAACAGACTTAATATGAGAGAAGCAAGTATTAAGAAGATGAGGTAAACCATATCAACACATACACATCATGCACAGAGACACCAGATATAAGTGGAAACCCATAAAGGGAGAAAACCACATCTTATTATTGTTGTGATGCAAACGCAAGCTCCAACTCCATCTCACCACTGATTTTCTGTAGGCACCAACCTACAGGAGACTCATACCTCAATTCTGCAAGCTACAACTTGCCAGGAAGCTCCAACTCCCATCACTTTTCTGCAGGCACCAACCTACAGGAGGCTCCAACCTCAGTCAGCTACAACTGACATTTTATCAAGCTACAACTTGATGTGGAAGCACCAAATCCCATCTATTTTCTGGCAAAAGTTACAACCCATGTGAGGTTCCTACCTCGCCCCGCCCACAACTGACATCTATCAAGCTACAACTTGATAGGGAAGCTCCAACTTCCTTACTCTTTCAAAAGAAAAACACTTGCTAATTTAACTTGGATATCAGCTCTGTTCTGTACCATCTTCTCTAGTGTTCATAAATTCTGATATCTACCCTGTATCATCTCTGCATCTTCACAGATTCTCTATCAACTTCTCCTTCTTCTCTGCTCAGCTCCTCCATCTTCTCTGCCTCACTGCTTCATTTTTGCATTCTCTTCACTCACTCTCTAACTCCTTTGTGTATATCAATGTGATATTATATATAGAGTTCATCACATGACTCTTTATATTCCTCAGGGAATTTGAAGTGAATAGTCCTAATGTTTTGCCTCCCGCCTTTTCATTTCTTTTACCTGCTCATTGAAAAAAATATAACAATATGCATTAATTTCAATATTACAGTGGGAGTTTTGTTTTCCTACTGGAGACTTTCCAATGCATCACAAACAATAAAAAATTAATTACAACATTTACATTCAATTTCACTCAGCTCTGTTTCTGGATTTTGGCTTTAATAGATTTGTCTTTTCTGTTGCTGTTGAGTGACTGTTCTGTATACTTTGGTTCACCTCTATGTCTATTCATCTGTTCACTATATTTGTGTGCATCAGCTACATATATAACTTCTTTTCAGGTTTTATTCTCAAATACATATGAATCTGGGCGATGTCTGTTCATTACCAATCTCTGTTCTCGGGCTACCTGCTTACATTCTTTGTTCATATATGAGCTTAAACTTAATGGTTGAAACTCACATTACAATTTCAATTCATATTTTTCCTTGTAAAATATTTCTACCACTGTCTCTCTCTCTTTCATTCTTGCAGGCTCTCTTCTTCATTGCAGTTGTATAACTGTTGTACATATAACTATCTTTTAATATAACTGTTGGGCAATTTCAATACCTTTTAATTTCTGCATTGGAAACCTTTACATGCTGAATCCCCCTTCTTATTATTTTTGAACTGGGAAATTAACTTTAATTAGAAATTCTTAAGTTGGCGATCTTAGTTTCGGATGCCCACTTTTAACATACTTTGAAGTGAAAGAACAATATCCCAGCCACAATTTACTTGGCTCATTCACTGTTTCAATGGCCCTTCATTCAATGTTTATGACTCAATTAAATAGCCTATCCATTTCGTCCATACCTTAATTGAGAACCAAATAGTCAACGTAAATTAAGGTTTGGACCTCACTTTCTCAGATTTCATTTATATGCATATACAGTTAAATCCAAACTTTGAACCTTTGTCAATACACTTATAAGAATTTGGGTCAACCTTCAACCTTTATAATAAAATGTATTATATAGTGGCCACTGTGCAGAATGTGATAGCCCGCTTTATAATAAATTGAATAAAGGAAACACCATCGCACATAAGTATATGTTCCATGGAGCCCACTTGTTAATGCATTTCTTCAATCGACGCTTAATAACATATCGTGCAGCCAACACTGATCCGACGGATATCACTTGGCTTAGATGCATAAACGATAATGCGCGATGAGAGCGGTTTCTCCAGACCACTTGAGGCCACGTGTCAGGGAGTCAATGGAATTGCTCCAAATTATTGAATAACGCTCACCCCAAGAAGGTTGTGTGATCAAAACCGGAAACGTGCCTTTACTGCTCACTCCACTCGTGGTTCCTCTCCTTCACTCAAGGTTCCACTTCCCCTGCTCGATCACTGTAAATCGACTTCTTTGTATCATAATTCTTCATGACGACTTCTGTAAGTTAGTGCGGTGGATCTATCTGTTGGTATCGATTCAACACTGCTGGGACTTCATTCAGACAATATATCCGATGCATAATTAAATATACCTAATCCCTCATATACTGTGACATTTCTTGCGCACTTCATCAACAGATTAACCCAGCATTTTATTTCTTGAGGCTTGACACTAGTTCGATGTCAATTCAAGTGGGTCGAATTATTACTTTTCCATGTGTAGTCTTCGTAACAGGGATCACATACTAAATCAAGTTTCATAAATGGAACACGGAAAGAATTAATATAATTCCTCCATAATATTTAACACAAGGAATTCACACCAGATTCCCTTTGCACCCTTAAATTCGTTCTGCTTTCGAACCTTCAGACTCTTGAAACCCATATTCAATTTTGCCATAATAACGAAGACCCCACCTGGGTCTTGAGTCCCAGAACTTTACGCATCATAATACATAACAGAGTTTATAAGTTCGATCAGAGTGCCTTATTCAATACCCAATTTGAAACAGGATCAGTCAATCTCATATATTCATCAACGCTCAGGAATTCCAGTTTGGATGCTGTTCAAACTCCTTACAAGTTACAAATCATTTTACATAACTCCTTTAATGACCTCTACTGGTATGGTCTATGCATAAGAGGTAACTTTTCGACCAGTCATCAATTTAATTTAACCATATACGGAATCATAGTTAAAGTCTCAGATAAAGTCAGATATATAGTTTACACTGTCCAAAAACATAACTCTTTTAATTGTCTCTAATGGTCTGTGCATATGAGGTAACTTTTCGACACTCTTTTCCTACTTTCATAGACAATTCCAGTTGTCAATACATGTTTCCTTTTTTCCACAGAACCTCAAATGTTCCTTCTCAAATCAAATACCTCTGCTCCTTGACTGATGATGCTCCTTGCTCCTGAAGCTCCTCTGCTGCCTCTCCAGATCTCCAATCAACTGACCCTTCTAAAATTGCCTCTGCTTCATGTCTCATGCTCTCTTTGACTTGTTGCTATTTCAAGTTCTCCTCCTTTGCCATCTCCTTTGCCATCAATGATAACATTTCCAACAGTCTCCCCCTTTGGCATTGATGGAAATCCATCCACCAATAATCCAATAATCCAACATTTCCAACAGTCTCCTCTACCTGGCTTCTTTTAGAAGACCCTATCTTCTGTTACTTGCTTTTCCTCCCCCTTTGACATCAATGGCAGAGGGTTGCACATTTCCTAGAGTGCTTTCTATCTCTTCATTTCCTCTCTCTGAGATGTATTTAGGCCTTCTTCTTCTGACTTTCTACCCTGCTTCTCCAAATTGGTGTACGTTGATAGAATACTTTTGAGGATTATTGAACTTGAATATACACTGTAAATTGATACAATTAAAACGCATAGACTTCTTTCACTTGTATAGAGCTAAAATTGAAGATAATGACACTTCATAGAACACATTGTACCAGCTTTATCTAATCAGAGATGTATGATTAGATCAAAAACTAAAATACTAAGAAGGCTTCAAATATACTTATGTCTCTGTCTGATTTAGTGAGCTAATATATTTCTGTTGAGAAAGATTGTAGATTAAATATGTCTTCTCCTGCAATACTCATCTGCAGTACCACACTTGTTCAATTATGATAATGATGCCAATATATCTTTTATTGTTGTGGTACACCTTTCCTGCCTGTTGGTGATGATATGAGCTAGGATGCTGACAAGGATATTACTTTTAAAGACTGAGAGGTTCTTGTTGTTGATGTGAAAAATGAATCAAGCGAGAGTTTACAACTTATTGTAAGATTAGGCAATATCTTTCAATATGAGAGGCCAAATGACTTTTACTGCTTGCACACTGCATTTTCAAAATAAACCCTTCAATGTAATGGTCAGTTTCACTTATCAACCATGCAGTTTTATTTATGACATAATGGGGTATGTATGTCAATAATCAATCTTTCTTTAAAGGTGGATTACCAGCAAATCCTTTGTGCTGAAGTAGGATTTAGATGATTTAAAAAAAACTTTTGAGCTTTAGATGGAAATCGCAGCTAGTCCTTTATTCTTCAGATACTTTGACTATTCTATCAGAATGAACTTCCACAAAAGCATATTCAATATGTTTAATTGAAAACTCAGCAAACAGACTTCACACAGTTTTGTAATTGATCTTAAGAAAGAGGCCTTGAAGATATACATGTACCAAATTCAGGAAGGCATGAAATTATATATAGAAAAAGATATTGCTTCGGTGCTCAATATACTACTTCAAGTGTAAATCAGATATTGATCATTTAGCACTGCTACTGCCCTTTTCATGCTGAATGCAGATAAACTTGGGAATTTTACCTTGATGCATTCTTGCCATAGTCCTTTGATCCTGAGGACCTGTACCATACTGCTACTGCTCCATGATAACACTTGATAATCTGTTTATAGGCATGCTGCTTGTACCAAGTACCAAATGATATTACCTTGATAAAATATGCAGAGATTTCACTTTAGCTTGCACATTTACCCATAATTTAAGACATCCTTCATAAATTCTTCTATTGAGCTTTCCATTGTTCACAACAACAATCATCAATATCCTGAAACTAATCTTATCATTATTAATAATTTTCTTATTCTGTCATTCTGGTCAAGGGAAAGCCATTGCATGTACCTTTCTAGAAATGTTCCAGAATCATTGCTGCTTTATAATCAATTCAATTGTTCTAATATAAAGATCTTTGGGAAGGCATATTCAATCTGTTTTCTTGGAATCTTCATGGGCAGATCTCTCAGAGATTTATCACTTACTTAACTGCACTTCTCCAAGGGGAAATTTCATAGATGAATGATGTAATTACATAATGATGATAGGCATTCCTCTTACTCAACATTCTTAATGTGATTCACTGTTAGTTCTACAGGTTCATGGCTAATGTTCTCTCTACCACCAAGGCTTCTTGTTGTCTTCTCTTCTTCCATCAATCTGTCAGCTGTTTAATACTTCAGATGATCTTCTTTCTCTTTAGTTCTTTGTTAGAGGAATTTCCTTTTACTTCCTGATCTTATAGATGTCTTCATTCCAAGGAGCTCTTCTTAGACTACTTTCATGGGGATTATTTATGAAGTGCTATCCCCCTGGGATGTTGCTTCATATTTGTCACTAATTAGATATTTTCTTTGCTTCCTAGAGCAGCTCCCCCTAAGCCTATGATGGATTTATTATGTTATTGAGGTAACAGGCTCCCCCTTTCTCTTTTCCTTCCATACTTTATTGTGGTTCTTCATAATGTATGCTCTTCTTTTTGATTCATAGTTTTGATTGATCTGTTTTGATTCCATCCTCTGTCTAGAGCTCTTTAATGTATATGGCAGTTTACATTCTTTTGCTATGTGACCAAGATTGAGGCATACATAACATCTTATTCTACCAAGAAATGTTTGAGTTGATGTACAATACTTTGTTCCTCTTCTTGAATACATTTTACAATCAACAATTTTATGTCCAAGATTATTTCATGCATAACAATAGCCATGGAAATGATTTGTGTACCTGGTGGAGGATTTTCTTTTCCATTTGCTTGCTTGAGGTAGTCTTCTCATTTGCTACATCTTTTGCTAGTTGAAGTTGATAGGCCTTCTCTTACATTGTGTTGCATTATGTCCTAGTTTATGACAAGAGAAACATGTGCTATTTTTTATAGGAGGGAAGAACCTCCTTTGACATCTTCCAAATTTGTTTAGTTCATCCTCATGAGTGTATGAGTCTTTTTCAGCTGATTGTTTCATCCTCTCATTCTCTGTCCTTTCATGTTGCTGCTTGATTCTATTTGTTTCTCTGCAACTCATTTTCTTGTTGGCTTCAACTACTGTAGGAATCTTCTGAATTGCTTCATTGTCCTTTACAGCTTTTACAAAAATGATATTCTTGTTATCTTCTGTTTTGGAGTTACTGGTTTCTCCTACATATCCTAAGCCTGCTTTTATGAGAGGAGATCTTTGAGCATTTAGCATCTTGTCCAATTGTCTAGTGCTTTTCATTAGAGGTGTATTAATTAATAGTTCTCTTTGGGATTTTTCTAAATTCTTTCTTAGGTTCACTACTTCTTCCAATCTTTCACATTCCTGACTTTTCTCTCTCATTTGTTGCAGCAGAGTGTCTTCTATTTTCTTTGTTTCTTCAAGCTGTGTCTTCAGGCCAATAATTTCTTTCTTGTCTTCATATTCTTTCTCATCACATATTTGCACAAATGTCTTCAGGTCTTTGTTTTCATTCTTCAATCTTTCTATTTCGATCAAGGCAGTGTCAAGTTTGGCTTTTTCTTCAGCTGAAATTTCTTCATGGTTCTTACTACCATTCACACTAGCAGGTACCTCATTTGATTGAATATTTTCCTTTTGACCTGAAGTTTTATTCTTCTTAATTATTTTCTCCTTCTTGACACTCTTGTCATAGTGTCTATTCCATACAACTGTCTATTCCATACATGAAATGCAATTTATCAATTTCTTTCAGAGAGGTTAAATCCATTATCAACTCAAGTGCCTTTATGAAAGTTTGTCATATGTTATTTTTCCTTATTTCCTCTGTTGTTCTTTCACCGTGGGGGAGTCTGTGCAGTAACCATCACATACAAGCTTCCATACTTCAGGTTCATAAGCTAATAATCCTATTTTAACCTTATCTCTCCATTCAGGAAAGTTTGTTGTATTTAACACATGTACATTTTGATAGTCCATCACTTAACCAGATCTCCTTCAAGCTATTAGGCTTGCACCAAAGGAACCGGCTCTGATACCAATTGTTGAACCTTTAGTTAAACTGAGAGGGGGGGGTGAATCAGTTTAACAGATTCATGGACTTTTGAAACTTTTCATTAAAACTTATTTACACCTTCATTTCATGTTCAACTTAATATATGAGTAATCTTAGAATGTGAGCATCAAGTATTAATATAATGTAACATCAGACTTAATATTAGAGCAGCAAGTATTAAGTAGATGAGATAAACCATATCAACACATACACATCATGCACAGAGACACCAGATATAAGTGGAAACCCATAAAGGGAGAAAACCACATCTTATTATTGTTGTGATGCAAGGAAATGTCCAACTCCTCCTGCCCAGGTTTTGCAGCCCAGGCACCAGCCTACGAGGAGACTCTTACCTCAGTGCATAGCTACAGCTTGCGGGAAGCTCCAACTCCAATAAATTTTCTATAGGCATCAACCTACAGAGGGGAGGCTCCAACCTCGATCGACTACAGCGAGCATTTTATCAAGCTACAACTTGATGTGGAGGCACAATCCCTGTCTGGTACTACACGGGCTACAACCTACAAAGAGGCTCCTACCTCTCGGCTACAACGATGAGAGCTCCACCATACTCTTTCAAAATAAAAACACTTGTTGATTTACCTTGGATATCAGCTCTTTTCTGTACCATCTGCTCTATTGTTCATCAATTCTCATATCTGCCCTGTATCATGTCTACATCTTCTCAAATTCTCTATCAGCTTCTCCTTCTTCTATGCTCAGCTCCTCCTTCTTCTCTGCTCAGCTCCTCTTTCTTCTCTGCCTCACTGCTTCATTTCTGCATTCTCTTCACTCACTCTCCAACCTCTCTATGCATATCAATGTGATATTATTTATAGAAATTATCTTATGACTGTTACCATTCCTCAAGGAATTTGAAATGGACATCCATGCGTCTTTGCCTTCTTCCTTCTCATTTCTTTTACCCACTCATTCAGAAAAAATATAACAATATGCATTAATTTCAATATTATAGTGGGAGTTTTTTTCACGGGAACTTGCGATACATCACAAAAATAAAAAAATTAATTACAACATTTACATTCAATTTCACTCAGCTCCTTTTCTCGATTTACAACTTCTTGGATTTGTCTTTTAAATTCTTTGTTTAGTGGCTTGTTTGTATACTTTGGTTCACCTCTATGTCTATTAATTATATTCCAATGTATTTATGTGCATATTCCATATATAACTTCTTCAGGTTTATTTTGTTTATTCTCAAATACATATGAATCTGGGCGATGTCTGTTCATTACCAATCTCTGTTCTCGGGCTACCTGCTTACATTGTCTATTCATATATGAGCTTAAACTTAATAGTTGGAACTCACATTACAATTTCAATTCATATTTTTCCCTGTACAATATTTCTGTCGTTGTCTCTCTCTCTTTCGTTCTTGCAGGCTCTCTTATTCATTGCAGTTGTATAACTGTTGTACATATAACTGTCTTTTAATATAACTGTTGGGAAATTTCAATACCTTTTAATTTCTACACTAGCAACCTTTACATGCTGAATCCCCCTTCTTCTTCTTTTTGAACAGGGAAATTAACTTTAATTAGAAATGCTTAAGTTGGCAATGTCAGTTTTGGATGCCCACTTTTAACATACTTTGAAGTGAAAGCACAATATCCCAGCCACAGTTTACTTGGCTCATTCACTGTTTCAATGGCCCTTCATTCAATGTTTAGGACTCAATTAAATAGCCTATCCATTTTTTCCATACCTTAATTGAGAACCAAATAGTCAACGTAAATTAAGTTTGGGCCCCACTTTCTCAGATTTCATTTATATGCATATACAGTTAAATCCAAACTCTGAATCTTTGTCAATACACTTATAAGAATTCGGGTCAACCTTCGACCTTTATAATAAAATGTATTATATAGTGGCCACTGTGTAGAATGTCATAGCCCGCTTTATAATAAATTTAATAAAGGAAACGCCATCACACATAAGTATATGTTCCTTGGAGCCCACTTGTTAATGCATTTCTTCAATCAACGCTTAATAACATATCACGTAACTAACACTGATCTGACGGATATTGCTTGGCTTAGATGCACGAACGATAATGCGCGATGAGAGCAGTTTCTCCAGACCGCTTGAGGCCACGTGTCAGGGAGTCAATGGAATCACTCCAAATTCTTGAATACCGCTCACCCTAAGAAGGCGGTTCGATCAAAACCGGAAACCTGCCTTTACTGTTCACTCTGCTCGTGGTTCCTCTCCTTAGCTCAAGGTTCCACTTCCCCTGCTAGATCACTGTAAATCGACTTCTTTGTATCATAATTCTTCATGACAACTTCCGTAAGTTAGTGCAGTGGACCGATCTCTTGGTATCGATTCAACACTACAGGGACTTCATTCAGACAATATATCTGATGCATAATTAAATATACCTAATCCCTCATATACTGTTACATTGCTTGTGCTCTTCATCAACAGATTAACCCAGCATTTTATTTATTGAGGCTTGACACCAGTTCGATGTCGATTCAAGCGGGTCAAATTATTACTTTTCCATGTGCAGTCTTCGTAACAGGGATCACATACTAAATAAAGCTTCATCATTCGAACGCAGAAAGAATTAATCTAATTCCTCCATAATATATAACACAAGGAATTCACACCAGATTCCCTTTGCACCCTTAAATTCGTTCTACCTTCAGACTCTTGAAACCCATATTCAATTTTGCCATAATAATGAAGACCCCACCTGGGTCTTGAGTCCCAGAAATTTACGCATCATAATACATAACAGAGTTTATAATTTCGATTGGAGTGCCTTATTCAATACCCAATTCGAAATAGGATCAGTCAATCTCATATATTCATCGACGCTCAGGAATTCCAGTTTGGATGCTATTCAAACTCCTTACAAGTTACAAATCATTTTACATAACTCCTTTAATGACCTCTACTGGTATCGTCTATGCATAAGAGGTAACTTTTCAACACTCTTTTCATACTTTCATAGACAATTCCAACTTAAAATACATGTTTCCTTTTTTCTACAGAACCTCGAATGTTCCTTCTCAAATCAAATACCTCTTCTCCTTGACTGATGCTGCTCCTTGCTCCTGAAGCTCCTCTACTGACTCTCCAGATCTCCAATCAACTGACCCTTCTAAAAATTCCTCTGCTTCATGTCTCATGCTCTCTTTTCCTTGTTGATGTTTCAAGTGCTCCTCCTTTGCCATCTCCTTTGCCATCAATTACAACATTTCCAACAGTCTCCCCCTTTGGCATTGATGGAAATCCATCCACCAATAATCCAATAATCCAACATTTCCAACAGTCTCCTCTGCCTGGCTTCTTTTAGAAGACCCTATCTTCTATTACTTGCTTTTCCTCCCCCTTTGACATCAATGGCAAAGGGTTGCACATTTCCTAGAGTGTTTTATATCTCTTCATTTCCTCTCTCTGAGATGTATTTAGGCCTTCTTGTTCTGAATTTGTACCCTGCTGCTCCAAATTGGTGTATGTTGAGAGAATACTTTTGAGGATTATTGAACTTGAATATACACTGTAAATTGATACAATTAAAACGCATAGACTTCTTTCACTTGTATAGAGCTAAAAATGAAGATAATGACACTTCATAGAACACATTGTACCAGCTTTATCTAATCAGAGATGTATGATTGGATCAAAAACTAAAATACTGAGAAGGCTTCAAATACACTTCTGTCTCTGTCTGATGTAGTGAGCTAATATATTTATGTTGAGGAAGATTGTATATGAAATATGTCTTCTCCTGCAATAATCATCTGCAGTACCACACTTGTTCAATTACGATAATGATGCCAATATATCTTTTATTGTTGTGGTGCACCTTTCCTGCCTGTTGGTGATGATATGAGCTAGGATGCTGACAAGGATATTACTTTTAAAGACTGAGAGGTTCTTGCTGTTGATGTGAACAATGAATCAAGCCAGAGTTTACAACTTATTGTGAGATTAGGAAATATCTTTCAATATGAGAGGCCAAATGACTTTTACTGCTTGCACACTGTATTTTCAAAATAAACCCTTCAATGTACTGGTCAGTTTCACTTATCAACCATGCAGTTTTATTTATGACATAATGGGGTATGTATGTCAATAATCAATCTTTCTTTAAAGGTGGATTACCAGCAAATCCTTTGTGCTGAAGTAGGATTTAGATGATTTAAAAAAAAAAATTAAGCTTTAGATGGTAATCACAGCTAGTCCTTTATTCTTCAGATACTTTGACTATTCTATCAGAATGAACTTCCACAAAAGCATATTCAAGATGCTTAATTGAAAACTCAGCAAACAGACTTCACACAGTTTTGTAACTGATCTTAAGAAAGAGGCCTTGAAGATATACATGTACCAACTTCAGGAAGGCATGAAATTATATATAGAAAAAGATATTGCTTCGGTGCTCAATATACTACTTCAAGTGTAAATCAGATACTGATCCTTTAGCATTGCTACTGCCCTTTTCATGTTGAATGCAGATAACCTTGGGAATTTTACCTTGATGCATTCTTGCCATAGTCCTTTGATCTTGAGGACCTGTACCATACTGCTGCTACTTCATGATAACACTTGATATTCTGTTGATAGGCATGCTGCTTGTACCAAGTACCAAATGATGTTACCTTGATAAAATATGCAGAGATTTCACTTTAGCTTGCACATTTACCCATAATTTAAGACATCCTTCATAAATTCTTCTATTGAGCTTTCCACTATTCACACCAACAGTCATCAATATCCTGAAACTAATCTTATCATTATTAATCATTTTCTTATTCTGTCATTCTGGTCAAGGGAAAGCCATTGCATGTACCTTTCTAGAACTGTTCCAGAATCATTGCTGCTTTATAATCAATTCAATTGTTCTAATATAAAGATCTTTGGGAAGGCATATTCAATCTGTTTGCTTGGAATCTTCATGGGTAGATCTCTCAGAGATTTATCACTTACTTAACTGCACTCCTCCAAGGGGACTTTTCATAGATGAATGATGTAATTACATAATGATGATAGGCATTCCTCTTACTCAACATTCTTAATGTGATTCACTGTTAGTTCTACAAGTTCATGGCTGATGTTCTCTCTACCACCAAGGCTTCTTGTTTTCTTCTCTTCTTCCATCAATCTGTCAGTTGTTTAATACTTCAGATGATATTCTTTCTCTTTATTTCTCTGTTAGAGGAATTTCCTTTTACTTCCTGATCTCATAG
The DNA here is from genome assembly GCA_034641835.2 of Pinus albicaulis. Lineage (NCBI taxonomy): Eukaryota > Viridiplantae > Streptophyta > Pinopsida > Pinales > Pinaceae > Pinus > Pinus albicaulis. Next base: position 966,443,908 of record CM076582.1, on the reverse strand, counting down.
ATGTCTTCATTCCAAGGAGCTCTTTTTATACTACTTTCATGGGGATTATTTATGAACTGCTCTCCCCCTGGGATGTCGCTTCATATTTGTCACTGATTAGATATTTTCTTTGCTTCCTAGAGCAGCTCCCCCTGAGCCTATGATGGATTTATTATGTTATTGAGGTAACAGGCTCCCCCTTTCTCTTTTCCTTTCATACTTTATTGGGGTTCTTCATAATGTCTGCTCTTATTTTTGATTCATAGTTTTGATTGATCTGTTTTGATTCCATCCTCTGTCTAGAGCTCTTTAATGTATATGGAAGTTTACATTCTTTTTCTATGTGACCAAGCCTGAGGCATACATAACCTCTTATTCTACCAAGATATGTTTGAGCTGATGTACAATAATTTGTTCCTATTCTTGAATACATTTTACAATACAATTTTTTATGTCCAAGATTATTGCATGCATAACAATAGCCATGGAAATGATTTGTGTACCTGGTGGAGGATTGTCTTTTCCATTTGCTTGCTTGAGGTAGTATTCTCATTTGCTGCATCTTTTGCTGGTTGAAGTTGATAGGCCTTCTCTTACATTGTGCTGCATTATGTCCTAGTTTATGACAAGAGAAACATGTGCTATCTTTTATAGGAGGGAAGAACCTTCTTTGACATCTTCCAAATTTGTTCAGTTCATCCTCATGAGTGTATGACTATTTTTCAGCTGATTGTTTCATCCTCTTATTCTCTGTACTTTCATGTTTCTGCTTGATTCTATTTGTTTCTCTGCAACTCATGTTCTTGCCAGCTTCTACTACTATAGGAATCTTCTGAATTGCTTCATTGTCTTTTACAGCTTTTACAAAAATGATATTCTTGTTATCTTCTGTTTTTGACTTACTGGTTTCTCCTACATATCCTAAGCCTACCTTTATGAGAGGAGATCTTTGAGCATTTAGCATCTTTTCCAATTGTCCAGTTCTTTTCATTAGAGGTGTATTCATTAATAGTTCTCTTTGGGCTATTTCTAAATTCTTTCTTAGGCTCACTACTTCTTCTTCCAATCTTTCACATTCCCGATTTTTCTCTCTCATTTGTTGCAGCAGAGTGTCTTCTACTTTCTTTGCTTCTTCAAATTGTGTCTTCAGGGCAATAATTTCTTTCTTGTCTTCATATTATTTCTCATCACATATTTGCTCCAATGTCTTCAGGTCTTTGTTTTCATTCTTCAATCTTTCTATTTCAATCAAGGCAGTGTCAAGTTTGGCTTTTTCTTCAGCTGCAATTTCTTCATGGTTCTTACTACCATTCACACTAGCAGGTACCTCATTTGATTGAATATTTTCCTTTTGACCTGAATTTTTCTTCTTCTTAATTATTTTCTCCTTCTTGACACTATTGTCCTTAGTGTCTACTCCATGCATGAAATGCAATTTATCCCAGATTTCTTTTGCAGAGGTTAAATCCATTATCAACTCAAGGTCCTTGTTATGAAGATTGTCATATATTACACATTTTTCCTTCGTATTCCTCTGTTTTTCTTTCACCGTGGGGGAGTCTCTGCAGTAACCATCACATACAAGCTTCCATACTTCAATTTCATAAGCCAATAATCATGTTTTAACCTTATCTCTCCATTCAGGAAAGTTTGTTGTATTTAACACAGGTACATTTTGATAGTCCATGACTTAACCAGATCTCCTTCAAGCTATTAGGCTTGCACCAAAGGAACCCGCTCTGATACCAATTGTTGAACCTTTAGTTAAACTGAGAGGGGGGGGTGAATCAGTTTAACACATTCATGGAATTTTGAAACTTTTCATTAAAACTTATTTACACCTTCATTTCATGTTCAACTTACTATGTGAGTAATCTTAGAATGTGAGTAGCAAGTATTAATATAATGTAACAACAGACTTAATATGAGAGCAACAAGTATTAAGCAGATGAGATAAACCATATCAACACATACACATCATGCACAGAGACACTAGATATAAGTGGAAACCCATAAACGGAGAAAACCACATCTTATTATTGTTGTGATGCAAAGGCAAGCTCCAACTCCCTCTCACCACTGATTTTCTGTAGGCACCAACCTACAAGAGACTCTTACCTTCATTCTGCAAGCTACAACTTGCCAGGAAGCTCCAACTCCAATCAATTTTCTGCAGGCACCAACCTACAGGAGGCTCCAACCTCATTCAGCTACAACTAACATTTTATCAAGCTACAACTTGATGTGGAAGCACCAAATCCCATCTATTTTCTGCAGGCTACAACCTACAGGAGGCTCCTACCTCAGTCAGCTACAACTGACATCTATCAAGCTACAAATTGATAGGGAAGCTCCAACTTCCTTACTCTTTCAAAACAAAAACACTTGCTAATTTAACTTGGATATCAGCTCTGTTCTGTACCATCTTCTCTAGTGTTCATCAATTCTGATATCTACCCTGTATCATCTCTGCATCTTCACAGATTCTCTATCAACTTCTCCTTCTTCTCTGCTCAGCTCCTCCTTCTTCTCTGCCTCACTGCTTCATTTTTTCATTCTCTTCACTCACTCTCTAACTCCTTTGTGCATATCAATGTGATATTATATATAGAGTTCATCACATGACTCTTTATATTCCTCAAGGAATTTGAAGTGAATAGTCCTAATGTTTTGCCTTCTACATTCTCATTTGTTTTACCCGCTCATTCAAAAAAATATAACAATATGCATTAATTTCAATATTACAGTGGGAGTTTTTTTTTCCTACTGGAGACTTGCCAATGCATCACAAACAATAAAAAATTAATTACAACATTTACATTCAATTTCACTCAGCTCCTTTTCTGGATTTTGGCTTTACTAGATTTGTATTTTCTACTATTGTTGAGTGAATGTTCTGTATACTTTGGTTCACCTCTGTGTCTATTCATCTGTTTACTATATTTTTGTGCATTAGCTACATATATAAGTGCTTTTCAGGTTTTATTCTCAAATACATATGAATCTAGGCGATGTCTGTTCATTACCAATCTCTGTTCTCGGGCTACCTACTTACATTCTCTGTTCATATATGAGCTTAAACTTAATGGTCGAAACTCACATTACAATTTCAATTCATCTTTTTCCCTGTACAATATTTCTGCCGCTGTCTCTCTGTCTTTCGTTCTTGCAGGCTCTCTTCTTCATTGCAGTTGTATAAGTGTTGTACATATAATTGTCTTTTAATATAACTGTTGAGAAATTTCAATACCTTTTAATTTCTGCACTGACAACCTTTACATGTTGAATCCCCCTTCTTATTTTTTTTGAACTGGGAAATCAACTTTAATTAGAAATTCTTAAGTTGGCAATCTCAGTTTCGGATGCCCACTTTTAACATACTTTGAAGTGAAAGCACAATATCCCAGCCATAGTTTACTTGTCTCATTCACTGTTTCAATGGCCCTTCATTCAATGTTTAGGACTCAATTAAATAGCCTATCCATTTCCTCCATACCTTAATTGAGAACCAAATATTCAACGTAAATTAAGGTTTGGGCCCCACTTTCTCAGATTTAATTTATATGCATATATAGTTAAATCCAAACTCTGAATCTTTGTCAATACACTTATAAGAATTTGGGTCAACCTTCTACTTGTATAATAAAATGTATTATATAGTGGCCACTGTGTAGAATGTGATAGCCCGCTTTATAATAAATTGAATAAAGGAAATGCCATCGCACATAAGTATATGTTCCTTGGAGCCCACTTGTTAATGCATTTCTTCAATCGACGCTTAATAACATATCGTGCAGCCAATAGTGATCTGACGAATATCGCTTGGCTTAGATGCACGAATGATAATGCGCGATGAGAGCAGTTTCTCCAGACCACTTGAGGCCACGTTTTAGGGAGTCAATGGAATCGCTCCAAATTATTGAATAGCGCTCACCCTAAGAAGGTGGTGCGATCAAAACCGGAAAACAGCCTTTACTATTCACTCCGCTCGTGGTTCCTCTCCTTCGCTGAAGGTTCCACTTCCCCTGCTCGATCATTGTAAATCGACTTCTTTGTATCATAATTCTTCATGAAAACTTCCGTAAGTTAGTGCAGTGGACCGATCTCTTGGTATTGATTCAACACTGCAGGGACTTCATTCAGACAATATACCCGATGCATAATTAAATATACCTAATCCCTCATATACTGTGACATTGCTTGCGCTCTTCATCAACAGATTAACCTAGAATTTTATTTATTAAGGCTTGACACCAGTTCGATGTCGATTCAAGCGGGTCGAATTATTACTTTTCCATGTGCAGTCTTCGTAACAGGGATCACATACGAAATCAAGCTTCATCATTGGAATGCAAAAAGAACTAATCTAATTCCTCCATAATATATAACACAAGGAATTCATACCAGATTCCCTTTGCGCCCTTAAATTCGTTCTGCCTTCAAACCTTCAGACTCTTGAAACCCATATTCAATTTTTCCATAATAACGAAGACCACACCTAGGTCTTGAGTCCCAGAACTTTACGCATCATAATACATAGCAGAGTTTATAAGTTCGATCAGAGTGCCTTATTCAATACCCAATTCGAAACAGGATCAGTCAATCTCATATATTCATCAATGCTCAGGAATTCTAGTTTGGATGCTATTCAAACTCCTTACAAGATACAAATCATTTTACATAACTCCTTTAATGACCTCTACTGGTATGGTCTATGCATAAGAGGTAAATTTTCGACCAATCATCAATTTACTTTAACCATATACGGAATCACAGTTAAAGTCTCAGATACAGTTAGATATATAGTTTACACTATCCACAAACATAACTCTTTTAATGGCCTCTAATGGTCTGTGCATAAGAGGTAACTTTTCAACACTCTTTTCATACTTTCATAGACAATTCCAGCTGTCAATACATGTTTCCTTTTTGCCACAGAGCCTCGAATGTTCCTTCTCAAATCAAATACCTCTGCTCCTTGACTGATGCTACTCCTTGCTGCTGAAGCTCCTCTACTGCCTCTCCAGATCTCCAATCAACTAACCCTTCTAAAACTGCCTCTGCTTCATGTCTCATGCTCTCTTTTCCTTGTTGCTGTTTCAAGTGCTCCTCCTTTTCCATCTCTTTTGCCATCAATGACAACATTTCCAACAGTTATTTGAGAACATGTTGTTTATATACTTGACCAAGTTCATAAGTTAGATAATTAAATGTTGTTGCAAATAAAATGACAAGGATTAGACATCACACCTCAGATTACTTGTTTTCACAATTTATCTACAGCTGGATATTTTTAGCATGTAACCTAGTTGGCATGATTGTGCCTAAGCTTTCCCTAAAGGCTGAATACTAAATTACTAAGGTGTTATTTTATATGGTGAACTTTTGTTTTCTTTCTTTATATAGGTCATTTGGACACATAGTGGCCACTATCACCCAACTGAAGAAAAATTGTTCGAGTTTATTTCTTTTATGGGGAAAAATGGCTTTGACATTGCTGATGTTGAGGTATATGTCGTATAAATCCTTTAAGGTCTACCTTTTTTTATATTCTAGTATTCATCATCTTTCATGTCTTACATTCTACATTGTATTTTCTTTTCTTTTCTCAAAAAAATAACTCAGTATTGATGGTAAGAAGCAGAAATTGAAGAAAGAGGAGAACAATAACATTGGAGCGACAAATTCAAAAAGAGAGAGAGAGGAGAACTAGTTTAGTGATACCCTTACAACCAATGTCCCACATAAGAGACACATATACATATTACAGACTAATGATCAAGTATTTAGAGTTCGTCAATTCACCTGCAATGCCTTGGAAACACAATGATAATGTTTTGAAGTGATGATACACCATTTCATGTGTAAATTGTAGTCCAACCAATATTAAGTTGGAAACTCATATTGTAATACTTGACATTTCATATAATATAATTTATGTGGTTGAAATTATTTACAGTTTCATTTGATATTGTTTAATATTTTAATTAACATATGTAACTTTTCTTTTTCATATTATATGAACATGCACATTTCGTAACATTTTTTAATTTAGTCGCAAAATCATACTAATTAATTTATGTTGATTAATAATTAACGCATAAAATATATCTAAAACTACTAAATTAGTAGTTTATATTGATTAATAATGAACATAAATAAAATGAATATACGATTAAAGTAGTCATTTATAATTATTATTAATAAAAGTAAATGAAATGAATATAAAATACTAAATTAGTTTTTTATATAATGAATATGAAACTACCAAAAAGATAAATGACTATTGCAAATGATAAATTTGTGATTACAAATGATGACTAAATTTTTCATATATATGATTATTAGTAGCTAATTTACAGTATATTATAACACAACCAAAATTTAGTCGTATTTTTTTGGTCATTAATTGGTTTCAAACGATGACTAAAATTTGCATATATTTGACTATTAGTAGCTAATTTACAGTATCTTTGGTCATATTTATTTGGTCATTAAGTGTGGAAATTAATGACTAAATCAATGACTAAATTTATGACAAAATTTATGACTAAAGATACTACTAGACGATAAAATTGAGACAACCAATTAATTACTAAGCTAAAAATGACTAAAATTTGGTCATGTTATAAGATGTTGACACCGAATCCTAAGGGTTGGGTGAGGATATTTAATATTGTATATTAATTAATAGTAGGAAATAAGGAAGGCCAAGAGTCATTGGGAGATGAATCCCAATAGCCTCACCTCCATGTATAAATACATTCACATTCTTCATCTAATACACATTCTGATTTGCGGAGTTACCTCCTGGTTTGACATGGTATTAGAGCCAGTCCCACTATTGGGATTTTTTCCTATGGTGTAACTCCCTCATTTCTGCTAGCATTCTTTTGTTCAGTCAGTTTTGTGTCTAGTTTTTGCTGCTCCATTAGATTGATGCCATTACACATTTATATACTCCAATTCTACATTTTTTAAAATTATCTCTACAATTTCTGCACAATTCTAAATCATTTGTTTGCAGCTTCTAAAGATTCTGCAATTCTGCAATTTGCAGTTCTTGCAATTCTGCAAGTTGCAGCTCCTAAAATTCTGCAGTGATTATAATCCTACAATTCCATATTTTTTAAATGGCCTCTTGGCCTCCCCATCTCTCATACGCTCACTACTCTCTTATCTCCTATGCACACCCTGCTTCACTCATGTCACTCATCCCATTCCCTCTCGGCCTTATGGCCCCCTCCTTACAGATCGCTACCTATCCTGCTGCCTAATTCCCCTACCCACTACCCAAACCCCCTATCTTGACATACACTTAGGCCACTCACTTCTGCGGAACATGCCCTTCCCCGTTACTGTTATCCTATGCCGCTTAACCCCCGCTACCCTGCTATCGTTATGCGCTCCCTCCTCGACTCCCTACCCCATTATTCGCCCCCTCCCCGACTCCGCCATTACCCTACCCAGACCCTGACTACACACACTCCCTATCATCTAACCCGCCCCCCACTACAGCGCTCCGCTACACCTATCCTGCTACGCCCCTTCTCCCTAACCCGCCTACCCCTCTGCTCTCACAATTCCCACCTGACTCGCTACCCTCCTTGCCCGAATCCCTAACTAACACATCAGCGCATAAAACCACTGACTCCCAGTTGTAATATGCTTGCATATGCCTGCATATTCCATTTTTTTATAATACATCCCCCCCCCATTCATATACCATACCGCTCATTAACATATACCTCTCCCTCCCATTTTTAATACCATTCCATTTTAATACCACCGCCCCCTCCACATTTTCAATACAGTTCCCATATAAATTTTTTCTTCAATATATATATATATATATTGTTTAGAATTCAATATTTTTCCAGCAAATTTTTTCCCCTTCAATTGAGAAATCTTCCAGCAAATTTTTTTTCCTCCTCAAAAGAAATTTTCCAGTAAAGTAATTATTTTTTCCTTCAGAAGAATGCATTCTCTCATATATATTGTAGGGGTGGTTCTCTCCGGCAAGGATAACTGTCTTGAATGGTCTCAGAAAATCAAGCACACTCTCATTTTCAATGAGTTGTGGAAAGGAATCTATGAAGGACAAGAAGGAAATCCACCAGCAAAGCCCACTTCAGATAAGGAGCTCGCCATTTGGGAAAACAAGAATTTCAAGGCCTATGCCTTGATTGCAGCTTCCGTAAATGAAGAGGTGAGTCGCCATATTTCACTATTTTCAAATGCCTATGAAGCCTTGAGCAAGCTAAAATAACTCTATGAATCACATTCAGAACTAGAAATTGTTCAACTGATGATTAAGCTATTCAGCCTTGAATTGAAGAATGATGATCCCCTTGCTTTAGCTTCAGAAGTAAGATCTATCATGCATGATATTGACAGCACTGGTGTAAAAATTGACATATCTCTCATAGCATATGTTAAGGCATTATATCCAACTTACTCACATTATCTTGAGTCATTGCAAGAAAGTGGAAACCTTGAGCATATCACCTTTGATTCCCTTGAGAAAAATTTTGTAGAAAGAGAGAAAGCTTTCGAGAAGATGACAGTCCCTTCGTCTTCTGAAGAGGCTGCATACTTTGCACATAGAGAAAGGATTCATGCTCCAGATCCTTCCAGAGGAAGAGGTGGCCGAAGAGGAAGAGGAAGAAGAAACTTCAGAGGAAAGGGGGGCAGACAATCTAACAAATCTGGTCTTCATTGCACACGTTGTAATAAAGATGGGCATGAAGCATCCACGTGCAGGACACCTTGGAAAAAAATTGAGCAGCAAAGAAATCAGGACAAAGGTAAAAATAATGACAAAGACAAAGGTAAAGCACCTGAATCCGCTCATTATGTTCTAGCACATTATAACAATGGAGTAACTGAAGACTTGTTTGATGTTTCATTTACTTCATGGAGAGATGATTGTTTGCTAGATTCAGGAGCAATATGTCACATGACATTTATAAAATATTTTTTTGAATAATTTACTAAAAAAGTTGATGGAGTAGTATATTTGGTAGATAAATCCAAACTCAAGCCATCAGGGCTTGGACAAGTCAGGTTTAAGTTTCCTGGTCTTCCAAATCATATTCTACATGAGGTTCTATACCTCCCTGAGTTGAGGAGAAACTTGTTGTCCTTGGTCCAAATCCGCCAGCAAGGAAACTCCGTTCACTTGTTTTATGGCAAGGCATAGGTTAGAAAAGCATCAGATCACTCACTTGTCATTGAGTGAATAGAAGAAAGAAGACTCTTGAAGCTGAAAGGTTCATCTACTCATGCTCAAAACTTTGCATTCAGTTCACATCATGATGAAGGTACATTCCCATCAAGTCTTTTATGGCATGGTATATTTGGACACTTAAACTATGAAAGCCTTCATTTGTTGAAGAAAAGTGGTGTTAATGGACTGCCTACAATTCCTAGGAAACCTAAGGAATGTGATGCTTGTATTCTAGGAAAGCATAGAAAACAACCATTTCATGATTCACACTCTAGAGCACATAGAAAACTTGAGCTTATTTCATTCAGATTTATGTGGCCCTATGCCTGTTGCTTCTGCAAATGGAAATAAATATATGATGACATTTATTGATGACTGCACCAGAATGTGTTGGATTTACTTATTGAAGAACAAGTCTGATGTTTTTCAAACATTCAAGAATTTTCATGCATGGATTGAAAATGATGCACAAACTCATATTGGCTCTCTACGTACTGATAATGGAAAATAATACACTTCAAATGAATTTGAAAATTATCTTTGTCAACATGGGATCAAACATGAAACAACTGTGTCGTATAATCCCCAACAGAATGGTGTAGCTGAAAGAATGAACAGAACTATTTTAAATATGGTTCATTCCATGTTATTTTTAAAGAATGTAAAATTGATGTTTTGGGCTGATGTAGTTCTATGTGCTGTTTACATAAAGAATAGGTGTCCTTCAAGTTCAATTAGAAACAAAACTCCTTTTGAAATGTGGCATGGCCACATTCCTTTGGTAAAGCATTTCAGGGTCTTTGGGTCCACCTGTTATGCCTTGATACCCAAGGGACAAAGGAATAAACTTGGTGCTAGAAGTTGAAAATGTATCTTCTTGGGGTACTCCAATACCTCCAAAGGATATCGTCTCTATGATGAAGCCGATAAGAATTTTGTAATAACAAGAGATGTCATATTCCTTGAATCTTCCAAGAGTGACAAGGTTGTTGAGCGACAACTTGATCACCTGGATATATTCACACATGCAAAGTCTTTCTAGGAATTTGATAATTAGATTCCACATCTTGAAGGGGGGATTCCTATATTGAATCAAACTGTGGAATCATTTCTTGAAGCACTTTCTCCCCCACATGAAGAAACAACCACGGATGACACATTGAATGATGTGATAGAAAGAATTGGGAGATTGAATCTTGAATCAATCCCAACTCAGTTAAATGAGTAGCCTGGGCCATCTCAGAAAGTTCCTCCCAAATGGCTGACAAAAACACTAGAGAATGTTCATCCGGATGAGGTTGGAAAAACAGGAACAAGAAGTTCCACTAAACAAAACGAAGGTGACGTAGATAATTCTGATTCTCCTGTTGATATGGATATTTCTTATAACTGTGAATTGAGTTTTTCTATAGATCATGAACCAACTTCCTTCAAAGAAGTCGCTTCTCATAATTAATGGAAGGAAGCAATGCAAAAGGAGTATGATTCCTTGATAAAGAATGGCACTTGGAAGCTGGTTGATCCACCTCTGGGAACAAAACCAATTGGCTGTAAGTGGGTCTACAAGAACAAGTATAAAGAAGATGGCTCACTTGAAAAGCACAAGGCTAGGGTTGTGGCTAAAGGTTTTGCACAAAAAGAAGGAATTGATTATGAAGAAACTTTTTCTCCCATAGAAAAATGGACCACCATCCAGACTCTCTTTGCCCTAGTAGCTCAGAATGGATGGAAATTCCATCAGATGGATGTAAAAATCGCCTTTTTGAATGGATATCTCAAGGAGAAAGTTTTTATGTACCAGCCAGAAGGATTTGTTGTAAAGGGCCAAGAACACAAAGTTTGCAAGCTTATAAAATCCTTGTATGGCCTCAAGCAAGCACCACAAGCCTGGTATGAGAAATTAACCGAGCATCTTCTGAAACTTGACTTCAAACATTTTGATCTTGATGATGCAACTTTGTTTATTAAGAAAGTTGGAAAAATAGTTGTATATCTTGTGGTGTATGTAGATGATCTTTTGATGACAGGGAACAATGAGATTTATATTGCATCCATGAAGAAAGAATTAAAGAAAGGTTTTGAAATGACTGATTTGGGTTATGTTCATTACTATCTGGGTATTGAAATAATTCAACTTCCTAAATTTATATTTCTTTCTCAAAAGAAGTACATTAGAGATCTTTTGAACAAGTTTGGCATGGATGAATGCAATCCCTTAACCACTCCAATGGAACAAAAATTGAAGCTCACATCCATTGAAGGGAAGGAATTCGAGGATGAAACTAAGTATAGACAGCTTATAGGAAGTCTTATCTACCTGACCACCACTAGACCTGACATTTCATTTTTTGTTGGAATCCTCTCAAGGTTTATGCAAAAACCTTGTGAAGGAAATTGGTCTGCTACAAAAAGAGTGTTAAGGTACTTGAAGGGGACTCAAGACTTTGGACTCAAATATACACAAGTAGGCGACTTCAGCTTGATCGGATACTCTAATTCAGACTTTGATGGGGACAAAGAAACAGGGGTGTCTACTACAGGTTAGACCATGAGTCTTGGATCGGGAGTTTTCTCATGGAGATCACGCAAACAGTCAGTTCTAGTAGATTCCACGACCGAAGAAGAATATGTGGCAGCAGCTGAAGCAGCAAAGGAAATTGTGTGGCTCAGGAAAATCCTAGAAGATTTGTAGATGAAACAAATGTATTCCACACCACTCATGATCGACAACACTTCTGCAATAATGTTGGCCAAGAACCCAAAGCTCCATGATCGAACAAAGCACATCAACACAAAATACCATCTAATTCGACATCATGTTCAGGCCAAAACCATCCATCTACATAATTTTTCCACAAATGAGCAAACCGCTGGTATCTTCACCAAAGCACTTGGAAGAGAAAATTTTGAAAAGTTCAGATCGATGCTTGGACTCACCAACATCCCTTCGGATTAAAGGGGGGAATGTTGACACCTAATCCTAAGGGTTGGGTGAGGATATTTAATATTGTATATTAAATAATATTAGGAAATAAGGAAGGCCAAGAGTCATTAGGAGATGAATCCCAATAGCCTCACCTCTATGTATAAATTCATTCACATTAGTCATCTAATACACATTCTGATTTGTGGAGTTACCTCCTAGTTTGACATAAGATATTGTAAATTAGCTACTACTCGTCACCTACTAAAAAATGGTCATTTATATGCAAATTTTATTCATTTTTTTAGTAACTAATTAGCCATTTTGTACTAGTGTACACTAAGGAAAGAGAGGAATTAGGTTTAACAAGATGTGAATTGGATGAATATAATTCATTGATTGAATTCATGGCATATGAACCAAGAAATTAGAAGTCATGCACAAGATTCATGCTCAATTATGAGATTTTCCTAATTCACTAACAACCTTATTCCCTATTATGATATTTTTGTAATTATAAAATAATTGTTATTTCAAAATTATTAAATTATGATAGAATAGTTATGAGAAAATACTTAGTTATTTAATTTCATCCCTATAACATCTAATACCTTTCTTGTAGAACCGATATGAGTAAAATAATGAGTGATAAGGGATTTGTTCACGACATAAATTGAGATATGGTGAACTAAGATCTCTCTCACTGTACTGGATTGGAAAATGAGGTTATAGCATATGCCCCCTAGTGTATGAGGTGTTAGAAATATGAATATATTAATAAATGTGGGGATGTTAAACATTATAATAGTAAATATTAACCAATTAGAAGACTCTGTGCATATACAAGGTCATTCACATAAAAAACATCAAGATAAACACAATTTTTCCTATTATTGAATTAATTTCTAGGCACTAACCCCATGAAATTTTAACTATACAATGAGTTTCCATCCATTTACGGGCATTGGGTTTCCATTTATCAGGAAATGCGACCAGGTCCTATGTATTATTATTTTTTAGTACATCCATTTCCTCATCCATGGTGAGTCTCCAGGACCTCTTATCTTCCATCTGCATAGCTTCTTTCATAGTTCTAGGATCATTATTCTACAATATAAATAAAATATACATATAAAAAAAGACGATTTTAATTATACATGTTTGATTGTGTTCTTTGTTGAGTGGTCCTCTTCAAAGTTTGAAGTGGAGATTCTTTCTATTCTTCTAGACTATCTAAAACATCCTCCTTATCAAATCCTGAACATGAACTTGTTTTTCACCTTCTTATTCAAATTTCTCAGTGTTTTTTTGTACTTAAAAATAAAATAAAAAACTCACCTCATCCTCTTTGAGCTATTTTATTGTGGGAGAAGGATTAGCTTCTCTAAAAAACAATTTTTGTGTACAAAAATCTCATAGAAATATGATCCTAAATCTTGTACCCTTTCACACCAACAACATAGCCAATGAAGATATATTACAACTCCTTGTTATAAAACTTATACCACTTCTCTTTATGCGCAAGAGCTAATATGGGAGTCCTACTAATAAAATAACATGCAATATCAACCACTTCACTCGAAAAATTCTTATCTGGCCTAGCACCACTAAGGATACTCTTAGCTCTCTCCATACATGTTCTATTCTTTTTTCTATAACTCCATTTGGTTGAGTTAGATGGAGTTGTATTAGGTATTTCAATTAAATTCACCTTTCCAAATTCATCAAATTATATAGAACAAATCTCACCATGAGTATTAGTCCTCAAAAACTTAATTCCTACCATTTTAATTTTCTAATAGAAATTTGAGCTCCTTAAATCGATTAAAATTTTCATATCTAGTTATGAGGAAGTATATTCATGTCCTTCATGAGGAATAATCAATGAATAAGTCATAATGCAAATCCATAGAAATTTAAATAACTTAACTATACCAAATATATTAGAATAAATTAACTCCAAAAATGTAGAAGCTTGATGAGAAATAAAGTAAAACTTAGCATTCTTTTCTTTTCCATATATGCAATGCTCATAGAAATCACATTCAAGTGAAAAATCATTCATCCATCAACACAATTTCTTTTTAAGGCTTTCATGTCCTTGCCATATATATGGCCCAATCTACTGTGTCATGGAATTTTCCTCTCCATAGGTAAATTTATTTTCAATCGAGAGATCTTTTAAAAATTGTGATTGTAAAGAAGTAGAATCTATATATCTCACTTCTACAAAAATTAAGAATCCTATACTCTCAATAGTGCATGCATCGATATGAAACAAGATACCCCCATGGACACCCTTAATGAGTACCATGGATCCTTGAATTATGTTGTGTCATTTTCATAGAAAAAACATGCCCACCTAAATCAATAAGCATGTTTAATGATAGTATATTTCATGCTAAACCTAGAATATGAAAGAATCCATTAATCACTTTTACTCTTTGATCAGGGGATATAATAGAGATTATACCATGAATAACCATGCTAAGAGTAGATTCATTACCAAGTTATATGAATACACCATCATGTTTCTCATATTACACTAAAAATTAGTGCCAATGAGAATACATATTGAATGAAGTTCTAGATTTAATCAACAATGCACTCTAACATGTGCAAATTGCTAAAGTTGTAACAAAAGCATCACCATCATATTCTTGAGAATATTTTCTTCACTCATTATTAAAATAATTGTTATATTTATTATTCTTCTTCTTTTATCGCTTGTAGTATCTTATAAGTACCCATTTTTTGAATAGTTCCATCATTTTTCCTTTGAATTTTCAAGAGAATTTCGTCTCCCATTAGATTTTGGTCTACCATTTTCTAACTACCTTCATTTATTCTTTGATCTTCCATTAATGGTGAAATTCATATAGATGGATTCAAAAACTATTTACCTCACCTTATTTAATAGTATGGAAGACATAACCTCATCAAGCACTAATCTTCTTACAATAATTTGAATGGCCATTAACAGGTTATCCCATTTTCAGGTAAAGAAAACAAAAGATTTATACAATGATACTTGTAAAACATCTTCAATTTAGTTGAGATTAACTAGGTCACAATGGTATTAATTTCATTTAGGTTCTCATCTACAAGATTACCATAACCCATTCTCAATGAAAATAACATTTTTCATCAAAAAACTTTAATAACCAAAGATTTAGCTTCATACAAATATGTGAACTTCTTGCATAGCAAATTTTTTCTTCAGAAACATCTAACGAAGTTGATCAACCAAGAAAATCATAATAAGGATAATTTCCTTTTGTCTCTAACACCACTCATTATTCACCTAAAATACCAATGGGTTAGGTTCTTGGTACTACAATCCATAGATCTCAATCTACAATAAGATCCTCCATGATTAGCTTCCAAATCTCAAATTTAGTGCCATTAAAATTCTCCAATTCTATTCTAGAGTTCTCGTTATTTCTCTACAACAAAACTGTACCATACAAAAGATACCACTCAAGAAAAAATTACATTAAAAAACCTTTTCCCTTACAACTTGGATTCCAAGTGATCATGCTCTGATACCAAACGAAATGATGTTGACATGTGGAATATGCTTCGTGTAATGATCTATGATGGAATAATGCGCACAAACTTCAGATGAAAACGACTTAAAAACACATTAAATGAACACTAAACCATTAGCAACAAGATATCCTAAGGAAAACCATTTTGGGAGAAACAAGTCGACTCTATAAATAAAATTTGGCATTATTCAATAAAAAATGGTTATAATACAGAAATTCATGTGCTTTCTCCATGTGTTAGATAGTGTCTTAATCTCAGAGAAATTTTGCAGCATAAAATAAGGTAAAATTATACCCTCTATCAATTTCGTCCACTCGAACACTTAATAGATAATGCATAATAGAACTGCAAATCATTTTTGATTTTCTATTTCTACATATAAGAAACTATCATAAATCATTCTCTATTATTTCTCACTAATACTGAATTATTCCCTTACACATGTGATGAAACATTCATTGAATAGTTGCTCAAAATTTTACTACACAATAGTTGAAATATTATTTACATGTTATTGAAAAATCCTTTACACAACTATAGCAATTTTCATTTCATGGTTGCTTAAATATTCCCTACATAATAGCTTAAATATTATTTATACAAAAACTAACATATTACTTTACATCATTGTTAAAATATTCATTGCACGAATGCTAAAATGTATCATCTATTACAAGTGGTTTTATTTTGCACAATGCTGAAATATTTCCCTACAAATGGTTGAATTTAATCTTCTTCACAGCAATATTATTATTATTTTCACAACAACCAAAGTATTATCAACATTACATCATTGCATTGCTGAAATATTTTCTTCACATTTGCTAAAATATTCTCTTCCCTGTTATTGAAGTATATTTTACATAGCTACAAAATTGCTTGAAAACCCTACCAATTTATTTGTAGCAATATTAGTTTGTATGCAACATTGCATAAGTTCAATGCATAAATGTAACACTCTCTTTAGTGTTGCATAAATTCTCGATAACACTATAATGTTCTCAACAGGGCTACAACCTTTCTTCAAGGAAATGTAACATTTTCACCAATGCTATATGTTGAGATTGCAACAAGATGATGAGCTTGGTGAAAAGAGTCGCCTTCACTAAGTGGGCCCGCAGGCTATTTTTGGCACAAAGTCTATTTTTAGACATATGGATCATGTTCTATGAGTTGCAGGATGCTATTTGTGGATGGTTGGTTGAGTTGGAAAAATAGATGGACTTTTATTTTTAGACATATTGGGTGGAGTCTATTTTTATACTGCCAGTCTAAAAATAGATATGTCGGATATTATTAGCTCTTAATAATATTTGGACTCTAAACATTATCTTATTCTCTTGGAGCACTGGCTTAAGTGCATAGATGGGTACAGAGTTTCTATTGTAAGGAATTATGCCATTCCTAAGGGTTATGTGGAGCTATTGCATGGATACTTCAGTTAGAACTCATGTGACAGAGTTTGGTGGAGTTGATTGAGGAAGTTAGTGGAGTTGTATTCAGTTTAACTAATCTAAACATAGTTGAGCTATTTGTATCCAGTTTAACTAATTTATACAATTAGTGAGAGTGGTGTGAATTAATTATTAATTAATTCACTAATTATAAACTTATTAATCAACTAAAGAATGCATCAGTTAACTTCAGTGCATGGACAGTTTCAGTGGAGACCATTGCAGAGATAGGTGAAAGAGAAGGTTAACTATCAGTTGTGACTATAATGTTGCTATTTGCAACACAGTGATTCGAGAAGCCCATGAGGATTGCGCAGTACAAGCCAGGTGGTTCAAGTTATTTAATGAGCCATCCTACAGCATTGATTACACAATAGAGGCTAGCTATCAAGTGGCAAAGATTGGAGCATGTGTTTTGCTAATTCTAGCTTGATTAGAGTGTAGCAATTCGAGGTTGTGCTGAGAGCTTCTGAGGATCTTTGTACAATGATTGTTACATGATCTCTATGGCATATAATATACAGATAGTTGGGGTTTTCAGCTTTAAGATTTCCCATTAAATATTGTGTTCATATGTGTGATTGTCTATGGTTTTAATGTGTGCATGAAATTGATTTTATTTCCGCATGTAATGATCAATGGTAGAAGAAATTCTGTATTATGCATGAAGCTAAAACAGTGTGTGATCAGGAGAATCTCGGTGAATAATATATCAGTTATTCAAATTTTCTACACTATAAAATTTATTCGCAACAGTGTAGCATTATCTATAGAAATTCATAAATTTCTGCAACATTACAAGTTGTACGAGACCTTTTCCAAAAATATATAATTAGAAGATAATTATCATAGAGTAAATGATATAGATGGTCGATTAAAAAATTAATTAATTATATCTAATTTACTATACCAATATTATATTATATTATAGGTTCATATTATCATATTTTAACGCAAAAATATCATTTATTGGCATATAATAATCTCATGTTTATAATGAAAATCATATTATTAGTCCTATATTGTAAGATGGAATTAATAAACAAGTGTTGCATGGTAGGTAGTCCTGCCACTTAAGTGGAATTTATGATTTTAGAGAAACTGTAAATGGATACATGAAATGGAAAAAATAATTTCTTACTAAGTGGTAAGGAATTGGATAAATATTTGGTAGGTAGTAATCACTAGTAAGTCTACACATTTAAATTTTTACTCCTTACTAGAATCCTACTATAAGATAAATCAAATCTGGTCTCAATGTAAATTAACCACCATCATTATATATAAAAATAAATGAAAATGAGAAATTCTTCACTTATTTAATATATGAAGATAGTATTAGACAATAAAAATTTATACATTTAATTGTGTCTACTATGAAAGTTCTTGAGAATAAATATATTGAAACTAACACAACCATATTAATAAATGTATTTAATATACGACCATAAACATAAATAATATGCATTTAATATTTTATTATTATTATTATTATAAAATATTTCTAAAATATATATATATATATATATATATATATATATATAAAAGTTTAGTTCATGAAACTAACTTATTAAACTTAATATAAGGTAATGTAAAACAAAAAAGTATTTAATATAATTATATTATAAAAGTGAAAAATTCATATAGGTCTTCATCTATATTAAGATATAACACATGTTTAAATATTTAATTTCACACAAAGAAATGTCTATCAAACACATATATTTAACTAAAATATACTTATTTAGTTCAATTTCAATAGTATGTTTGTTCTTTCTGTGAAAGTAATGGTCTCCCAAAACTATGGTCTCTAAACTCTATTTTTCTGATTGAGATTGCATGTTGCAAGTAAAACAACACCTTTTAAATAATTTATCAACGTGAGATCATCATCCTCTAAGGAGCAATATCAAATTTTAAGTCCTTTTCTTTGGATTTTAAGCGTCATTCAAAAAAAACCTTCATGATTGTAGATTTCAATTTCAATAATAGGCTTCACTGATGTATATTTCATGATTCTAGCCTTCATCCCTGTAGATTTCAATGATTCATGTTCAATTCAAACATGAATTTTCTGATAAGGACTAAAATTCCATGAAAGGCCTAGAGAAATTTCATGGAACTATCTTTTATATTTTCCAAGAAGTGCTAGAGAAGCATCCTTGCTCTACTTGATCCAAGAGTCAAAATATTAATATTAAAGAAAAATATTAAAAACTAATATTCTAACAAGTAAATTTTAAAAAGGAAAAGAAAATTTATGGATAAATTTGCAAGGTGAATTACTAACAATTGGGCAACTATAGGATTTATGTTGTTTATGGCTTACCTTGGAAATCCCATGTTGAAAACATCAATGTAGCTACATGTTACAAAGCGCTTCAACATGCCCAAACAATACCCGTAGAACCAACGCAAATTGGACTAACTAGTACATATCCCTTCACAACTGAATTGAATGCGTGTCACTCTCAGCACAATGAGACTAAACAATGGTTGATTTGTTTCAATTGTATTATTAAAATATAAACCCTTTTTTAATGCAGGAATGAAGTGGGTCATTGAAATCACAGTCGTGGAATACTAGTTGAAGAATATTCTATTGACATGAAATCTAGCCCATTTATTTTTGTAAAATAAAAAATCCACAAATCTATATCCACTGTGAATTGACATAGGTATGCACATCGATATAATAATAATAATAATAATAATAATTAAAATAATTAAAAAAACAATAATTGAAAATATATTTATTTTAAAAATGTTTTAAAATATTATAAATCTTTATTATCAATTCGAATTTAAGAAAAAGTATTATTTTTCATCATCATTTCTTATTACCATTTATATAAAATAAATATAATTTTTAGAAATTTCTTTCACTATAAAATTATTAATTTTTTTTAAACATATAAATAAAAATTTAAATTAAATCAAATAACTCATTACATTCCTTATTTTGCATAGGATTCCAAAAGCAACAATTTTAATGTATATATTTATTAAATTGAAGTCATTTTATTTTCTTTGATACATATTCATCTACGCATAATATTGCATGGTCAATGTGATAAGCTAGGTCACTGATTATGTCATACTTTGAACTCAATTCACCATCTTGTCATACTATGGGCTTGAGCATGATACCTTGTCAAGAATATTTTCACTTATGGAAATTGTTGTCACTCCTAGAGACAGCCTAGAGTTGTGATAGACCAGTGCCTAGGACATCTTAGCATAGCAAGGAGCGTATAATATAATGTATGAAGTTGTCAACTTCAGCTCACATGCTATCTCCTGTAAACATGGAAATAAACTAGAATGGGACCAAGACCCTCAGAAAATGACACAGAGAAAGAGATACTGCAGAGGCAAAGTGCATAAATCTAATATGAAAGCAACAGAAAATTCAAAGACAGATTACTGCAAAGCGGGCCGATTCAGAAATACTTCACAGACATAAGTTATCAGAAGGTGTATGTAGTGAATGAAATGTAGAGGAGATATTAGTTAACATTGAGCTGATACCCAGATATACAATACCACCATGCATGGGCTTACCAATCTAAGAATCCATACATGATAATAGCATTTTAAAAGCACCCTCCCAAAGAAACTAATATAGCAGAAATATGGTTTAGCTGAATAATGGAACAAAATATCATGCATGAGCCATATTTAAAGCGCTTGACTGATCCAAGCATGGGCATCAACTAGGATGAAACCATACCAGAAATCAGTGAGCCACTCGCATTCCAAAACATGATACAAGAAAGATGGATGAAATGAAATGATCTATTAATATAACACATAAGAAAAAAGGTTACACACTGTGAAATACCAAAGACCAGAATCCTCTTTAATAGATAGAACTCCTCCTCACTGAGACCCTATGGGCTCTGAGCCTTCATACAAGAGCTTTGCAAATGTATACAAAAAGCCTTTCACTGCATCGTTTTCTGATAAAATCTGGAACCCTAAATCATTTGTTCTTCGGGAGCTTTATAGGAGGGAATGAAAGCTCCATAATGGAGTAGGTGATGAAAATTTAATTGTCTCATTAAAACAAAACGGCGAAAAAGTGCTCGCCCATACTACTTGACGGCTCTGTAGTGCTGTAGGTACTCTGCTACCGGTTTCTGAAGTAATTGCACTGGATAAAAGTCTCTTTAGGAACACGGTATAGAATTAAAATCACATGGATGTTTCGTCCTTTCCTGAAGAGAAAAAACTGCTGAAATAAAACCTCGAGAGTATTGTTTTCCGTGCATGAATATTTTGAGTGATATATAGGATCTTCGACTTAGTATTTTTCTTTCAAAAGGTAGGCTCAGGCTCCAAAATTGTTAACTACATGCCTTTAATTCTATACCTCCCATTGATACTCTTTGCCTGCGATATTTATGTCTGGATCTACGCAATCTTTGCATTTGAATGACTCCGGAGGGTTTGATAGAATTTAACCCTGCTTCTTCAAGGAAGGTCTTGTCATAGCGGCTCCCTAGATTTTTCTTCATAATTGCAGCTTCTGAAGAATAGTCCTTTGATGTGCTCTACTACTACAATCAAGACTGCAAATTACAACAGTTTTCCATCGCTAAAACCTTGCAAAATCCGTAAACTTGTTAGAAAAACCAGGCACAGGGATGGTGGATGTGGTGAGGTCAATGGAAATGGTGTTGCGGACATGGCGAAACTGTGGAACGATGCAGGGTGGTGGAAAATGAAGCGTAGTGATGGTGAATGGACTGATGAAAGGTTTTGACGTAAAACATTAAAATACGAATCATGAATGGAATATATAAATGGCAGAGGAAAAAGGTGATGAACACGTGGACCGGTGACGATTGGACGTACGAAAGACTATGGGGAAAGGATGACGTGGAGTGCTGACGGTGGGGCCGATCAAAGGTGGGGGCAATCAAATCCGGACCGTCCAATCTCAGGAGGAGATCGACGGTTGAAAAAGCATCGGAGGCGATGGACAGTGGGCCAGGGGTGTATTTGCCGTGGATTAAAACTCGTGCAGCTTCGGAGCGCACTGACCGTCGGATGAAGGGCTTTGGATCAAACGATTCATGCACATATCGTGCCATGAATCAAACGATTCATGCACATATCGTGCCATGAATTTGACCGAACAATAATGCGTGATGGAGAGCGGTTTTGGGGCCATACGCGGGGACACGCGGCGAGCGATGTATGGAATCGCTCGGATTTGAGGAATACCGCTTGCCGCTTGGAAGGTGGTGCGATATAAACCACCAGTTTTTGCAATGGGAGTGGGCGTGGGGACCACTAGGACAGGTGGGCTCCAGACCGTTGATTTCACAGTTTGATCGGATGGTTCATAATGTGCCCGATGCATATATTTGATAAGCGCCTACTGGACTAGCTCCTGGTCTCGGGGCCGGGTCATGTGGAGGAAAAGAGTGCAGGGGCTTGACCGGAAGGGGCTAAGGCCTGGTATATTTTCAAAAGTGGATTTTTCGACCCTTGTATGCGATTTCAAGACTGGGAGAAGGCAACGATAGGTGGATAATGGATTTTTCAGGCCCAACTAGAAGGGACTGCTCGCCAAATATTCAATGGGGGCTGAAATGATCAACATCGACTCCATCTAGGGATGGCACGTTCATCCTTGGGCATGCTGAGAACTTTGCAGACCATCAGATACTCTTCTGTGTGAAATTTTCCCTTCGACACCTCTACTTTTTACTTCATGATTCATCACGACACCCACATCATTCAAACAAAAATGAATCAGCAAACTAATATACAATATAATACACCAGGCTTTCTCGGCCTGAGTCAGAACTGGAAATAGGGTTTAAGGAATTGACCATTTACAGGGGCATCTAGCAAGTCGCTCTGTAAATTCTCCAACCTGAAAGTATTATTGCCCCCCTGTTCCGCAATTTTGAAAGTGCCAAACCAGAGGGGGTCGAATTTACCATGTTTTCCCTTCTCAGCTCTCCGGATGTCCCATCTAAGCACTAGATCACTAATTTGCAGATTCCTGTCTTTAGCATGCTGATCAAAAAGGTATTTCATCTTCTCCTGATATTCCATCAGCCTTTGATTTAGCTGATTGCATGTTTCTTCCAATTCCACCAGTTGGTTTATTCTCCTGATTATATCATTAGGCTCTTCTTGACTTTCTTGCATGAATCAGGCTACTGGTAGGGCTAATTGAATAGGAAATACTACTACCCTCCCATATACCAGTTCATATGGGGATTTCCCAATTGCTCTCTTGCTGGTAATTCTATTGGCCCACAGAGAAAATTTCAATTGGGAATCCCAATTCTTCTAATTCTCATTTATAGCCTTCTTCAATGCCCTCACCAGGGTTTTATTGGAAGACTCTGCCAAGCCATTTCCCTGTGGATAATAGGCTGTAGAGTGACTTAGTGTGATGTTATACTGCTGACAAAAGCTTACAAACTTTGTAGACTTGAAGGTCTGTGCATTATCAGTCACTATTCTGGCAGGGCAGCCAAACCTGGATATGATGTTTTCTTCCATGAACTTTATGATCACAGTATCTGTTGCATTCCTCGCAGGTATGGCTTCCACCCATTTGGCGAAATAATCAGTGGCCATTAAAATCCACTTATGTTGACCATTTTATGGAGGATATATTTCACCTATAAAATCAATTCCCCACTGTCTGAATGGTTCATCTAAGTGCATAGGAATCATGGGAATAGGTGCTAACTTCTGCCTTTCAGCAATTTTCTGACATTATTCACATGCTCTAACCTGGGCAAAAACATCTCCAAAAATCTTGGGCCTATAGAAACCAGCCTTCAGAATTTTATGAGCAGTGGCCCTCCAGCTGTAGTGACCCCCACAGATCCCTTCATGAAACTCGGTTATAATACTTCCTACCTCATCCTCTGTGAGACATAGCAGTAGGATACCTGAGGGATATCGCCAGTATAGCCGGCCATTGGCGACTATATATTTCTTTGATTTCAATCTTAGTGTTCTGTATTTAGCTTTATCGCAGCTTGGAGGGCAACTGAGTGTGAGGAGATATTCTACTATCTCTTTGTACCACGGACTGGTGAGGTACTTTAGATGTGTTTCTGGAGTAGCTACTCCAATTCCCTGTCACTCTTCTTGCTCTTCAGATCCCTCACCTGCTATAATGGACAAATTTATGCCTAGAGCTTGATAGTTTGATTCAGATAACATTTTGGCAAGCCCCTGTCCCTTGATCAGCTTAGTAGGGCAGATGTCTAAGTCATACTCCTGTATTTTGGCTATCCATTTCCCCCTTTTTCCTTCACTATCCCCCTGAATAAGGATATCTTTTACAGTAGCTGCAGGCACAAATGCAGTGATGTGGGACTGTAAGATATATACACGGAATTATTTGAGGGATTTCACTAGGGCGTATACTTGCTTTTCCAATATGTTGTACTTTAATTCTGCATCACAGAGCACCTGACTGAAAAAGGCAATAGGCTGCTCATACCCTTCCTCATTTTTCTGCAATAAAACTCCTGCTATTGTATGAGGTGATGCAAAAGAAAAAATCATGAAAGGTTTATAATAATCTGGTCCAGCTAGCACAGGGACTTCTGCAAAATCATTTTTTATTCTGGTAAATGCCTCTCATGATTCCTAGGACCATTTAACTTCATTATTCTTCTTCAGCATGTCAGTTATGTGTCTAACTATTTCATCATAGTTAGGAATAAACCTTCTCAAGAAATTAATACGCCCTAGGAATACTTGTACCTCTTTCTTATTTCTGGGAAAATCAATACCATTTATAACCTCTACCCTCTTAGGATCTATCTTCACCCCATCTTTGGTCACAATATGGCCTAAAAGCTTTCCCTCTTCTAATGCAAATAAAGACTTTTGAGGATTCAGAAAGAGACCATACCTTCTGCATTTCTCAAAAGTTCTATGCAGATGCTCAATGTGCTCAGTATCATCCTTGGAAAATATAGTGATATCATCGAGGTAGACCACCAAGAATTTATCTTGCTCTCCAACAAAAGCAATGTCCATCGCCCTATGAAAAGTGGCCCCTGCATTAATCAATCCAAAAGGCATCCTGGCATACATAAATTTACCCCATGGTGTGGTGAAAGCAGTCTTCTTTTGATCCTATGGAAGTACAGCCACCTGGTTATAACCAGTGAATCCATCCATCATTGACATCCTAGAAGCTCCAACTAATTTCTGCAGGATGTGATCCATCTTAGGGAGTGGATAGTTATCCTTTAAGGATGCTCTATTTAAATTTCTAAAATCCACACACATCCTTATCTCTCCATTCTTTTTTCGTACAGGGACAAGTTTTGCCACCCATTCAGAGTACCTCAGTGGTACAATTATTTTGGCTTTTAGCAGCTTCTTGATCTCCTTCTCAATATAAGGCAGCAACAGGGGATTGATTTGTCTGAGCTTCTGCTTATGGGGCTTTGCATCTCCCTTAAGTGGAATTTTGTGCTGCTTAATATTGATATCAAAAGTTTTCAAGTCCTGATAGTACCATGCAAACACATCTTTGTAGGACTAAAATAATTTCTGATATATCTTTTTATATTCTCTAGGGATCTTCCTGGACAGTTTTACAATTTTGGGGTCAGCCTCAGTACCAAGATTCAGGTTATCTACCTAATTTTATTCTACTACTTTGATTGGTTGCAGTGGGAAAACATTCTTATCAAATAATCTTTCTAGAGGCACCAGTCCTCTAGGTATTATGTTTCCCTTTAACTGCAACACTTTATTACCTGCCACTTTCTTCTCCCAATTTATTTCTAAAGTATCTTCAGACTCAACCTCTTCTTCATCAGCATCGATCTCCATATTGGAGAATTCCCCTACTGTTTCCAGGAATCTCTTCATCTGTTCTTCATCTTCAAATACCTGCCAGTGTTTGATGTTATCTGGGATTGATGGTCGATAACGCAGTTCAACCTCATATCTTAAAAGAGGGTTCTGAGGAGGTCGAAATGTACTAGCAGCTACAGCAAGGGAATCAACCATCCTATTCTGTTCTCGGGGCATGAACTAGATATTGAACGCTAAGAAGAAATTTTCTACCATGTCCCACACTTCATTCCTATAAGCCCTTAGCCTAGGATGTTTGGTCTGACACTGATTCCTGACTTGTCTAACCACCAGTTATGAATCCCCCAGAACTTTTAAGCTTTGTATGTTCATGTTCCTGGCTGTCTGCAATCCTAACAGAAGTGCTTCATATTCAGCCACATTGTTGGTGGCTTCATACTCTAGTTTGAAAGACAAAGGGACCCACCTTCCTGTAGGAGAAGTCAATAATATTCCAGCCCCATTACCTTCCTTTGAATTTGCTCCATCAAAATGGAGTGTCTAGATTCCTGCTTCATGACTCTTTGAAGGCTGCTCAATATTGATCTGACATAAGGATGGTTCATGAGCATAATATTGATCTTCTTCCAGCATCAAGCATGAGAAATTTCCTTCTTTACTGTAGACTGGTGAATTTACAGAATTGTCAGCCTTAGTCACCATCTTGACAAATCTAGTCTCCCTGTACAACCTCCTCTCTTGGCCACCAAAAACCGGGATTGTGGCATATGTTAAATCCATCTTGAGTGATCCACAAATTTTTGTTCCCCAGGACCTTGACAGCAACATACCAAAACGAGCTGGGATGTCAGCCACCACGATGTCCATTACCACACTTTTTGCTAGGATTTGGGCCAAATTGACCACCAAATCCTTGATCATCCCCAAGCATTTAACTCTTTTGGAGTCAAATGAATAGAGGTCTTTGTATGGACGGGTGATTTTTAGTCCTAGTTGTTCCATGACTGATAGAGGCATAAGATTGTGGGAAGCTCTAGAATCTAGCATACAGTTATGTAGTAGCAGGTCATGAATCACTAGAGACACATAGAAGGGAGGAGTAGAGGGATCTAACTCCTCAACATGTGGGCCAAAGACTACCATGGGTCTTTCTTCTTGAAGGTTGAGACTATCTGGGATGATTGGTGCTTCTGGAGGGAGCATGAAAGAGGTGACTTGAGATTGATATGCTGGCTATTTCAACAGTTCAGTCAAGGGGACCTGGATTTTGACCTTTTCGAGTTCCTTTTGCAATCTGAAAGCAGGAGGGGAAATTTCTATCACAACCTCTTTTTCTTATTTACTTTCAGCTGGGGGCTTGACTTCTTTAGACACAGACTTGACATTATGGGGAATGACTGCTTTTGAAGAGGAAGGAACTTGATCACTAAACTGCAAAGGTTTGTTTAGAGGTCCCTTACCTTTGTCTGTGGCTTTCTGCATTGTTGACTCCTCCTGAGCAGGTGCTTCCTTCTGATGTGGCTCTTCTTCTTGCTCTTGAGTACGAGTTCTCTTCTTAGAAGATCTGAGGTCATATCTTCTATTGAGTTGTGCTTGCATGAGGTCAAAAAATTGCTTACAACAATGATAAATCTTTGAGTCTTCCATGTCTCTAGCCTTTTCTTCTTCTTGCAATGAGCATTCATCTTCTTCTCTATCCGAGAAAGAAATATTTTCATCCTCCATTCCATAGGTAGTATCTCCAGTGGGATCATCTTCTGGACCTTCCAGGTACAATGGGTGCAGTACCTGATCCTGTTGCTCTTTTGATTCCCTTGGCAATATTTGCAGGGGTGGTCTTCTGTACTGAGGATTATAACCTCTATTTGGAGCATTCTGGAAATTCTTGAAGGCTGTGTTCCTAGCTTCCAACTCAAGCTTGACCATTTTCTTAATCAATTTGCTCATTTCTTCCATTTTGTCATTGGCTGAGTCTCTGTCTTGGTTAGAGGTAGATGCCTCTTCTTTGCCCCTTCTTCTGGTATCTTGTTCAAATCTTCCTTTTGATTTTCCAGTGGAGGCAAATTTTTCTTCCAACTCTCGTGCATCTACCTGAGCATCATCCAGAGTAGCAGGCTTTCTTTCTCTGAGAGAGAAACCAAATTCTGAATCAAAGGTTGCTACAAAAACAACTTTAGTTGTAGTTTGATGGGGTTTCATATCAGCAAGGAGACTCAGATACAATTTATTAAATCTCTTGATAAATTTTGACACTCCTTCATTGTGTCTTTTCTTTAGTGTATTGAACTCAATGAGACAATTTCCATGATCTTTCTTCTCTCCCCATTTCCTGAGAAAAGTGTCTTCCATGTTATCCCAAGTGGTAATAGAATGGCCAGCCAATGTCTTAAACCATTTTCGAGCTTCACCATCAAGAGATTGCACAAACAGTCTTAAGAACAGATCTAAATGTTCAACATTAAAGTTCTCTGCAAAGGAGCATAAAGTCTCAAGATGTTTTTGAGCATCAATCTCGTTTTCCCCATTGAATCTGGGCAAGATCTTCAGATAATCCTGGGGCATATCATTCAACACTTGGGGTAATTCCAGGGGAGCATATTTATTCATCAAGAAGGCCAGAACATTGGCCATTGGAGGAGGTGGAGGTAGTGCAATAGTTTGATGAGTAAGAGGAGGAGGAGGAGGTGGAAGTGGAGTATGAATAATAATAGGAATATACTCAACTACAGCTTGAGGGGTTGAGGGGAACAAAGGTCTGTTAACAGCAGATACTTTGGTTACTTCCTTGACCTCTTCAACCTCAGGAGTAGGATGAAGACTGTTTTTGTTTCTGATACCCTCCCGGGGTGGAATATCTGAGTAATATTCGGGATTTTCCTCAGTGTAGTAGGGATTTTCTCCTTGGACTTCTTGAGAGGAAGAGGATGGATAGTCTTCCTGAGAGAATTCGGGAATCTCAGAATGGACTGATTTTCTTTCCCTCCAATTTCTTCTATGTATGATATTTTCAAGGTCAGACACTGAAGGCGTCTTTGGCTTAGACATATCTGACCTCAGGTGTGGCTTACGAGGAGCCAGGACTGCAAATAGATTTATTAAATGAACAAATGTGGAGTTGCCAAGGTGAGAGATCTACAACTCTCAACTCTCCATACTCACCTATTTGAAGAGTGAATTAGATTTTTTCGAGGCCCATGGATTTAAACTTCTCAATTTCGTTCCCCGGCAACAGTGCCAGAAAGATGTTGTCACTCCTAGAGACAACCTAGAGTTGTGATAGACCAGTGCCTAGGACATCTTAGCATAGAAAGGAGCGTATAATATATTGTATGAAGTTGTCAACTTCAGATCACATGCTATCTCCTATAAATAGGGAAATAAACTAGAATGGGACCAAGACCCTCAAAAAATGACACAAAGAAAGGGATATTGCATAGGCAAAGTGCATAAATCTAATATGAAAGCAACAGACAATTTAGAGACAGTTTACTACAAAGCGGGCCGATTCAGAAATACTTCACAGACATAAGTTATCAGAAGGTGTATGTAGTGAATGAAATGTAGAGGAGATATTAGTTAACATTGAGCTGATACCCATATATACAATACCACCATGCATGGGCTTACCAATCTAAGAATCCATACATGATAATAGAATTTTAAAAGCACCCTCCCAAAGAAACTAATATAGCAGAAGTATGGTTTAGCTGAATAATGGAACAGAATATCATGCATGAGCCATATTTAAAGCACTTGACTGATCCGAGCATGGGCATCAACTAGGATGAATCCATACCAAAAATCAGTGAGCCACTCACATTCCAAAACATGATACAAGAAAGATGGATGAAATGAAATGATCTATTAATATAACACATAAGAGAAAAGGTTACACACTGTGAAATACCAAAGACCAGAATCCTCTTTAACAGATAGAACTCCTCCTCACTGAGACCCTATGGGCTCTGAGCCTTCATACAAGAGCTTTACAAAATGTATACAAAAAGCCTTTCACTGCACAGTTTTCTGATAAAATCTGGAACCCCAAATCATTTTTTCTTCAGGAGCTTTATAGGGGGGAAAGAAGCTCCATAAGGAAGTAGGTGATGAACATTTAATTGTCTCATTAAAACAAAACTGTGAATAAGTGCTCGCCCATACTGCTTGACGGCTCTGTAGTGCTATAGGTACTCTGCTGCCGACTTTCTGAAGTAATTTCACTGGATAAAAGTCTCTTCAGGAACGCGGCATAGACTTAAAATCACATGGACATTTCGTCCTTTCTTGAAGAGAAAACTCTGCCGAAATAAAACCTCGAGAGTATTGTTTTCTGTGCATGAATCTTTTGAGTGATCTACAAGATCTTCGATCTGGTACTCTACTTTCAAAAGGTAGGTTCAGGATCCAAAATCTTCGATAGCATGCCTTTAATTCCCTACCTCCCACTGATACTCTTTGCCTGCAATATTTATGTCTGGATCTGTGCAATCTTTGCATTCAAATGACTCTGGAGGGTTTGATAGAATTTAACCCTGCTTCTTCAATGGAGGTCTTGTCATAACGGCTTCCTGGACTTTTCTCCATAATTGCAACTTCTGAAGAATAGTCCTTTGATGTGCTCTGCTACTGCAATCAAGACTTCAAATTACAACAGTTTTCCATCGCTAGAAACCCTGCAAAATCTGCAAACTTGTTAGAAAAACCGGACACAGAGATGTTGGATGTGGCGGGGTCAATGGAAATGGTGCTGCGGACATGGCGAAACGGTGAAACGATGCAGGGTGGCGGAAGATGCAGCATAGCGATGGTGAATGGACTGACGAAAGGTTTTGACATAAAACATTAAAATATGAATTATGAATGGAATATATAAATGGCGGAGGAAAAAGGCGATGAACACGTGGAACGGTGATGGGTGGACGTACGAAAGACTATGTGGAAAGGATGATGTGGAGTGCTGACGGTGGGACTGATCAAAGGCGGGGGCGATCAAATACAGACCGTCCGATCTCAGGCGGAGATCGACGGTTGAAAAAGCATTGGGGGCCATGGACAGTGGGCTAGGGGTGTATTTTCCATGGATTAAAACCCATGCAGCTTCGATGCGCGACGACTATTAGATGAAGATCTCTATATCCTATGGTTGACAGCGATATCACTGCTCATCCTTTACCGAACAATAGTGTGCGATGAACGACAGTTTTGGAGCGGTACGCAGGGACACGCGGTGAGCGATGTATGGAATCGCTTGAATTTGAGGAACACCGCCTGCCGCTTGGAAGGTGGTGCGATATAAACCACCGGTTTTTGCAATGGGATCGGGCGTGGGGACCACCAGGATAGGCGGGCTATGGGCGTGACAGAGGTGAACAAACTTCGTTCGATCTGTACAAATTGGCAGCTCAGAATGTACCCGATATTCATTTGGTAAGCGCTTGGTGTTTTTGCACCTGGTTCCAGAACTGGGTTACATGGAGGAAACGACTGAGGGGCTAAGGCTGAAAGGGCTAAGCCTTGAATATTTTCAAATGTGCATTTTCAGCCCTTTTATGCAATTTTGAGGCGGGAAAAGGGCAACGATAGGCAGCAAGAAGATTACTTAGGCTATCAAAAGAATTTTGAAGGGTTCAAATGGAATAGTCTGCCAAAAATTTAATAAGAGTTTGACATGGTCAATAGAAATAATAATTTCCAAGAAACATTTCATGAAATATCAATATGTGAATTCTAATAGTTAATAGTAAATTGTTTAATGTGGTAAAATGTGCACAACACAAATATTATTTTCAAGTGAGTTTAAAAAAAAAATTAACTAGTAGAACTATACAAGATTTTTAAGTTAAATAAAAAAATGTTGGAAAAATTAATTTTAATTTTTTTATTAAGTGTCAAAATCGTTCGTTGAAGAGCAATCATCTACTCCATTTTTTTGTTTTTCAATTATTGTTATGGTATCAGCTAATTGACATAACACTCTGTAAAAAAGCACCAACTTAAGCGAACTTGGAACAGTAGAGAGAAGAAAATTGGAGCAGTAGAGAGAAGAAACAAAGCCTCAATAGGACTCTTTGAGAGAGCAGGAAAAAGTTTGAGAAGCCTCATGCGAAGAAGCAGAGAGAGCCCGTTCTTTAGAAGAAGGTTGAGAGACCGTTCTTGAGAAGAAGGTTGTGATTTAAAAAAAAAAAAAAATAGCAGAGAGCCCGAAAATAAGAGATTTTAAGAAAAGAAGTAGCAGAGAGAAAACCCGTTCTTGAGAAGAAGGTTGAGATTTAAAAAAAAAAAATGAACTGCAACGAGAGTAACGCAGCCCAGCAATTCATAAACCGTTCATAAATTGAGTTATTAACCAGCCCCAGAAGTTCAGAAGAAGCGTTATGCATTACTAACGCAGATGGGAAGCTTAAACGCCGCTACAGTTTCAAACACTAGCATCGGTTTCTGTCGCACGCGGGAACAGAGCTTCCACAATTACCATGCAACACGGTGATTAGAAGCATGAAGAAGAAATTTTGGAAGCACGAAAAGGTCAATGATTAAAAACAAAGGAGGGATTCAACGAAAATTCCATGAAATATTTGTTTCAAATTCCAATTCCAACGTGAAAGGTTTAAACTTTTTTTTTTTTCGCTTATATAAAGAGAAAATTTTAACATGTAGATGTCTTAAAAATGCTGAAGTGTTTTTTTTTGGAAAGAGAAGTGAAATTGAAAAGGATCATGAATTTTTTTTAAAAGGCTTTGTTGATTGGTTTTCATAAGTGTTTATTCAAAGATTTTATGTGAGTTTTTTCAAAGGGTCTTATTTAACAAAAAGGCATTGTTTATAGAAAGAAACGCCATGTTTTTTTTTTATAAAGGTGTTGCAATATTTTTTAAAGAAAAGTTTATAAAAACTTTTCTAAAAGCGTTGTGGTTGTAGAGAAATTTTAAACCCATTTGTTTTTGGAAGAGAAGCAAAGAAGGCAACACAAAAGATGTTTGTAAATTGATTTTCTTTTTTAACCGTAGTGAGCCAGAGCTCAACAAATGGGAAAAGCCAAGAGGCTAAGAAATCGAAGCAACAACAGGAGACGTTTGAAACATTTTTGAATAAATTGGAAGTGAAGAGGAAAAATGGTGCCTTTGTATTGACATGCATAAAAGAGTATGTAAATGACATCATTCTTAACCTTATTTCAGATGCCAAGACAACCAAGGAAGTCTGGGATGCCCTTGAGAGGTGTTTTGGTGCATGGGGGAGCATTGAAAAGTTTGTTGAATCCCACTGTGCTCACCCACAAGTGGATGATGTATGTGAACAAGTTGTGTAGAAATTATATAACTGATATGTTATAAATCTGAGATTCTCCTGATCATACACTATTTGACTTCATGCACAATACATAATCTTTTATACTATTGATCATTACTTGCGGAAATAAAATCAATTGCATGCACACATTAAAACCATAAAAATTCACACATATGAACACAGTAATTTATGGGAAAGCTTAAAAGCTGAAAACCCCCAAGTATATGTATATTATATGTCATAGATATCATGTAACAATCATCATACAAAGCTCCTCACAAACTCTCAGTACAATATCCAATTGCTACACACTAATCATGTCCGATCTAGCAAATCCCATGCACCAATCTCTGCCACCTGTTAGCCTGTCTCTACTGCGCAATCACTGCTGAAGAATGGCTCTGAATGAAATCCAATTGATCCATCCTTGCTCATTCAATCCTCATTGGCATCTCCAACCATTTTGTGTTGCAAATCATGCAACACTATAGTCACAACTGATAGTCAACCTGCTCTTTCACCTACCTCTTCACTGGTCTCCACTGAAACTGTCCATGCACTGTAGTTAACTGATGTATTCTTTAGTTGATTAATGAGTTAATAATTAGTGAATTAATTAATAATTAATTCACACCACCTTCACTAGTGTCACACGGTTACACCAGATACAACTAGCTCAACTATGTTTAACTAAGTTAAACTGAACACAACTCCACCAACTACCTCAATAACTCCACCAAACTCTGCCACATGAGTTCTAACTGAAGTCTCCATGCAATAGCTCCACTTAACCCTTAGGAATAGCAAAATTCCTTATGTCAGCTCCTGTGCCACATCTGTGCACTTAACTTAAGTGCTCCAAGAGAATAAGATAATGTTTATAGTCCAAATATTATTAAGAGCTAATAATATTCGACATATCTATTTTTAGACTGGCAATCTGAAAATAGATTTCGCCCAATATGTCTAAAAATAGAAGTCCATCTATTTTTCCAACTTGACCAACCATCCACAAATAGCATCCTGCAACTCATAGAATATGATCGACATGTCTAAAAATAGACTTACGCGAAAAATAGCCTGCGGGCCCATTTAGTGAAGGCGACTCTTTTCACTAAGCTCATCATCTTATTGCAATCTCAACACTCCCTCTCAACAAGATAGGGATTATCTGCCACCCCGATCCTACCCCTATGGTATTTGAATTTGCTCTTGGTGAACACCTTTGTCAAGATATCAGCATCCTGATCCTTCATAGGAATGTAAGAAAGTAACATGATCTTCCGCTGCACACAATCTCTAATATGATGATACCGGTCCGTGAAGCCATGCCGCCTCAACTCATCCTCCTATCTGTACCATGATCCATATCCTGATGTGCCTCTGGGATATCTCAATACATGCTTGCCTGCCTTCCAAAAGAGCTTGGTGGGATTAACCATAGCTTGTGAAAACTGGTTAACAGCATAGCATATGTCAGGTCATGTATTGACTAGATACATAAGTGACCCCACCAACTTTCGATAAACAATGGCATCCACTACCTCTGCCGATGTAGCATCCTCTTTCCTCCATCCACCAGGAAGAGGAGTGTCCATAGGCTTGCATCCATGCATGTTGAACTACTACAGTATCTCCCGGGCATACATGCCTTGAGACACAAACAGTCCATCACTGCGCTGCCAAATTTCCAATCCCAGGAAATAATGAAGGAGGCCCAAGTCCTTCATCTCAAACTCTTTTGCAAGATCAACCTTGCATGAGTGTATCAATAGTTCATCACCTGTCAGAATCAAATCATCTACATAAAGTACAATGATCAGCAACTTACCCTCCACCACAATCTGGTATAGGTTCGGATCCGCTGCACTCTTGGTGAATCCAAGTTCGGTGAAATAACTGTCTATCCATGTGTACCAAGCACAAGGTGCTTGTTCCAACCCATACAATGCTCTTTTGAGCCTACACACATGTGACTCGCTATTGAAGATCTTGAAACCTTCGGGCTACTCTATGTACACCTCCTCCTCAACGACTCCTTTGAGGAACGCAGTCTTCACATCCATCTGATGAATGTGCCACCCCATTTATGTTGAGAGAGCAAGAATCGTCCGTATGGAATAATACCTTGCGACAGGTGCAAAGGTTTCCTCATAATTGATCCCCTCAATCTGTGAGAAGCCTCGGGCAACAAATCTCGCCTTGTACTTCTCCACACTCCCATCAGCTGCTTGCTTCACTTTGCAGATCCATCTCGAATTTACCACTGATTTCCCTTCCGGCCTTGGGACAATCTCCCATGCACTGTTTCTGACAATCGAATCATACTATTCCACCATGGCATATACCAATGCAGGGTCCTCCACAACTTCCTCGAAAGAGGATGGCTCTGTCATGATACACTTTCTCATCAGAGCCATGTATCCAGTATATCGGTCAGGTGACTGTCTCTGTCTATGATGTGATGTAGGTGCTCCTACAATCTTCTCTGCATCAAGATTCAGTGGCTTAGCTTCTGTAGTGCGCTTCCGCCCTCTGATGGTTGGCATTGCATGAGTGGTTTCTTCCACTCCATGAACCTCCTCTTGTGGCTGATTCACATCCTGAGGCTCATCCTTAGGAACTAATAGCTGTTCATCTGCATGCAAGTGTGGCTCCCTCTCAAGCGAACACTTCATGGCTTTCTCCTCATGAAATTTGATATCCCGTCGCACAACAGTCTTCCGACTGTCTATCAAATACACACGATAGTTGTGGGGTGTATCAGTGTACCCCAAAAATATCCCAACCTCTGCAGTCGGCTCCAGCTTCTTCCTGGCATCCTTCATCACATGAATGTAAACAGGTGAGCCAAAAATCTTCAAATGATAAATATCAAGCCTCTTACCAGAAAACGCCTCCTCAGGTGTACTCATGCCAAGTATCCTATGAGGACAATAGTTTTGCACATAAACCGCAGTATTGCATGCCTCAGCCCACAAGTGTATGGGAAGGCCTTGATCATGCAACATCGCCCATGCAACACCCATGATCATTTTGTTCTTTTGCTCTGCGACCCCATTCTGATGTCGGTTATGAGGCACTATCAGCTCTCTTCGAATTCCTTCTGCGCTGCAAAAGTCCTTGAATTCACCAGAGATGAATTCACCACCATTGTCTCTCCTAAGAGCCTTCACCTACTTCCTCGACTCTTTCTCAACCAGTGTCTTAAAATCACATAACTTTGAGAATGTCTCACTCTTCTTCTGCATGAAGAAGATCCAGCACTTCCAAGAAAAGTCATAAAAAAATATCACATAATACATGTGCTTTGCTGTCGAAGCTACTGAGAAAGGTCCACACACGTCTGTGTGAATTCTCTCAAGGATCGTCACAGTGCGACTATCCTTCTCGTGAAAGGTGGCTTTCACAAATTTTCCCAAAGTACATCCCTTGCACTGATCTGACTGTGCAAGTGTATCTTTTGGAAGCCCAGTAGAAATCTGCTGCAAAATTTTCAAAGCACCATGGTGAAGATGGCCCAATCTCCTATGCCATAAATCGCCCTCATCCCGCCCCACCACTCCTTCTGCCTTGCCTGCCATTGCTGCGCAGCAATCTACTTGCAATTGATAAAGGTTCTTAACTCGAACCCCTATCCTCCAGGTTTCACCAGTTGCCTTGCTGTGCAGGAAAGCCTTTCCCTTGCTAAAGATAACATCATATCCCTTGTCTTCCAACATCGCCACAGAGATAAGATTATTATTCAATCCTGGAACATGCATGACTTCCTTCAATGCGAAGGGTTTACCAGACTCCCTCTCAAAGGAAATAGTCCTGATACCGGTCGCGCTGTATCTACCATCATCGCCCATCTTGATGTGCACTCCAAGATCTTTCTCATCCAGATCAGTAAACAAATCTTTGTCTCCAGTCATGTGAAAAGATGCACCACTGTCAAGAAACCACACTGAACCCATCATACTTGAGACCAAGCATGCGATCAATGAAAAATCCAGCTCAAACTACGAGGCTAAGGCCTCTCCAGCTGCAGATCCAGCAGCCTGCTTATTTTTATTTTTCTGTGGAAAATTAGTGGCATAATGTCAGTGTTGGTGACAGTGAAAGCACTTCATCTTGGACATGTCCTGCTTCTTGCCTTTCGCACTAGATTGAGAAGTATTCTTCTTTCTCTTCCCCTTCCTTGATTTGGCAGCCAAAGTGAAATTTTCTTCATCGTCATTCTTCGATGAAGATCCATCCCTGGTACTTCGCCTTATCTCCTCCTGCACAATATCCGACCAAAGTCGCTCCCATCCTGGCAGTTCCTCCCGACCATTGACAGAGTACTGATAGGAATGCCAACTCTTCGGAAGCCCAAGGAGAGCCAAGATCACCAAGTCCTCGTCATCTACAGTAACCCCCACACTTCCCAGCTCATCCCTGCACTTGACAAACTTCATGAGGTACTTGGGTATACTGTCGCCTTTCTCCATTTTTATGTTCCTGTGTTTATCCTTGAGCGTCAACTTCCTCTAGTCGCTCTTTCTTTGGAACAAGTCTGTCAAAGCTTTCCACATCAATAATGGAGAAGCTTTACCATGAAGGTTGGACACTATGTGATCCTTCACACCTTCCAACAGAATCCTTCGACATTTTGCTATCTTCTTTTGTCATGCATCAAGTGCAGCAGCATCGCTAGAAGTAGGTTTTGGAATTTCTACATCTATGAACTCCTTCAACCCATTGTCCTCCAGCACCGCCTCCATCCTGTCCTTCCATGAAATATAATTCGAGCTACCCTCAAGGGCATACTCCAATCGCAAACCGTTGAAAGACATCTCAACTTCGACACCAAGAAAACACTACTACAAATTCGAATTCCACCAGCACAAAACTCAACTGCTTCAATGTTTTGCAATTTCTCCAATGATCAATATCGCTCTGATACCATGTAGAAATTATATAACTGATATGTTATACATCCGAGATTCTCCTGATCACACACTATTTGACTTCATGCACAATACATAATCTCTTCTACTATTGATCATTACTTGCGGAAATGAAATCAATTGCATGCACACATTAAAAGCATAAAAATTCACACATATGAACACAGTAATTTATGGGAAAGCTTAAAGCTGAAAACCCCCAACTATCTGTATATTATATGTCATGGATATTATGTAACAATCATCATATAAAGCTCCTCAAAATTTCTCAGTACAATCTCCAATTGCTACACACTAATCAGGTCCGATCTAGCAAATCCCATGCACCCATCTCTGTCACCTGCTAGCCTGCCTCTACTACGTAATCACTGCTGAATAATGGCTTTGAATGAACTCAAATTGGTCCAGCCTTTCTCACGCACTCCTCATTGGCATCTCCAACCACTGTGTGTTGCAAATCATGCAACACTATAGTCACAACTGATAGTCAACCAGCTCTTTCACCTACCTCTTCACTGGTCTCCACTGAAAATTTCCATGCACTGTAGTTAACTGATGTATTATTTATTTTATTAATGAGTTAATAATTAGTGAATTAATTAATAATTAATTCACACCACTCTCACTCTAGTGTATCAATCAGTTAGACTAGATACAACTAGCTCAACTATGTTTAACTAATTTAAACTGAACACAACTCCACCAACTACCTCAATAACTCCACCAAACTCTGTCACATGAGTTCTAACTGAAGTCTCCATGCAATAGCTCCACTTAACCCTCAGGAATAGCATAATTCCTTCTATCAGCTGCTGTGCCACATCTGTGCACTTAACTGAAGTGCTCCAAGAGAATAAGATAATTTTTATAGTCCAAATATTATTAAGAGCTAATAATATTCGACATATATATTTTTAGACTGGAAATATAAAAATAGATTCCGCCCAATATGTCTAAAAATAGAAGTCCATCTATTTTTCCAACTCGACCAACCATCCACAAATAGCATCCTGCAACTCATAGAATATGATCGACATGTCTAAAAATAGACATAGTCAAAAAATAGACTTGCACCAAAAATAGCCTGCGGGCCCACTTAGTGAAGGCGACTCTTTTCACTAAGCTCATCATCTTGTTGCAATCTCAACAAGTTGAATACGAAAGAGAGAAGGAGAACGTAGATGCTTGTCAATCCTACTATGCATATCTGCAAGTGGATGAAAATTTGATGAATCCAACAAGAGAGCTTGCTAATTACAATTTGGTGAATTCAACAACAAAGCTTGCTCATGACGATTTGGTGAATCCAACAACAAAGCTTGCTGATGAGAGTGAAAATTCTATTGGAGAAGGGAATACTATGGTAAATCCAACAATGGATATTGTTGACGTAAGTGTTTATGAAGATTTGTTGACTAAAGATGAATGGTTTCAGATGATGCAACAAAAACATGATATCGACATGATGTTATATGGTTAGATAATCCCACTTGAGTTTGCAAACCTAGTGGAAGACAACATGTTTGTAGCATCACAGGTTAGTGAAGAAGAGACAACGACAAATATTAAGACAAAGATAGAAACATAGATAGAGGCAAATGCAAAGAAGAAAGACCACGAAGAGAAAACAAAGATAGAGTCAAAATTAGAGAAGGAAGTGCAACAGGAGAAAGCTCTCATTGTAGAGAAGAAGGAACGAAACCAATGTGGTTTTGGAAATGTTTTTACACTTATCATTGATTTCCAATGTGCAAGAGAACAGCACGATTATGAAGAAGAGTTAAATTTCCTTGAAGCATGGCATGCAACACCATGTCTAGATGAGATCTACATTGAAGTTGCAAAAATTAATGTTGAAGACAACATGCATGATGAACACATCAATCAAATTTTTAGGTATTGGAGTTGTGAAGAGATAAAATTGTATTCTCATCTTATGATGCAACAGATTAATGATGAAAAGTGCACTATAAAATTGAATATATGGTAGCATCCCACAGACAAGTCGTTTGTTGATGAAGTCCAGTACATGCTTAGACAACCTCGAACTATGGGAGACTTACACCGGGAAAGGGAGAAACTAAAATTTGAAGCCCACAACAAGAAGAAAAAGCTAAAACAATTTAGAGGCTACAGGATTTGGAAGAAGAGAAGAAGAAAACTAAATCTAGTTGAAGTCAATTTTTTAAATTGTAAGCTTAGCTGAGACATAGACTAGAAAGTATCTTAATTAAAATTTTATGTGGTTGTAATTAAGGGGGAGCATTGGAAAATCTAATTCCAACCACCCGCTAGGTGTCAAAATTGTCCATCCAAGTTTCCTATTTCAATTCCAGTTAGTCTAATTTAGTCGAATTTCACTTCAGTCATTTATTATTGATGTTTCCAATGTAATCTTATTTAACTAATTCGTACTCTTCTCCATTTCATTTTGATTTTCAATTCTTGTCATAAATTAAAGAGTTGGATATATATTCTTGAAAAATTTAATATATTTACATCTTGAACAAAAGATTTTAAATCATTCCCATCTTGAACCAATGTTTCAATGTATAAACCAAAGAGATTGCAAACCATGTGAAGAAAATCTAAAAATAGAATAAAATTGGGAATTATATATCATTGTGTCTCTACAAGACTTTATATGTGTTGCATAATACTTTTATTTATGAAGAAATTTCCCCAAATTATGTTTGGAGTTCTCATCTACATCATAAAGAAAAATAGGAATAAAAGGGCATGAGATCCCCAAAAATCCCATTATTATTAGAAGGGACTCATCTACTGTTCAGTTAGCATTCCATTGTGTAAAGAGAAGCTCTGAGAAGCTCCAAGGAAATCTCCGCCAAAATTGTGTCACTTGTTATGCACAGGAATATCAATGTCAACAACTTCCTAACACAAGACACATCATACCAATTATAAAATTCTTCACCAAAGAAAAACTAAAATTGCATTGGCAAGAACTAAGTTAGTGGAAACAATAGAAAAGTATGAAATAATTATTCTTTTAAAGATTCCATGATTGTAGAATTAGAGACTATGATATAACATTAGGTGATGAGAGTGAAAGATGATAGTTAGGAGATCATGAACCCCAGTATCCACACAACCATTCCCACCACTCTTATCGCACATGGCATGATTTCCACTCGAATACTCGACAGATATCTCAATAGCTCTGCAATGCACTACACTCTATTTTGGTTGATCATTGTAAATATTTCAACAATTGTCACTTACAAGCCATATTAGATTGAGGTTGATGCATCCAAAATCATGTATATATTGACTTACATCTTCTCTAGCAGAGAGTTTAACAACAAGACTAAAAAATATGACATTAACATTGAAATAAGGCATAATTTTTTTTTCCCAATTAAATG
Organism: Pinus albicaulis; assembly: GCA_034641835.2. Classification (NCBI taxonomy): domain Eukaryota; kingdom Viridiplantae; phylum Streptophyta; class Pinopsida; order Pinales; family Pinaceae; genus Pinus; species Pinus albicaulis. The sequence continues at coordinate 966,402,335 of CM076582.1, read as the reverse complement.
TTTAAAAAATAGTTTTTCCAATTATAACAAAAATAATTTATTTATTTATAAAATTTAACATTAGCTTTTACCTAAGTCAATGTTAAACTAATAGCCATCAAACTAATTTCTAGACTTGTGTCTTGAAATGGAATAATAATAAAAATGATCTATATCTATGTCTCATATTTACATCTATTATTTAATAATGTTTAATTTTATCCAAAATTATATCTTAATTATGTTTTTCTATGAAATAGAGATTTACACAGAGAAAGAGGAAAATGATTGAAAAGCAAGAAATAGGAATACAATTATTGCATATGGATTTTTTTTTTTGCAATTTCACATGAGAATTTTGGCGTTAGTGGATGTAATAGTTTGTTACGGGTTCAATTTAATTTCTTCATATAAAAAAGGTATTACTTAAAATTTAAAGAAAATCCATTGCATTCTAACCAAAGGCTATTATTCTATAGATCAACGATCCAACCAAAGGATTCATCACCGACATATTAGTAAAATTGTGGATTCCTACTATCTCTTACTTTTATGTATCTTTCTCTTATATACGGTAAGTTTGTTTTATTCATAGAATAAATATTTACACTTCATAGTTCTTATTATTGTTTGACTTATTGTGTTCGAGTATTTAATCAAATGTTGATTCAAATCTTGATTGGTTTTCTTTTAGCAATAAATAACTACATTCCATACTTTATCTTTCTTCATTTAGTGTTACATATAGTATTTAATCAAACGTTGGTTCAGTACAAATGCATTGTGCTTAACTCATATTTTGAGTGATATTTTTATTAAAATATTTTGATACCAAGTATAGTATTTATTACTTCTTGTTAGTCTTAATGGAAATATTAATGAAAAAACAAAGGTATATAAATTGTCAATGTATTTCTTGCAAACTATTGGCCTCGTTTGAATAATTCTCATGTTTTAATTCTTATCAAAAGTGTCAAAGATTCCCACTGCCAACAACGACACTTATGATATTTCGACATTTGTGATATTTTTTGTTTCTTAGTGGAAAGGACTATTGTAGAATTACTTTGTCTAAAATTTTTATTTTTCAATATACAAAATTAAGCTTTATGTGTTTTCAATGTTAAATATGGTAGATTTAAGTATGGATCTTATCACATTTTAATTCAGGAATGTTTGATTAATGAATGCATGAAATGAAATTTGTTTTGATAGATATTGTGAGAAGGCATTGATATTTCATATTAAACTTTTGATAAGCTTGAGATCTTTGTAGTTATATATGCATTGATGACTTATAAGTTGCATGTTTACTATGTGTTTTAAAGAATTCTTGTCTTATTTAGGAGGGTTTAGGTCAATTCCTTGATCAAATTATTAGTTCAGAGGATTTTTTTCTATGTTATTCAAGTTTCATTGAGTTCTCGACAGAGGCCTGAGTCCTAGCCTAAAAAAGTGGCTCAGAATTCGGAGCCGCTGACACATAACTGAGTGGAAAAGTGTATATTCCTTGGGAAGCAAGGCTATGGGAGTGACTAAAGGTTTTTATTCACTTGGCAGCCATTGAATGGGAGCAATTGGGGGTTCATTTGTGTGAAAAATAGTGTTAACTCAGGGGTTGGACACGTGGAGGGGCCAGGTAGCTTCCGGGGGTCTTGTAACACCTATGGGAAACCAGTAAGGTCTTTAGTTGCTGACTCCATTTCCTTAAGGTCATATAGGAGGTTGAGTCTTATAATAATGACCCTCCACTCATGTTTACCCCAGGAAAACCGGTGAAAGTGGGTAAATTTTGGAGGAGGAGGTTAGAGAGTGGTATCAGAGCAAGTTTCACTCTCTTTTGGTAAAATCTAATGTTGTCAAGATTATGGTTAGTTGCATGTTGTTAGGGTTATGGTTTTCATGCATGGGGTTATGGTGTATAGCTGGTATGGTCATGCATGATGTTGTTATACTGATATTATTATGATTATACATGTATCGTGATATTGTGGATTGATGTTGGAGGTGAGATATGCCTCCCCTGAACTTCATTGAGGTATGGTTTTAATTTTGGTATCTATTTGGTTTATTTGACATGGCATACTTGCAGGAAGAAGAGAATCAGAGATGACGAGAAAAATGGTATACTACAGCTCTCGTGACACTCCCTACAGATAAGTTGGGAAACAAGGAGATGACTATTCTCCTGGTATAGAAGAGACATTGAGTATTTTTAGGGCAGATATCAGAAGTTTCAAAGCAGACAATCAAAGGTTGGTTGAGGCTCAATAAATAATTGCAAAGGCTCAGGAAAAGCAGGCAGAATTCAATGCAGTGATTCTTCAAAGCTTGTCAAATTTGCAGAGACAAGGACAGTTAAGGATCAGTCAGGAGCAGGAAAAGAAAACTAATGGAGCCTATGGTATAAGGTATTAGTCCAGATACATGTTGGATAAATGGGATACATTCACAGGCAGTAAATCACTTGATACACCTGAAAAGAGGACTGTTATGTATGGGTATAATTATAATTCATCATCGAGGAGAAATTATCATCATCATCACCATCATCATCCTTATAGGAGGAGTGAGTACTTTCCTAAGGAGTTCAAGAAATTAAATGTGCCTACATTTTATGGAGAGACGAAGAAGTTAAAGGATGCAGATGCATGATTTCTTGGAATAAAGAATTTTTTCATATTTCATAACTACTTAGAGAATATGGAGGCCAAGATAGCCACCTTTAGTATTAAAGGGAAATAGAAATTTGGTGGGAGAATGTGAATAATATCAAGCGTATTCAGAAAGAAGATTTGATTTGGAATGAATTCGAGAGACTCTTGAAGAACAAGTTCCTATCTGAGATATATTGTGATGACAAATCTAATGAATTATATGAGCTAAGGATGGGTTCTATGACAGATGATGAGTATACGACCAGCTTCCTAAAGTAATTGAGGTATGCGCCTTACCTCAAGGATGAGGAGGCTAATATTCAAAGGTTCATCAATGGGTTTCGAGCAACATATAGAGACTATATTAAGTTTGATGAGCCTAGATTGTTGGAGGAGGCCATCCAAAAGTTGAAGCATTGTTATGAGAAGTCAAAATGTAAAGTTGAGCCTGTTATCACTCAGATTTTCCTTGAAGTTGTGGAAAAGGAAAGTAAATACGAGGTAACCACAAACCAACCTTCAGATACAGAATCTAGCCAATCTGTATCCAGAGAGGGCTCTCTCTTTAAAATTTAGCTTTGTTCTTAGAAATTTTTAGGCTAGTTATAAGACCAAGAGTTTGTTTGAAAATGGTAGAATTCGCCAACTAAGGGCAAGGTTGAATATTTTCAGACCATTGGGCTATGGAGTCAAAGGATGGCTTTACTGGATTAATCTTCTACACACAAGATGGCTTTGCAGGGCAAGATAGCCAAACAGAGAACAATTTTCAGAAATTAAAGTGAATGGAATGGGTTTGAAGGGATGAAAGGCAGTTAAGAATCTTTCAACATGTTCAAAAGAAAGAAATGAAATGATTACAAATAAAGAGCAGTGAAGAATTCTTTACTATAGTAATCAAAATGTTTAAATTAGCGAAGCGAGAGCAATTAAGAATTCATTGCTTATAACCAATTTAGAAGAGAAAATTAAGAATAATTACAACTGAAATTAGAGTACAATTAAGTAAATTCTGATTTATTATTTTATGTCAATTATTCAGAAATGGAAACACATTGATATTATAAACAGATATAAAACTTAAAACATAAGATAGAAAGACTTATTGAACCACAGTTCGACGCATGAATCCTGCAAAAAGTCTTGAGCTTCAAATCGTCATCCAGCAAGCCACAAATAAATTTCTCCAAAGCAATTTTATTCCAAAAACATCAATGTCACAGCGAAGTAGTAGAATCCACCCTCAATACTTCCAAGAGTGAAGTATTTATACAAACTCTAAACTAAAATATCTTGAAAAAATATCAAGATTGGTTCACAAATCTTCTCCAACTGTTTTACATAAATAGAACTTAAGTAAAGGAAACTCAAACTAATGCATCTATTTGGCACTATTTTTGATGGATAGGTGATGACAAAGAGGATAATTCGAATTTGATCCAATTCTTAGTTGATGATGAGGCATCCAAGTCACTAACTGCTTCCCTTTTTTGTGAATTCTGCTCCAACAATTCTGCAAACTTGGGGTCCAATGATATCTTTTTGTTTCTAAATCCGTAATAGATATGTGAAAAGTGAAAGAGGTTATTGTAGATAAATATGTTAGTGAGATAAACCTCTTTCATTTTCCTAAAATTCCTCTCCAGTTGTGCACAATAGGCTCTGCAAACAATATGTGTAAAACAGAGTTTTACAGAGTCTGCAAAATAGCCTGTAAAGATGTGCATGTATCTCTCATTTGGAAATCTATGTGAAAAAACTGAGATAGGTTTTTGTAGAAGGGTATTTTAGGAACACAAAACTCCTTCAGTTTTGTAAAATGTATTTCTTATTGGCCACAATATTCTCTGCAAAACGATGACTTAACAAGGAATTTTCTGCAACAAGTGCTTTCCAACATTGTTTAATATTTCCAAAACCATAATGGCTGTTAGAAACGTGAGAGAGGTTTTTGTAGATGGCCCTCTTAAGAACATAAACCTCCTTCAGTTTTTCAAAATTCATCTTGTATTGGTCACAATATTTTCTGCAAAACAATGACTAAAACATGCAATTTCTGCAAAAATGTTCCTTCTTGTTATGTTTTTTCATCTTTTTACTTTCTTGCTCTTTTGACTGTTTTACTTTCACTTTAGACAAACCTCACTATTGGTGAAATTATTCTCATCTCTTTTTACCATTTTACTACCTTCTGTATTTACTTTTATTGTTTACCTTTGACTGCTCTGTAACTTCATTTTAACTTTCACTGACGTTTACCTGATACACTTTAACCACTGATACTCTTTAGCTGTTATGCTTTCTAATCTCTGTTTGAATAGATTTGATAACGACATTAGAGTAAACAAATCTTATGACTAGTATTAAGATTGTTTATCCAAGGATGTGATCTTCTGATTACCTCTTCAGGGGACAACCGAGTAGATTTTTCAAGCAATTCCCCAATGGACAAGGGAGTGAGGTTTTGACCAGGTTCAAAATGGAGCATCATTCAAGGCTACAGAAACTCCCATTTTGGTTCTTGTGGAAAAATGGAAATTTGGCTAATGGTGAGGAATTGAGCAAATTCACGGGAAAAACAGGTCCATTTGCAGATTTAGTAATTCAATTACAGTTCTCAGGGTCACGGAATGAACTAGTAATTAATTCTAACTCTGTTTCAGTGAAGGAAAAAAGGAAAGCCGAGATCTCAACAGAGTTTAGTTTGAATTTAGGGTAAATACCTGTTTTTGGAAAAAACAGCGTTTGGATAGGTGCCGGCTAAGGTAGATAATCTTCTGAGAGGCTTGTCTGCAATCTTCTTCGAAAGGATAAGGTAAGTGGACTTCACAAATTCAAATTTTGAATTTTTCTGCGTGGAAGGCGTTTTCTTTCACTGGCGTACAAAATGATGAAAAAGACGTGAATGTTTTGTTTTATCGGCAAAGTCAAACGGGGGGGGAATTTTTATTATTTTTATGGGATGACATCACTGATGTACGATGGATGCGTCACCGGGGTCGGGCGGTAAGCGCTAAATTCCGCACCGCTTTCGGGAGCAGGCGGTTTTCCGCGGGGAGGCAGTGATTCTATTCGGAGATCAACACGTGGCAGGTGCACTGTTTCGAAACCACCGTGATCCCGCACGTTAACGATCGGACGATGGATGGCTGGCGGAATTACAGTGGGCCGTTGATCCGGGAATGGGTGATCGGACGGGTGATATGACATGAAGAAGGTAGGGGATTTAACACGCGGGCCCAAAGTAATTAATGTTAATTTAACTATTCCAGGAGGCCTCTTATTGGCTGAGGGATTGGTTATTAATTAATCCGGGTGATTAACTAATCCCGTGGTTTAATGAGAGTTGGGGTTGCGGCGGGGCTTTGGTTTTATTTGTTTTTTCCGTTTAAAACATAAAACATATGTTTAAAACCTTTTCAATATTGTTATTATATGGTAATAAATCAATGTAATTTATTATCCATAGGGGCGGGGATAGATTATAAAGATATATTTCTAACCAAAAGGCACATAATGTGGGGTTTTTATGAATAATTGGAAAATAAATACTTTGGTTGAAATTTTATAATAAGATGGGCTTTTGGGATATTTATGTAGGAGTTATACATATAGGAAAAGGTAAGTTATATAAGGATTTAATATTTAAAGTTAAATGTTAATATGACAATGGGACAAGGGAAAACTCAAAATACTTTACACAACTAGGAAAGTCGAGATTTCTGAAGTAAATTGTATCATTTCAATTTCAACACTTAAACATAGAATAGCAAGTAATTTTGAGGGATTATTATGGAAATTTGCATGATTTTCCTAAGTAAAATAGAATTTTACTTAGGAAAATATTAAAAGGGAATGATTATAATGATAAATAATCTCAAGTACTTAGGTCTTTTTGATCATTAGGCTGAGGGTCCGGTCCCTCCAAAAGTCAAGGAAATGCCTTGAGCCCCTATGATCTTCAAATTCCTTAGAATTTTGGTGAAATTAGTAAAACTCTTAGGGAGAAAGTGATGTGGGAAGTTAATGATTTTGACTTTGCTTTCTGTGAATTTTCCAATGTATTTTCTGCTTCAGTACTTGTGATGAAAGTAAAGGATTAAACACATTTAGCAGCATCATTCATCACATGAAACTTTGCAACACCATTTACCTACCCTATCTACTTCACACTACCATTTTCTCTTCTTTATTAGGGTGCACTTAGACTGGCAAACCCTTATCAATTTTCTTTTCTTTTACATGACAATTCTATCTAATTCTCAACTTATTACATCCAAGGGCTCAGATTAAACTGTTGAGCACCTTTTATTAACTCTACCTATCTACTTATCTGCCAAGATTAAACTGTTTGGTCAGATATTTATTCTCTATTATACAACATGAAATTGAAAAATGAATGAGTCAAGTTTAAACAGTTTGACTCTTCATAAATTGTGGCAAAAGTTTGACAAGCTGCACACAATTGCTTTATTACAAAAATGAAATAGTAGTGGCATTTGGATTTGCACACTTTCCTTGGTCTATTTTTGCTTGGGGTTCATTTCTTTCTCTTTTTTGACCATTTTATTTTTCTTACCCTTTGATTTTTCTTTTAGGGTATACCCTCTTTACATTTTTTTTTAAATTTTTTGATTTTTTGGTTTTTCAAGAATATGGAACACCTTTGCTCAAGAAAAAGGTTTGAACATATTTCATAGTTCAATCAAGACAATCATGAAAAATGACACCTATTGGTATAGGAGTCTAACACTGGCTCCACTTGGGGATGGCTTTTCCTTGTGAAAAGTCAAGAATAGCAGGTCAGTTGCCTCAAAATTTCTTCAAACTAAACCATGTAATATCCTTCTTCTGGTAGCTTTATTTTATATATGATAGTAAAACTTCTAAAGCTTAGGGCCTTCACTTCGGGCTTCAACTCCAGTAAGTTACTATCCACTCAAAACTTAAAACTTTGTTGCCCAGTTAGGAATTTTCTGCCTTGTTCCAATCCCAAACATGAATTTGTCGTGGTTGAAAATCTTGAATTGAATATAGTCCTTTTTCTACAACCTGAAATCCGATCTAAAACTAAAACAACACACAAAAATTTTCAAACCAACTTAATGAAAAACTAGCTGAAAATTGAAAAACTAAAAAAATGCTCAAAATTCTGAGCTTATTAACACTCATCTACCTACTCAATCTACTGTTCAACTACTAGTTAGGTAAAATGAAATAGCCAATGCAACCATTCAAGCATTATGTACTTTGATAGATTTTGTTGCATTTTCTTGTTGATTATCAAAATTGTACTTCTGCAACCTATTAGAAACTTGTCGACAAATGAGAGGATAAGGAAACACTTGATTTCCTTTGTTGACTCTAGAAACTGTACAAAAGGATCTTCCAAAATATATACACTGATGTTTAACTGATCTGAAAAACTGTACATCTGTTCTGGATGGCCTCCATACCATGAATATGAAATGTTATTTTCATCTTTATCTCCCTGTAAACTTTCAGATAAGATTTGTGATGATATTCCTACTAATTGTAATGTTTGAGTGTTGAATCCTTTATCATCTTGATTCTAAAAATCATAGTTAGTTAATAGAGGAATGCTTTGAACGCCTTCAATATTCAACATATCTGCTATTGGATCCTGAAAATCTTGGGAAAATTGCTGGAACCTATGACATATAAAATTCCATGGGACTTCATAAACTTCAACAAGTTTCCCATTCTTTTCTTTAAATATGTTATACCACATTTCCTTTAAAAGCTGAAATGGTTCAAAAAATAGTGGTATGGAACTTTCTTGTGTCGTTTGATCATTTATTTCAATGGGAACTGATAACTGCAATTGTGAAACTGAAAAATCTTGATCAATAGTTTCATTATCTTCTTTGTTGTCAATCACAATTCCTAAAGATTGCTGATTATTGATGGCATGATAGTTTTCTCTAATGAACTGAAATGAAGCAAAACAAAGAGGTAAAGAATCTTCACTTATTTCCACATTTTATGCTCTTCCTTCCTCACTCTCATGGCTGATCTGTATTGGCTGATCACTGTCTTCAATTTGCTGAAACTGCATTTCTTCATCCTCCAAACTAGCTTCTGATATCTCTGTAAAGTTAGCTTGACTTTGGAGAACATAACTATCATCATAATGATCATACTTAGGCTAATCATCAAAATAAGGAATGTCATCAAACATACACATTAGAACAACAGATTCCTCTTCCTCATATTGATTTGTAAATTCATTTTCTGATTTATGATAATTTGAATTAAGAGGAATTTGTTCATGGCTATCAACCTCTTCTATTTCTTCATGGTGATTTTGAATAAAAAATTCTTCTTTCATAGTGATCTCCTGTGTTATTTCTTCTAGTTTTCTTACCAAAAGGTTGAGTTTTACCTCTACAATGTTTTTCCTTTCCTCTTCTTCTACTTTCAACTTTTCCTGTTTGATTTGGAGATTAATTCCACATCAACTGCAATATTTTGCATCTGTACAAGTGTTTTTGGATCTCTTTCTCTTAACCGAAATTATATTTCTGAATCAAAGGCACTTGGATAATGCAAGAGAGCTGAATCATGAGGAGGTCTAATATTTTCTGGCATTGAATAATAAACTTGATTAAATCTGTCAGAAAATTGTTGTATCGTTTCATTTGAATGTCTTTTTAATTGATTATATTCTTCCATGATCACAAAATGATTAACTTTTATTATCCATCTATCAAGGAAAAGTTTGATAAACTGTTGGAAATTCGAGATGCTAGCATTAGGCATATTTTTGAACCAACTCTTTATTCTATTTTGCAAAGAAAGAGCAAAAAGTTTGATTTTAACATCATCTTCATCAATCTCAAATAAATCCAAATAATTCTCAAAACCTTGAATATGTTTTTGGGCAGTGATACCATTCTCTCCATCAAATCTAGGAAGATACTTGTAGTATTTTTTAGGAAAATCATGGAGTATAGGAGGTAAAATAAGGGACTTATATCTATCTGGAACTTTATATGGCACAGGGATATGTACAGGGATTGCAAGATCAGTCTTGATTATTTGAGGCTTCTTAATTGGAAAATGATCATCATTAGATTCATAAGAAAGCTGCTCAAAGAGATTAGGAGAATTATTACTTACAAACTTCAAAGGAAAATAACTAAAAACTAATCTAAGATCCTCTATAAAATACAATATACATTGAAAAAATTTCTTAATGAGAAAGAACATAATGTCTTGGATTAAGATCCAAGTTGAAAGCCTGATCTTTCCATATTGTCCTTTGAGGTTCATTCCTCCAATGGAGTCTTGATTCTGAAATTGATTTGGAGTCGCCGGGTGGATGATTTTAACATTTGTGTGTCTGATCCCTGTCCACCATCATAGATCAGATCTAAACCTGTAAAACAATTCTGAAGAAAAAGTTAGTTCTTCAGGAAACCAAATTTTGAATATTTTATGATTATTTTATTTTTTTATGAATTTTCAAAACTTCTATGATTTCTTTAAGAAATTTAAGATTTTTAATTAAAATTTTCTCAAAGATTTATTGAACTAGAGAGTCTGATTGAATGTTTTGAATCCAAAGTTCAGTTTATAAGCTAAACCAGAGATAGAATGAAGCAGCATTTGTTTACTATGCAGTTGCAGAGCAAAAGCATTTCAAAGGCTACCTGGCTGATCTTCAGACTCTGTCTATAGCTTATAAATCAAACAATAGTATCAATAAAATGATTCAGATCCCCAGTATGGTCACCACTATGTTATCACTCGGGTTTTCCTTGAAGTTGTGGAAAAGGAAAGTATACCCGAGGTAACCACAAACCAACCTTCAGATGCAGAATCTAGCCAATCTGCATCCAGAGAGGGCTCTCTCTTTATGATTTATCTTTGTTCTTAGAAATTTTTAGGCTAGTTATAAGTACAAGAGTTTGTTTGAAAATGGTGGAATTCGCCAACTAAGGGCAAGGTTGAATATTTTCAGACCATTGGGCTATGGAGTCAAAGGATGGCTTTACTGGATTAATCTTCTACACACAAGATGGCTTTGCAGGGCAAGATAGCCAAACAGAGAACAATTTTCAGAAATTAAAGTGAATGGAATGGGTTTGAAGGGATGAAAGGCAGTTAAGAATATTTCAACATGTTCAAAAGAAAGAAATGAAATGATTACAAATAAAGAGAAGTGAATAATTCTTTACTATAGTAATCAAAATGTTTAAATTAGCGAAGCAAGAGAAATTAAGAATTCATTGCTTATAACCAATTTAGAAGAGAACATTAAGAATAATTACAACTGAAATCAGAGTACAATTAAGTAAATTCTGATTTATTCTTTTATGTCAATTATTCAGAAATGGAAACACAGTGATATTATAAACAGATATAAAACTTAAAACATAAGATAGAAAGACTTATTGAACTGCAGTTCGACGCATGAATCCTGCAAAAATTCCTGAGCTTCAAATCGTCATCTAGCAAGCCACAAATAAATTTCTCCAAAGCAATTTTATTCCAAAAACATCAATGTCACAGCGAATTAGTATAATCCACCCTCAATACTTCCAAGAGTGAAGTATTTATACAAACTCTAAACTAAAATATCTTGAAAAAATATCAAGATTGGTTCACAAATCTTCTCCAACTGTTTTATATAAATAGAACTTAAGTAAAGGAAACTCAAACTAATGCATCTATTTGGCACTATTTTTTATGGATAGGTGATGACAAAGAGGATAATTCGAATTTTATCCAACTCTTAGTTGATGATGAGGCATCCAAGTCACTAACTGCTTCCCTTTTTTGTGAATTCTGCTCCAACAATTCTGCAAACTTGGGGTCCAATGATATCTTTGTGTTTCTAAATCCGTACTAGATATGTGAAAAGTGAAAGAGGTTATTGTAGATAAATATGTTAGTGACATAAACCTCTTTCGTTTTCCTAAAATTCCTCTCCAGTTGTGCAGAATAGGCTCTGTAAACAATATGTGTAAAATAGAGTTTTACAGAGTCTGAAAAATAACCTGTAAAGATGTGCATTTATCTCTCATTTGGAAATCAATGTGACAAAAATGAGATAGGTTTTTGTAGAAGGATATTTTAGGAAGACAAACCTCCTTCAGTTTTGTAAAATGTATTTCTGATTGGCCACAATATGCTCTGCAAAATGATGACTTAACAGGAATTTTCTGCAACAAGTGCTTTCCAAAATTGTTTAATATTTCCAAAACCATAATGGCTGTTAGAAAAGTGAGAGAGGTTTTTGTAGATGGCCCTCGTAAGAACATAAACCTCCTTCAGTTTTTCAAATTTCATCTTGGATTGGTCACAATATTTTTTGCAAAACAATGACTAAAACATGCAATTTCTGCAAAAATGTTCCTTCTTGTTATGTTTTTTCATCTTTTTACTTTCTTGCTCTTTTGACTGTTTTACTTTCACTTTAGACAAACCTCACTATTGGTGAAATTATTCTCATCTCTTTTTACCATTTTACTGCCTTCTGTATTTACTTTTACTGTTTACCTTTGACTGCTCTGTAACTTCATTTTAACTTTCACTGACTTTTACCTGATACACTTTAACCACTGATACTCTTTAGTTGTTATGCTTTCTAACCTCTGTTTGAATAGATTCGATAAAAATATTGGAGTAAATAAATCTTATGACTAGTATTAAGACTGTTTATCCAAGGATGTGATCTTCTGATTACCTCTTCAGGGGACAACCGAGTAGATTTTTCAAGCAATTCCCCAATGGACAAGGGAGTGAGGTTTTGACCAGGTTCAAAATGGAGCATCATTCAAGGCTACAGGAACTCCCATTTTGGTTCTTGTGGAAAAATGGAAATTTGGCTAATGGTGAGGAATTGAGTAAATTCACGGGAAAAACAGGTCCATTTGCAGATTTAGTAATTCAATTACAGTTTTTGGGGTCACGGAATGAACTAGTAATTAATTCTAACTCTGTTTCAGTGAAGGAAAAAAGGAAAGCCGAGATTTCAACAGAGTTTAGTTTGAATTTAGGGTAAATACCTATTTTTGGAGAAAACAATGTTTGGATAGGTGTCGGCTAAGGTAGATAATCTTCTGAGAGGCTTGTCTGCAATCTTCTTCGAAAGGATAAGGTAAGCGGACTTCACAAATTCAAATTTTGAATTTTTCTGCGTTGAAGGCGTTTTCTTTCACTGGCGTACAAAATGATGAAAAAGACGTGGATGTTTTGTTTTATCGGAAAATTCAAATGGGGGGAGATTTTTATTATTTTTATGGGATGACATCACTGATGTACGATGGATGCGTCACCGGGGTCGGGCGGTAAGCGGTAAATTCCGCACCGCTTTCGGGAGCAGGCGGTTTTCCGCGGGGAGGAAGCGATTCCATTCGAAGATCAACACGTGGCGGGTGCACTGTTTTGAAACCACCGTGATCCCGCACGTTAATGATCGGACGATGGATGGCTGGCGGAATTACAGCGGGCCGTTGATCCGGGAATGGGCGATCGGACGGGTGATATGACGTGAAGAAGGTAGGGGATTTAACACGCGGGCCCAAAGTAATTAATGTTAATTTAACTATTCCGGGCGGCGTCTTATTTACTGAGGGATTGGTTCTTAATTAATCCGGGTGATTAATTAATCCCGTGGTTTTAATGAGAGTTGGGGTTGCGGCGGGGCTTTGGTTTTATTTGTTTTTTCCGTTTAAAACATAAAACATATGTTTAAAACCTTTTCAATATTGTTATTATATGGTAATAAATCAATGTAATTTATTATCCATAGGGGCAGGGATAGATTATAAAGATATATTTCTAACCAAAGGGCACATAATGTGGGTTTTTTATGAATAATTGGAAAATAAATACTTTGGTTGAAATTTTATAATAAGATGGGCTTTTGGGATATTTATGTAGAAGGAGTTATACATATAGGAAAAGGTAAGTTATATAAGGATTTAATATTTAAAGTTAAATGTTAATATGACAATGGGACAAGGGAAAACTCAAAATACTTTACACAACTAGGAAAGTCGAGATTTCTGAAGTAAATTGTATCATTTCAATTTCAACACTTAAACATAGAATAGCAAGTAATTTTGAGGGATTATTATGGAAATTTGCATGATTTTCCTAAGTAAAATAAAATTTTACTTAGGAAAAGATTAAAAGGGAATGTTTATAATAATAAATAACTTCAAATACTTAGGTCTTTTTTATCATCAGGCCGAGGGTCCGGTCCCTCCAAAAGTCAAGGAAATGCCTTGAGCCCCTTTAATCTTCAAATACCTTAGCACTTTGGGGAAATTAGTAAAACTCTTAGAGAGAAAGGGATGTGGGAAGTTAATGATTTTGACTTTGCTTTTTGCGAATTTTCCAATGTATTTTCTGCTTCAGTACTTGTGATGAAAGTAAAGGATTAAACGCATTTAGCAGCATCATTCATCACATGAAACTTTGCAACACCATCTACCTACCATATCTACTTTACACTACCATTTTCTCTTCTTTATTAGGGTGCACTTAGATTGGCAAACCCTTATCAATTTTCTTTTCTTTTACATGACAATTCTATCTAATTCTCAACTTATTACATCCAAGGGCTCAGATTAAACTGTTGAGAACCTTTTATTAACTCTACCTATCTACTTATCTGCCAAGATTAAACTGTTTGGTCAAATATTTATTCTCTATTCTACAACATGAAATTGAAACATGAATGAGTCAAGTTTAAACAGTTTTACTCTTCATAAATTGTGGCAAAATTTTGACAAGCTGCACACAATTGCTTTATTACAAAAATGAAATAGTAGTGGCATTTGGATTTGCACACTTTCCTTGGTCTATTTTTTGCTTGGGGTTCATTTCTTTCATTTTCTTGACCAATTTATTTTTCTTACCCTTTGATTTTTCTTTTAGGGTATACCATCTTTACATTTTTTAAATTTTTTGATTTTTTGGTTTTTCAAGAATATGGAACACCTTTGCTCAAGAAAAATGTTTGAACATATTCCATAGTTCAATCAAGACAATCATGAAAAATGACACCTATTGGTATAGGAGTCTAACAGAGCCTGAGCATTATTTGAAGGGAAATTATGAAGTTAAAGGGAAATGGCCACTAAAGAGGGGAATACCTCAGGATATAGGTGAGAAATAAAATGGTGTTCCTTACAAGGATTTCAATGCAATTGAGAAGGGACATGGGTCACAACCTAGAGAGAATAAAAATAGAGGTTATGGTAGGCGACCATTGTAGTTTTGGATATGTGGAAAATATAATCATAAGAAGTATTATCCATTGTACCAGGGTGGCAAGCTTCAGATCTATAGTGCTCAGGAGGCACAGACGGTTGGGGATTTTAGTCATAGCATTCTTTGGATTTATGCAGTTGTGAAAAACAAGTAGGAATATCACCATGGATCCATTATTGAGATGGAAGGTAAGATTTGTGGTCGAATTGTTTCTATTTTTATTGATCCTGGATCTAATTATAGTTATTTTAATCATGACTTGTTGGATTAGTGTGGCTTGAGAAAAGAAGTGCATGCAGAGAAATGGTTGGTGCAGTTGGATACAAGTACTAAGAAGATAGTTCAAAATTGGGTAAGAGATTGTGCATTAAATTTTAATGGTATTCATACAGTAGCATACCTAAATGTATTGCCACTGGGATCATATAGTATGCTTTTGGGTATGGATTTTTTGTATCTTCAATAGACCAAAGTAGATTTTTACAACAAGGTCATTGAGTACTTGAATGATAATGTGGAAAATAGAATCTTGCAGGGAAAGAGGAAGCCTACATCTGTTAGGATGGTCATAGCTATGCAAGCTAAGCGTAGTTGTATGAAAGGGTCTGTAAATTTTCCAGTTCATATTTCCGGTTACACGGGTAAGGGTTTTGAGGATGCAGAAATATTCAAGAGGTGCCCTGTATTACAACAGTTTCAAGATGTTTTTCCAACAAACATTCCAGAGTTTCCTCCTCACACGGAAGTGAAATTTTCTATTCAATTGGTACCAAGAGAAACACCAACATCAAAGGCACATTACATGATGAGCACACTAGAGTTAGTAGAGTTGAAGTTTTAACTGAAGGAAATGCTTGATAAGGGATATATTAGGCCAATTGTATTGCCTTGGGGTGAAACAATATTTTTCGTGAAGAATAAGGATGGTACTCTAGGGTTTTGAATTGATTATAGGAAACTAAACAAGGTGATGATTAAGAACAGGTACTCATTGCCGAGGATTGATGACTTTTTTTATTTGTTGAAGGGAACAACAATGTTCTCGAAGATTGATCTGGGATCAGGATATCATGAGGTACACATCATAGGAGAGGACAAGTAAAAGACTTATTTCATTACCAGGTGTGGTCATTATGAGTTTGTTTTGGTTCATTTCAGTTTGACTAATGCCCCTGGTACTTTCATCTTCTTGACGAATCGTGTATTGCATCCTTATTTGGATAAGTTTCTTAATGTATTCATTGATGATATGTTGATATATTATAATAATGAGGAAGAGAATGTAGAAAAAATAGCAACAATGTTGATATTTCTAAGATAGAATCAGTTGTGTGCCATGTTTATTAAGTGCAACTTTTTTCAGATAGAGGTACATTATTTGGGACATGTCTCCAAGGAGGGAATAATAGTGGACCGTGAAAATATTACAATTATTATGGAGTGGGAAAATCTTATAAATGTGGATGAAGTCATATCATTCATGGGGTTAGCAAGTTACTATAGGAGGTTCATTGAGAAAATTTCATGGATTTGAGATCATATTACATCATTGCTTAGAGAAGGTAAGAAATTTGAATGGACTCAGGAATGTGCAAGCATTTTTGAGAAGTTGAAGTGGTTGTTGAAAAATGCTCCAGTTCTTAAGAATGTAGATCCAAATTAAGAGTTTGTGGTGTGTATATATGCTTGCAAAAGAGGACTTGGTGAAGTCCCGATGAAGGAGGGAGAACTGTTGTGTTATGAGTCCATGAAACTGAGTGAGAATGAGCAAAGCTATCTGACTCATGATCTTGAGTTGGCAACTATTATTCATGCCTTGAAGATGTGGAGGAATTATATTTTTGGTAGGAGGTTTGTATTGATGAGAGATCACAGTGGGTTAAGATAGATGTTTTACTAACAAAATATGAATGTCGTGTATGCTAAGTGGTTGGCCACAATCAGTGAGTTTGACTTTGAGATCAGGTACATCAAGGGAAAGGAGAACATTATTATAGATGCTATTAGTGGGACAGTGAATATGAACCATGTTGTAGTAGTGAGCTTTTATGGTACATATTTACAAGATTAAATATTATAGTCAAGACAACAGGATGACAGGTACAATGATCTTAAGCATAGGCTACAACAGGGTACGAGTTATCAGGATGTGGACTACCATCTCACGATAGATGACTTGGTGAGATTTAGAGATGAGATATATGTGTTAGATGACAGCGGGCTTAAGAATATTATCTTCAGGGAGTTTCATGTCAATTCATATTCATGTCACTTAGGATATCAGAAGACGTTGAAAAAAATAAATAAGTGATACTATAGGTCAAATATGAAGGAGGAAGTGCCAAAGAGTGTGGATATATGTTTGTACTATCAGCAGGTGAAAGCAAAGTGTAATTAACTAGGTGGATTTCTTCATCCTATTCCAATTCCATAATGGAACTTGGAGGTCATTTATATGGATTTCATTATATATATTATGAGGTCATCGAGGCAGCATGATTCTATCATGATTGTGGTTGATAGGTTGAGAAAGGTAGATCACTTCATTCCAGTGAAGACCACTTAATCACCTAGTGAGGTTCCATAAGTATTCGTCCAGGACATCGTGAGATTACATGGTGTTCTGAAGAAGATTTTGTCATAAAAATATGTTAAGTTAAATTCCAGGTTTTGGAAAGATTTATTTTCAGGATTTGATATAGAGTTGGCCTTCATCACAGCTTATGGTACACAGACATATGGGCAGACAGAGAGGGTCAATAAGATTTTGAAGGATATGTTAAGGATGTATGTGATGGACCAAAACAGGAGATGAGAGGAGTACCTTTCATTATTTTAGTATTATTACAACAATGGCTATCAAGAATCACTAATGATGAGTTCATTTGAGGCATTGTATGTGAAGATTTGTAATAATCCCATCAGCTGGAGTGATCCAGTGAACATGGTATTTATTGGACCAGACATGTTGGCAGAAATGGAACATGTAATGCAAGTTATAAAGAAGAATCAAAAGGCACCAAAAGAAATGAAAAAGAGTTATGCATACTAGTAGAGGGAATTTAAGGAATTTCAATTTGGGTAGCATGTGTATTTTCACATCAATCCCAAGAAGAGCTCCTTGAGAATTGGATCATGTGCCAAGTTGGCACCATAGTATTACAGACCTTTTGAGATCCTTGACATGATTGGACTGGTGGCCTACAGACTTGCACTACCTCGGATAATGAAATTCCACGATGTTTTCCATGTTTCATTGGCTAAATGATATATCAAGGATGTTGATCATGTGATTGATTGGTCTGTATTGCAAGTGGATCCAGAAGGAAAATTCCAGTCGGAACCTAATTGCATATTGTACTATAAACAACTCATGCTCTGTAATTGATCAATCGAGCAAACTAAAGTGCAGAGGAGTCACTTTGGGCCCAATAAAGCTACATGGTAAATGATTTATTAGATTCAGGATATGTATCCTTCATTGTTTTCTAGTGGAGGCAAATGGGTTTTTCGTATTTGTACATATTTATGTATGGTTTATATTGTAGATCCTATAATGATTTGTATTATAAATATCCAATAAGCAGTATGGTTGCCATGTTGTCATGATTTTCATGATGGTTTTTCTTTTGAGGAGTTTGATCATTGTAAATACTACATTGAGCTAAGTTATAAAGCTCCATGGGAAGTACCTTTTTGTTTTCAATGATTTTATTGGTTGTAGGTGTCATAGAACACTAAGGATGGTGTTCCCCTAAGGGGGGATGGATCTATAACAACCTCAGGTTAAAAATTCATGTAATAAAGTTAATAAAGGAAAAATAAGACCAAGGTCATGGGATACACATTCCAAGATGAATGTTGGGAAAAGTATGCTAGTGGGCATCAATTGTTGTTTATGGATAAGGGGAAATTTTCAAAGAAATGGAAAAGTATTTGGAAAGGAAAAAAGGCATATTGGCATTTTATTTATGAAAATAAAGGAAAATTATAGAAAATGGAGGTGAAAGGTCACAGGTTTGACTAGGGAGGAAACTGAAAGAAAATAGAGGAAAAATAAAGAAATTAGAGGCATAAATAATAAAAAGGATTTAGAGCATTAGTTTGTTGAATTTTTTCAATTTTGTTTTGGGATGAGTCTTGGAGAGGAGAAGAGAACTGAGAGGAAAGAAAGCAAGAAAAGGAAGGGCAAGGAAAGCAAAGGAAGGATAATGAAATCAAATAAAATCAAGTATCAAGCCAGGAAAGGATGGTTTAAGAAAATTCAATGAGAATACTTGCAACTAACAAGTTGCACGTATGATTTCCTAGCTATTTTTGGAATGCATGGTAGCGCATCTATGTATTTGGTTCATTTTTTGTCATCAACATGGGTTTTTGTAGGTTACGACAATGGTTTTTAGCCTTGCCTTTCCGTTTCCAGATAGCAATCGTGTGATGGGATTATTTCTTGTTTAAGATTTGGATTGCCAAAATGTTTTAGATCTTGGTGAGGTGGTCTCAGAAAAATCCCAATGGTTTTAGGTGGAGAATGTTTGATCTAGGAAGCCCTCAACATGTGGGTGGAGAAAGGAAAATTCCTCAGGGGACGGTGAAGGAATTTTGATGCATCCAAGCTCGGATTTATTTTTTTGATCTATGGACTAGTTTAGGTGAGATCACGATATGGTGAGTGTAGAGGTGGTTTAACCTCTCAATTCTCGTCGTTGTTTATGGATTGGTTCGTCCCTGGAGATACCACATTCATGCTTGGAAAATGGCATGGGCGTGATTGGTTGAAAGTGAGGTTTGTTTCAACCCAATATATGGTTAGGTGGTATGTAGAATTCCCTAACTTGGTTGAATTTTTCATATGGTTATTAAGAAATAAGTTTCCCTTGCCTTTGATGAGTAATTATACTTGTTATTGTGTTGCTTTAATGGTTTTTCTATCATTATTATATACTTGGTTATATGATGGTTATAAGCAAAGTTATATGGTAGATTTAAGTATGCCTCTTATTACATTTTAATTGAGGAATGTTTGGTTAATAAATGCATAAAAAAAATGGTGTTATGGCAACTATTGTGAGAAGGCATTGATCCTTCTTGCTAAACCTTAGATAAGTTTAAGATCCCTGTGTTTAGATATTCATTCAATACTTGTAGCTTGCATGTTTACCATTTTTTTGACATAATGTGTATCTTGGTTGGGAGGGGTCACGTCAAGTTCTTGATTAGTTTCTTGGTTTATAATCTTCATTTCTATGTTATTCATTATTTGTGGAAGTTTCATTGAGTTTTGGGCAGATGCTTGAGTCCTAGCCCTGGAAAAGTGGCTCATAATTTGGGATCACTTTCACATAACTGAGTGGAAAATTATACAGTCACTGGGAAGTAGACATTAGAGAATAACTAAAGGGTTTGACTTGCTTGGATTCATTGTGACCAGGTGCTCAAAAATATGCTCAAAAATGATTTTTTTCGGAATGGTGTGGAACCTAAACGTTGGCATAGATCTTGTCATTCGGAATTATTTTCAACTTGTTACGTAGAAAACCATCACCATATGCTCCCGAAAACACGAGTTTTTCATTTTCCCAAATAAGTAAAATTTTGGCAAAAATGGTGCAGGCTGCCCAGTTAGCACTTTGTGTAGCTGACTAGGCCTACTGACTAACATGGTTGTTTGGGATCATTGGGCCAATGAGTCCTCACCACTTGGTCGAATTCTATTGGCATTGTCGTGGTTGAATTCTATTGGGTGGTTGGTGGCCAACAACATTCTACCACGTGGCCCAACTAGTGGCCGCTACATGGCAGCACGGGGGCCACCAAAATTTTGGTTAAGGACCGAATGAACCTCTCCATGAATCAATATCATTACCTCACCGCAAACAACGCAGTGTCTAACCAACTAGGCTACCATGGTCCTCTGTTAACCATACAACGAAAACATTATATAAACTTTATGCTGACAGATTTTGGGGTAAATGGTGAGGGCTTAGCCCCTGTCCCCTATATAAACATAGCGTATGATCATTGGCAAGACAAGGGGTGCAGAGAAGGTGGATCGTGCTGAAATTTTTAACTAAAGATAT
The DNA here is from genome assembly GCA_034641835.2 of Pinus albicaulis. Lineage (NCBI taxonomy): Eukaryota > Viridiplantae > Streptophyta > Pinopsida > Pinales > Pinaceae > Pinus > Pinus albicaulis. Next base: position 966,381,367 of record CM076582.1, on the reverse strand, counting down.
TAATTTGACCGTTAGTTATATTAATTAAAAATTTGGCCTTTTTACCTTGGTGCGCATTTTAATGGTCCCACAATTTCCGCCCAAAATGCGTCAAATTATCTCTCCCTTAGTGCAATTTAGGGCGAAATTCTAGGACGGTTGGGAAATTTGGGGAATTTGTAGAGCGACTAGCAGCAAAGCTAGGGCAACTCAAAAATTCTTCAATTTTTGACCAATTTGGGAGCGGAAAGAGGCTACACATGAATTTTTGATAGTTCTGAAGCTAATGGAACAGGTTTTGAAGACATTGGAGCACTATAAACTTATGTAATCACCATTTTTTAGCACAATTTTATAGGCCCAAGCTATTGGAAGTTGGACCAAGGAGACAAAGCCAAGGAGTGGTGAACTCCTTCATCACTTGCTATGTTGTGGTTATTTTTAAGGTGTATTTTTCTATTCTTTATAATATTCCAGAGTTTAATTGAAGGTTTATGTGTGTAAAAATTTAACATTAAAGCTCACAAAAACTGAAATTTTAACACTTTCAATTTATACAACCTCAAGAACATTTACATTATGATATCATGCAAATCATGTTTGGTATCAGAGCCTAAGTTTTCTTTGCTACTATGAGGATTTAATTGTTTGCAAGTGTTTATGATGATTACAAGTTTGAATATCAAGAGAGGAGAAGGAAAGCTTGTGGGTGCAGGTTCTGAATTTGGGACAAGGATAAGGAGAGCACATTTTTCACAATCTCCACCACAAGATTCACCTCAAGTTGTATCTGAAGCTTCAGTAAGAATGTATTGTGAAGGAGGAGTTGATAATATGTTAGAGGAAGAGAATAAATTCATTAAAGCTTTCTTTGACATGACTAAGATGGTGAAGGTTGTCTATGAAGAGAGAAATTCAATATTGCAAGGTGGACGTTCCAAGCCTTCAAAAGGAGAGGGTTGATTTGGAGGGAAAGGAGGAAATCATGATAAGCCTTCAAACGGAAATGGTGAAAATCCACTCTCTTCTCCACCATCATCTTCACCTTCATCCTCACCTTCATCTTCTTCCTCTTCCACAAAAATTGTTACTCAAAAATGTCCACATACCCCAAGAGTTCATGGTAAAACTCCCTTATTAAAAATTGATATCAAATTCGAACTGCCAATGTATAATGGTGAAGTGAATGTTGAAAGACTTGATAATTTTGTTTGTCAACTTGTAGTTTGTTGTAGGATTTAGAACACCAAAGATGATGAAACAAATATTCAACTAGCTTCATTAAGGTTTGAAAGTTCTACTTTGATTTGGTGGGAAGCCAACACACAAGAGGATATGATAAATTATGATAAGTTCTCAAGCTATTGGATAGATTTTATTGTTGCACTTAGAAGACAATTTTATCCATTAGCTTATATGCAAAATGATATTAAGGATTGGCAGAATTTTAGATAGCTAAAGGGTTAAAGTGTGAAAAGTTACACCCAAGACTTTAGCAGAAGGTCTTTGATACTAGGTGTAGACTTGCAATCACAAAACACTTTGGTGAAATATATCGGGAGTTTACATGTTATTTAAGGCATGCTATCCTTATGTTTAATCCTACAAGCTTAGACGAGGTTTTTGTTCAGGAAACACATCTTGAAGCAAGAGGGAAAAATGTTTCACAACAGGGTAGAGAGAAGCCATTCACAAGTGGAGACAAGGGTAAGAGTAAGTTCAAAGGGAAATGAAAGAACAACGCATTCGTCAAGAAGGAAGGAGAAAAATTAACGTTCAAACATTTTTCCAAAGAGGGTCGTGATGAATCTCATTATTCGAAGCTTCATCCCAATATGAAACCAAAGAAGTTTAACAACAAAAGGAAGAAAAAGACAGTTGCAACTACACAGCATGACTTTGGCTCCAATTCAGGAGATGAAACAAAGATCACATAAATGGGAATGAAAGGTAAGGACATAGAAATAACTATCTCTTCAAGTTGTCCTAATCATACTCAATATGAGAAAACAAGAATTGAACTTTTCCATATTCGGGTTATTTCAAACCATACCAAAATTGATACACTCTTTGATATGGTTCACAAGGATATTTTATTTCCGAATACATAGTAAATGGATTAAATTTAGATACCTTTCCTCATCTAAGACCTTATCCTTTAGGTTCTATATGAAATAATGCAAACTTACAAGTCATGAGGAAATGTATACTTAGATTTGCAATTACAACAAACTTTCTTGATGATGTTGAACTTGATGTACTTCCACTTGATATTTCTGGAATTGTTTTGGGAAACATATATTTGTATGATAGGAAAGATATTTTTCATCTTCATGAAAACAAGTATCACTTTTTCAAAGATGGCACTGAGTACATTTTTAGATCACATCGACAAAAACTAAATATTTCACTTGTAAAGGCCGAGAAAATGAAGAGACTCGTCAACTCTAGCAAGAATTTTGTGATTTCAATGGTGAAACAAAATAATGATGTTGAGAATGAATCTTTTCAAGGTTGTGACTCAATATTGAAATATGATTTGGTTTAGGTTGTTAACCAATATGATGAGATGTTTCAGGATCGAAAATTATTTCCTCCCAAGAGGGGAATCCAACATGAAATACAATTCTAGAAAGATTGTTCTCTTCCTAACATTGGCATGTAGAGGATTTCATTGATGGAAAGTGTAGAAATTAAAAATAAAATTCAAGAGTTGTTGGAAAAATAGATCATGAGACCAATTACTTTTCCATGCAGTTCACTTATTGTTTTGGTGCCAAGAAGGATGGAACATGGCACATGTGTGTGGACTTCCGTACATTAAACTGTTACCCACTTCCTAGAATTGATGAATTACTTGATCAATTAAAAGATGCTAAATATTTTACTAAGTTGGACTTAAGCGGTGGCTATCATCAAATTATAATTTTTGAAGGTGACATATGGAAGACATCATTAAAAAAAACAAGGTTTGTTTGAATGGCTAGTTATGCCTTTTAGTATTTGCAATGCTCCCGCTACCTTTATGTGTGTGATGAATGATGTATTGACGCCATTTATAGATTATTTTGTGATAGTATACTTAGATAACATCTTGATTTTGAGTAAATAGTGTGAATAACATGTCATGCATGTCAAAAAGGTACTTGATATCTTGAAGAAAGAACAATTTTTTTGAAGATGTCAAAGTGTGAGTTTGGAAAAACTTCTTTAGTGTATTTGAGTGATATTGTTTGAGGAGGTGAATTGAAAATAGATCCCTCCAAGGTTTATGTCATTTTGGATTGGCCAAAGCCCAAAATAGTTACGGAGGTAAGAATATTTTTGGGAGTAGCCCAATATTGGAGGAAGTTTATTGCTAACTTCTTTTCTATTGAAGCTCCATTACATCCATTGACAAGTGTGAAGAAGGTCTTCCAGTAGGGAGGTAAAAAACAAAAGGAAATTGATGCATTGAAGGAAAAGATTAGTTCATCTCCAATAATTTCATTTTCGGACTTGATACGCTCATTTGAGATTCATACTGATGCTAGTGACTATGCCATGGGTGCAGTCCTCATCCAACATCGTAATCCCATCTATTTTCATTCAAAAAAATTTAATGGTGCAGTGATTAATTATCTTAAATATGAGAAGGAATTGTATGCATTGGTGCATAGTGTGAAAAAGTGGAAACAATACTTGATGGGTAAGGAAAAAATCATTCACATTGATCATCAACCATTGCAATACTTGCAATCACAAACAAAGTTGCAACAATCAAGGCACTTTCGATGGATGGGTTTTCTTCAAAAATTCCACTTGGTGATAAGGTATAAAAAATTTATCTATAATAAAGTTGCTGACATGCTTTCTAGGCATATTGTTAGTGTTGCTACTATTCTTAAGAAAAAAAAAATTATGAGAGTTATGTTGAACAATATGCTTTAGATAGTGATTTTCAAGATGTATATGCAGCTTTGATTCAAGGGAACCAAGTAGGGGAGTCAAATTATCACATGCATGATAACTTGTTGTACCATCTTGGTAAGCTTTGTATTCCAGAGGGAGAAAGAGTCAACATTATAAGAGAGACACATAATTCTCTTATTGTTGGTCATTTCGGTGTAAGTAAAACGATGCACATCTACAAAGGTATTGTTATTTTCATCGTATGCTTGAAATTTTGTCACGTTTTATTAGAGGTTGTTCATTATGTCTTGTCAGTAATCCTACCAATACAAATTTAGGATTGTACACACCATTTCTAGTACCTTATCGTCCATGGAAGAGTGTTTCTATGGAATTTGTTGGAGGTTTTCCTATGTCAAAAAAGAATCATGATTATAGACTTTATTTAGTTGTGGACAGGTTCAACAAAATATGTATTCTAATGCCATGTAAAAAAAAAATTCACAGTTGAACAAACTACTCAGCTATTCTTTCCGAATGTATGGTGCATTTTGGATTGCCCACATCCATTTTTAATGATCATGATTCTCACTTTGTTGGGAATTTTTGGTCAAGCTTGTGGGGATTCATGGACACCAAATTGAAAAACTGAGTACAACATTTCATCTGCAAACATATGGTCAAATAGAGGTGGTGAACATGATAGTTATACATATTCTTCACGGTTATTGCAGAAAGAATCCTATGTTGCGGGATGAACATTTGCACTATATTCAACATCCTTACAACTGGGCCAAGTACTCTTCAAATCAAACATTGCCATTTGAGGAATGTTTGGGATACTTTCCCAAGTCCCCTTTGGATTTCAGTTTTGGAAAGAATGTTGCTATTGATGGTAATAGTGACATATAAGAAGCTAAAAGGTTCATTGAAAATATCGAATTGGTATATTAAGCAGTTCAAGAACAATTGGAAAATATCCAAGTTAAGTATAAAACAAGGCACAATCAACATCATGTAGATCACAATTTCCAAGTCAGTGATGAAGTTGGGCTTCACATTAACAAAGAAAGGCTTCAAGGATAAGGTAAAAAATTGAAACCAATTCTATATGGTCCATTCATAATTTTAGAAAAGATTGGTGATAATGCCTTGATGTTGGATTTTCCTTCATACATGCAAATTTATGTTTTTATTAATGTTGAGAAATTAAGGTTGTATGAGCCTCCTTTGATTCAAGATCAAGGAGAGAATGTTTATATTCCTTCTGTAATATTCCAAAAATTTAGCCTTCAGCTAAATGGAATATTATAGTTTGTTTTATCACTAGGTAGGTAAATAAGTGGGTAGGGAGGCCCATAAATCTCTTTAGAAGGAATAATAAAACTCCTCATGTGAAAGGAGGAATAATAAGCAACTGGATTAAGCTCCTTTGGGCGTGAATTGGAGGGGATACATGTTGAATATGTCAACTTTGACCAAATCAACAACGTTGTCATGGAGGAGTGGCATTTATGATGAGATAGCACAGTTTTAGTGGAGGACAACTTGCATGAGTTTAGTGGCATTTATGGATGGGACCCAATGTGAGAAGGCTGACACACTATATATGGAGGGGATGGAAACCATTTTTATTCATTTTTTTTGGATTATAATTTTGTATGTGGTTTGTTTACACTTCTTGCATTCTTCAGCTATTTAGTTGATATTGTTGTTTTGTTTAGCAACGAGTGTTCCCGAGCAGGAATCCCACCTCTTTCCTTGAGAGGCATCTTGGAAGAGAATTTCATTTAATTTTCACATTTAGGTTTCAGAACAAGCTATATATTTCTTCATCATCGCAATTTATGTAGGATATTGTGCTATGTTGCAGGGTGCAGCAATGGAGAATTAGATCAGGTGTCTTCACAACTAGTTTTGCAGTGGAGGAAGGTTTCCATCCATTGGAAGGCATGTAAAGAAGCCCCTTGAGATTTATTGACACATTTTGTAGTAGGCTTAGGAGAATTAATCCCCTACAGCACAATTTCAGCCCAGATTTGCGTTATTTTAGGGAGGAGTTGCAAGGGTAGTTGCAGTGGTTGTTTTGGGAGGTGATTTCTTCAGTGGGGGAGTTATTCTTTCATCCGGAGGATCTATTGGAGAAGAGTTGTAGGTTTCTGCATCAGCTTCAGCCATATCATCTCATTTTAGTTGTTGCAACATATCTTCAGCCCCAGGGTTGCAACTTACATTGGCACATTGTGTGCATTTTTCGGAACCCCTCTTGGGTTGTCTTGGAAAGATGATCTAGTGCCCATATTTGTAGGTTTAGACTCTATTGGGGCCTATATCAGTATTTTTATATCATTGTATCATATCCATCTATAGATATGCATAATATTATTGCATTGTAGGAGCTCTCCGACATTTTTTATTGCAACATCATCTCACTTTTGAAAGTGTTTATGTATTGGAGGCTTGTGTGATCACATTCTATGGTTTGTGCCTCATTGTTTTGTACTTATTTGCTACATATATGATGAATAATATCTCTCTACATTGGTCTCATGGTTTCATGTGTTAAATACTTGTTGCTACTTTCATTTATGAGCTATATTGATTCTTTTCCCATTTGGGAATATTACAGTGGTATCAGAGCATAATCTGGGCTCAGCCTATGCATTCAGCCAATATGTCACCATGAGGAGAAGCTTCTCACAAGAAGAGGAAATGTACAGAAGAAACAAAGACATGACTCCATTATTTGGAGGAAGGAAGGAACAGAGGCTCTCAAAGCTTCTTTTTCAAACTATGTAGAGCATTCATGAAGATATCAAGAAGATGGGAAGGCAGATGTGCAAGGAATATCCAAAGGAGTTCGAAAATGAAGCAAGACCTAGATTTTTGCATGATGGGTGTGATCATCCAGCCATACATTATGATTCATAGTGCAGTCTTATGCCCATATTTACTGTAAGAGAGATGGAGGGTGAAGATGTGCCAAAACAAGGAGACTCTTGGTGATTATTTACAAGAGCATGAATCTCAATCTAAGAGGTTGAAAGGTCACCTTAACTTCCAAGGGTTTTGCAAGATCAAGGAGGGAAGAAGCACAAAGAGAAAGTAGCATGATGTGGGTATATTATTTCTATCTACTTTTGATGGTTCACCTAAATGTTCAGCTAGGGCTTGGGTGGAGGAGCTAGACACCTATTTGCAGCAACACCAAATTTCAGAGAATGAAGCCATCAAAGTAGCAACGCTACATTTTGAAGGTAAGGCTTATGCTTGTTGGTTGTTTGAATCTTTTTCATTAAAAAATGAAAATACATATACTTATGCAAAGTTCACTAGGATAATAGTGGAAAGGTTTGATGAAAAAAATTCTTAAACACCTTTGGTGGAGCTAAATAAACAAAACCTTTGCATGGGTTAGAAGGATCTATAAACCCAACTCCACTTCAGAAAACTGTTGAAGAGGCTAACATCTTGCATAATACCTTGCTAGAGGAAAGATCTCATCTCATACTCCTAGAAAAGAGGGCATGGAGATCCCTTTTTCAAAATGGGATACTCTTATTGAAAAGTTGCCCATTCATATTGAAGAGGAAGAGAAGGCTAGAGGCAACAGCACTGTCATATCCAGAGCATATCTAGCACCTCATGCAGAGGAAGATGGAGCACTTTCTCCAACAAGAGGAATGCATGTATGTTCATAAGGAGTTCCAAAGGATCTCATATGTGAATATCAAGGCACAATCCATGAACAACATGTGCCATTATTGATAGATTATGAGACTTGGCAGATGGAAGGAGAAGAAGAAAAGAAGGATCGGCATCAAGGGATGATCAGCATTCACCCTTATCTATTTCAGGAGGTTTTTTCACGGAATAAGGAGACTATATTGAGCAGTGAAAGGAGGGACAAATAAGTCCACTCATATATACAGTCTGCTTTAGATCTTGATGTCTCACTACATGGGGGCATTCCACCTAGGAGGCCACTAGATCTAGAGTTGGTGAGATACATCTTACCATTTTGTTCACCACTCTTAGAACCCGGAGGGGTGAATACCTTGGAGGGGTCTAGTATAGCGCAAATATTTTGGGATAGACTCAAGGAGGAGGGATACACTCCAATTTTCATAATTACCCACTCTCACTACATATTCTACACTGACAAAAGTTGTTGTAGTGATGAAGGATGGCACAACCATGGTGCAAGGAAGATGCTCCATGGATTTGGAGAAATAGAGGGTACTTCCCTTGAGGAAGGAATACTCCATATATTGGAGTAGATGGAGGCCACTCATGCTTATATTGGCCAAGATCAGGAGGTTCTTTTTGGATGGTAGCATCTCATGGAAAGCCAACTTCCAAAGGCCACCACTTCTACTTGAGCATAAGAAACTGCATGATGCACATGGCAGCACTTTGTAGGATGACTTTGGCATGAAGGATGTCATAGGAAAAGACAGAAACATGTGGGGAGCTTCACATTTCAGATCTTCAGTGTTGTCTCTTAGGAGGATTGATCCATATTAGAGGTCTCAACTTTTGGTAGAGTACTCCAAGGATCTTGGTGCTTGGATGATTCTTGATGACCCAGAGGGAGATGATAGATACATGGTGGATGATGGGGTCATCTATTCTTATGGCAGAGTCTTCTTGACTAGAGCTTCTGAGCTCAAGGAGAAGCTGTTACATGCAGCACATGTGGACTTTATTTCCATGCACTTTTATGCATATCATTCCTTGGTGGAGGAGTTCAATTGGGAGGGCATCCAAAAGGATGTATATCATCATATGCAGAGATGCATAGCCCAGATGATGATGGAGAGGTTTCCACAACCACTTCCCTACTCATTGAGAGTGTGGGAGAACTTTCAAGTGAGCCATTTCATCTCAATGACCAAAGTACATAGTAGAGGATGTACATTTATGCATTATGATTTGTACTCCTTTAATTTTTGTGAGCAGTTTTTATACAAAGGGGGATCATTCCTTCCTGTATATTGTATTATGATTTACTTGAGGCCATTTTCAGCATTTATGTTGTCCATTCTATTAGTGGTTTGTGGGAGATGCCACATGATTCTTGGTGTGCACCATTGGCACCAAATTTTACTTTTATGATCCCATCTTGTAGGATGATTGTGGCAGTAAAAAAGTGGCTGAAAAGACACTTGTTATACTTTTGTTTGAGGTAGCAAGGGTATTCATTGTGCTGGTTCCACATGTGGGACTATGATCCACCTCTCGGTTGTCATATGGAAAATTGTTTTTATTTGTTTTTGGTTCCATATATTGATGATGATTTTATTCTTGTGGGAAGCTTTGTTGGGAGGATGGCACAAGAGTTGGAGGTTCCCATTGGGAGTGTGATTCTCCATAATACATATGTTGCATGTTTTAGGAGAAACAATGGGAAAACCATGATTTCCACACTACATCTCTTGTCTTCATGTGGAAGGAACCATTTGGAGAACTTGAGTTCATGTGAGAGGAACTTCATGGATGTTTTGATTGGTGGGGTTACTTGGGACATTCTTGGAGACCATAATATTTTAAACCAAGATAAAAAACAGCCCCATACATATCATAAATGGAGAGAGAAAGAACATGGGTGGAAAAACTAATCTCTCCATACAACTCCAATACATTGCATTAACCGGGGGTTGAGGATTTTTTTTATGAGCTACCTAGGATGGCTCATTTCATTTGGATGATGACATGGGTATGGGAGTCTCTTATTGGGATGGAGATCCCCAATTTTCATAATCTCACTTACCTTGAGGAGGCCATTGGATAGCAAGAAGGTTTCCACTTACACCTTCCACTTTCTCATGATGTGAGCAATTTGGTTTTGCATACTTGGGAGGACCCATTGGGGGGTAGATTTATTGCAGACTATTTTGAGCAGTGGCGGGGAATATTTAGTGAGGAGGCTATAAGAGGAGGAAGGGAGAATTTTTCCATATCCTTTCAGTTTCTTCAGGACAAGAAACATTTTGTAGGGGAGAACTTTAATATTCCAAAAATTTAGCCTTTAGCTAAATGGAATATTATAGTTTGTTTTATCACTAGGTAGGTGAATAAGTGGGTAGGGAGGCCCATAAATCTCCTTAGAAGGAATAATAACACTCCTAATGTGAAAGGAGGAAGAATAATCAGCTGGATTAAGCACCTTTGGGTTTGAATTGGAGGGGATACATGTTGAATAGGTCAATTTTGACCAAATCAACAACGATGTCATGGAGGAGTTGCATTTATGATGAGACAACGCAATTTTAGTGGAGGACAACTTGCATGAGATTAGTGGAAATTATGGATGGGACCCAATGTGAGAAGGCTCACACACTATATATGGAGGGGATGGCAGCCATTGTTATTCATGTTTTCGGATTATTATTTTGTATGTGGTCTGTTTAGACTTCTTTCATTCTTCCACTATTTAGTTGAGATTGTTGTGTTGCATAGTAGCAGGTGTTCCCGAGCGATAATCCCACCTCTTTCCTTAAAAGGCCTCTTAGAAGAGCATTGCATTTCATTTCTACATTTAGGTTTCAGACCAAGCTACAACTTTCTTCATCATTGCAGTTTCTACAGGTTATTGTGTTGTGTTGCAGGGTGCAACAGTGGAGAATTAGATCGAGTGTCTTCAGAGCTATTTTTGCAGTGGAGGAAGGTTTCCATCCATTGGAAGGCCTGTAAAGAATTACCTTGAGCTTTATTGACACATTTAGTAGTAGGATAAGGAACATTCATCTCCTACAGCATAGTTTCAGCCCAGATCTGCGTTATTTTAGGGAGGAGTTGCAGGGATAGTTGCAGTGGTTGTTTTGGGAGGTGATTTATTTAGTGGAGGAGTTATTATTTAATTTAGAGGATCTACTACATAATAATTGTAGGTTTCTACATTAGCTTCATCCATATCATCTCATTTCAGTTTTTGTGGCATATCTTCAGCCCTAGGGTTGCAACTTACATTGGCACATTGTGTGCATTTTCCGGAACCCCTCTTGGGTTGTCTTGGAAAGGTGATCTAGTTCCTAGATCTATATGTTTAGACTCTATTGGGGCCTATATTAGTATTTTTATATCATTTTATCATCTCCAGCTATAGCTATGCATAATATTACTGCGTTGTAGCAGCTCTCCGACATTTTTTATTGCAGCATCATCTCACTTTTGAGAGTGTTTATGTGTTGGAGGCTTGTGTGATCAAATTCTATGGTTTGTGCCTCATTTTTTGTACTTATTTGCTACATATATGATGAATAAGATGGGTCTACATTGGTCTCATGGTTTCATGTGTTAAATACTTGTTGTTGCTTTCATTTTATGAGCTATATTGTTTCTTTTTCCATTTAGGAATATTACACCTTCTATTCACAATTTCTCTCCTGAATACCTTGAAGAACTGCATCAAGACGCCATTCTTGAAAAAATAACAAGGATTTAAAAATGAGGGAATGTGGAGTACCTTTCTGTGTGAATCAATGGAATAAATCCAAGAAAAGAAAAATGGATCAATATTGGAAAGGTAAGGGAATTGTGACTTCATCTACTCGACAACTAAAAGTGATCTTTTGGGGTCTGAAATCTTCCAATGGGGAGGAGCGATCAGGTGCTCAAAAATATGCTTAAAAATGAAAGTTTTCATAATGACATGGAACCTAAACAATCCCATAGATTGTGTCTTTAAGAATCTAGCACAACCCATTTCACAGAAAACAGGCAACGTATACTCCCTGAAACAAGTTTTGTTCATTTTCCTAAACAGGTAAAGTTTTGGAAAAAATGGTTCAGGCTGTAATATTCCCTTTCTTGATCCAGTCCAAGTGGACAGAATCGGTCCATGGTACTTACCGTGGTATTTTCCCATGGTATCGACCCATGGTATTTGTTGTTGGTTTTCGAGAAAAATAATAAAATAAGGTCTCTAGAAATTCCATCAAGCTTATAAAAAGGGATAGAAGTTAGACATTTAGAGTCATTTAGGTTTTATCTATCTTATTATGTTTTGGTTGAGAACTTGGCATGGCGAGTTCTAGAATTCATCCCGGGACGAAAACCCTGCAGTGATGTTTGTGTTGTGGATCCATCCAAGATTCACAAGTGGGCTTTAGTTTCTTAGATTTGTCATTTGCAAGCATTTGTGCATGTCATTTGTAGGTTTTTATGGTATGGGAATGTATCTTACTTTTAGTTAATAATATAAATAAAAGGGTTGCATTTGTAGATCATGTTTGGGTTCTAGTTCTTTATGAAAGTTTGTTTTAAATCATAACACTAAGATCTTCTAGATCAATCAAAATTTTTATTGTTTGGAATTTTATAGTAATACCAGAGTTGGTTTTCCCTACCAACCTGAGGGTTTTATTACAAATCGATTTTGTTAAAGATCAAGGGTTTCATAGGAACTAGTATTCGATGATCCTCCATAGTCAAACTATCTAGAATCTCAGCAGTTTCGATGGTTCTCTATAGCTACCCTAACTTGCTTATCATTGTTAAAAAATTATTTTGGTGTTTGAGAGGCCATTGTGATTATTATTTTTGCAGTTATCAGGGCCAAATTAATAATTGGAACACAAGGCGACCAGGTCTATCTGAATTATAGAGAATTCAACTTGAGACTTGTTCGATGAATCATGGCTGGATTGAGAGTCATTTTCATAAAAAATAAGGTGTTTAACCCACAATAGAGAGGTTGCAATAGTACATATTATATCAAGAGCTCCTGAGGTCGTTTAGTAGTGGAATGGAGCTGCACGGTGAGGTTGTAACATTTTTTAGTACACCCACTACTACTGATCCAATAGCAGAGGGTGAAGGGAGTGTGAGATCTACACAATTAAGGGATTATCTACCGTTGGGAGTTTATCCATCTATTTGGTTCTTCATTGGGTTGGGATGATTTTCTTCCCATGATCTAGGTCGATTGTGTATGGCTTGATAGGTGTCCAAGAGATTACGCCTATTGAATTGGTGGATCACATTATATATGTTTTTTAAAACTATCCTATGCTCATTATATCAACTGATATGTCTCCTTAAAAACTGAACATAGACCTAGGCTCTTGTGTTGAGGGAGCATAAACTTTGCAACAATCATAAATTACTAGCCATCACTGCCTGCTATTTTAGCAGTCCACAAGGCATCGGAGGAAGTTCGAGCCCTGTCGTTTTTGAGGTCTGTCACCTCTAATTGACCACATCTAGAGTGCAATGACGAAGGTGGATTTACCGGGTTTCCAAATGACCCTTTGTGTACTGTAGTGAGTACGGTTGGCCAACAACAAGAACACACCCTGTGCAGCGCAAAGGAGGAGTCTCCGACATGAGACTGGGAATGTAGATCATAGGGGATGAGAGATCGATGGTTTCCCTTTCCTGCAACATATCGACCGAGCTAGAGTTGTGATTCCATGTGATGAATCGGTGTGTCTAACCCATTAACACAGAGAAGCAGTTGGTCAAACTGTTGTAGAAAATGTGCCTTCCTTTAACAAGAAAAATAGGTTTAGGACATATTTTCGTCTCTATCTATATAAAGTCCAAGCTAGTTCTAACCATTCAAATACAAGAAGGAATAATACAAGGGAAAATATGGAATGTATATATTTATGAGTAGCCAATATATGAATATCAAATTTGAATACATATACATAGTGCTAATATATCATATAGCTCTTCATGTAATTCAAACTACGTGGTTGCTATATCAATTTGAAAGCTACAAGGATTCAAATTCCAATTCCCAACATACAGGACAAGATTGATACCAGGGCAACAATCCACACCTACCATTACTTTCCCCGTCACCGGAAATTCACTGCAGCAGCTTCGTTAAGTAGCTGACACACCATCGACAATCAAATATTTGGCCCCCAAATCAATGACAAGAGAGTCTCATTAGCGAATGACTCAAATTACTCTCCGGTGTGGTTATTAGTGGCATGGGAAGTTTCAATGTTGGATTAAACATTATCCCTCGATCTATTTCCTATGAACGACTTGATTCTCTCTATCAATTTTGTTTTTGTTTTTTGGAAGCAGTTACATTTGGTAGGATCCCATGATATCTACTCCATCGTCTTTACCAACCTCCACATTTAAAGGTAACATTTGTATCTTGGGTTTAGTTTAAGAGGTGGGGAAAACATTTTTTTATCATTTCCATTAGGGTTTAATTCTTGGGATATGGTAGGTTGTTGTGATAATGCTCTAAATAAATAATTGTTGAGATAGAGCAGAAGAAAAAATAAAGTGAATGGAGAATCATTTATAAGTTTGTGAGTTAAATTTGTTGACAATATTTGAAGGCATGATTGGAAAAAGATCTTTCTTCGAAGAATTAGTGTATTTATGCATATTTTCATATGTGATAAAATGGGTCGTCTTGAAGAGATATTAGAGAAAAACCAAAAAATCCTTGATGAACTAGTGAGGATATATGGTCCTTCAGGCAACCATGCCTCCACAGACCAAAATTATAGTCAAAGCAGGAGACCATTCTCAAAAAGGGTCCATGTCATTATGCAACAAAAGTAACCATGGGAGGTGAAGGAAGGACAAAGAAGAGGAGATAAGCTCTTCGCACTTGACTTCGAATTGCAACAAACAAAATCAGTCATATACCTTCATATGTTGGAGTAATTAGACATATGTATGTCCAATTTGGGACAAATATAATGGAATAAACACAGTTGGGCTCTCAAACCATCCATGCTTGCATTAATATAACCTAGACTTCGGGAACATCCTAATAAAGAGGTCAAGCTCACAATTTATTCTTGTATGAGCAAGGTCGTAGCTCCAAGATCACCATTAATTCCCTCCAATAATGATCTCATGACAGATATACTGTAGCTGATAGTAGAATCCATTCAGGGGTTGAACAACATCATGCTTCCTACATATCAGAAGCGATGTAGAATATTGAAACTCATGGCAGAGTTTAGTTTTGGCACATTCATGTTGAATATGGAATGCCACAAGTTGATCTTTCAGTTTCTCCAAAACTTTTATACCAGTATTACATCAACTCACTCAGACAATGTCAAAGAATGCATGAAAATTTTTGTGTCTATGTTCTTAAAAGGATATGCTGAGATATTCAGGCTAATAGGATCCAAATTACTGACCATTTGGAGGAAGGAACCAAAGGTATCACCAGCTGCCTATGGTCTAATTGAAAAATCGGTCAAGAAAAACATAAAATGGCTCAGCAATGTGTTGAATAGGAAGGAGTTGAGAAGGATTAATGGAGAAAGCAAGAACAAAATCTATAGCAAGAATGAACTAAGGAGGAGGGGACTATGCTTTATCTGCAAGGGACCTTGGGCACTTGACCATTCATGTCCTGATGATAAGGAGGCGACAAGGATGGAAAAATTAGAGGCTTCTTCAGATCATGGGGATTCATCCATAGATGGGTTCACTAGGTTTCAGGAGAGGGCCTATGAAGGATCTGAGTAGTCAAGTACAAATGGTGAGTAACGACACCATGATTTTCAGAGAAATTCGCAGGACGAGCTGATCAGTCAGCTTGACAAAGTATATGATGAAAGGAAGGAGTTAATTCCTCCCGATGATGTGGTAGTTGAGTCTATAAATACATCGAAGGACATCCATAAAGAGTATGGGCAATTAGGTATAGACAACAATCCACCAGTATATCCATGTTTGACAACTAGAGAGGATGGAAAAATTATCCTCACATGTAAAGAGGTCTAGGAATAATACAGTCAAGGACAATCAAATGGGGAGTTAGTAGTCATAAACTGATATGATGAGCAGGATCATGCAGGCTAGCATGACAAATATAGTATGCAGGATGTGTCATTTCTGAAGGGCCAGTCAAAGGTTCAAGTTGAAGCAGTGGTCGTGGGGCATCTGGTGCAGTCAAATATAGAAACATTCCACAGGGCACTAGAATTTTCAGTGAAATACTTTTGGAAAAGGATCATGCATTTCAAGATAGATCTTATGTTGTGAAGAAAAGAGTCTGGAAAATCTGAGACACTGTCTTACAGGAGAATAGAAAATTTGAGGAACTCATAGGGTTACGTGCCAAATCAACGACCAAGTTATCTAGTATTGAGGAATGACTCAAGTCCCTCACAAGGCAACAAGAGGAGTAAAATTGGGAGTTCTAGAGCATCCCTCTATAGGAATACATAGATAAGTCTTGGAACACCAACAACCCACCTTTATACATTGGGAAGAGCAGGGAAGATTTCTCTAAATGCATCATTCTGGGTAACCAAGTAGAGAATCATGAATTGAGCATCAAACAACATCAACATAGTATACTTGTAGATATTCATCTTTCCCCAAGTATGGATTGGTGAGAGATTATGAGTTGGTATTCTATTGATGGATTGATCCTTTGGAGGATACTCACAGCCAAGGGCATATTGCAGCTTGAGCCCTTTGGCGCAAGCACTGGTGGAAGGCTAAAATGGTACCGTAACCCACAGGTCCCAAGATTTAGGTGGCATTAGGATCGAGGAGAATCCATTGGGAGCAGAATTGCAAAAGGATTGTTTGGGATCCAGGTAAATCTATCGAGGGAGGATTGTTCAGAGGTTTGTTTTGGATCCAGGTATCAGAGGATCCATTTAGGACCATTCGACATTTAGGGATGGAACAGTACATCAGGTTGTACGGGATCACAGTATCAATGTACAAATGGTTCTATTTTGGATAGAAGTGGATCGCTTAAGGACATGAAATTATTCCCTTTCCTGATCTGGTCAAAGTGATCAGAATCATTCCATGGTAATTACGGTGGTATTTTCCCATGGTATCGGTCTATGGTATTTGTTGTGGGTTTTCGAGAGAAATAATAAAATAAGGTCTCCACAAAGTCCATGAAGCCTATAAAAGGGATACAAGCTAGGCATTTCGAATCATTTAGGTTTTATCTATCTTATTGTGTTTTGGTTGAGAACTTGGCGTGGCCAGTTCTAGCATTGATCTTGGGACAAAAACCATGCAGTGATGTTTGTGTGGTGGATCCATCTAGGATTCACAAGTGGGCTTCAGTTTCTTAGATTTTTCATTTTCAAGTACTTGTGCATGCCATTTGCAGGGTCTTATGGTCTAGGCATGTATTTTACTTTCAGCTAATAATATAAATAAAATCGTTGCATTTCTAGATCATGTTTGGGTTATGGTTCTTGATGAAAGTTTGTTTTAAATTAGAACACTAATATGTTCTAGATCTATCAAAATTTTGATTGTTTCGAATTTTACACAGGCTACCTAATCAGCATTCGGTACAGCTGACTAGGCCTACTGGTTGACATGGTCGACGAGGCTCATTGGGCCAATTGGGCCTCGCCACTTAGCCTAATTCTATTCGCGTTGTCATGGTTGAATTCTATTGGGTGGTTGGTGGCCACGTGGCCCAACTGGAGGCTGCCACGTGGTAGCATGAGGGCCACCAAAATTTTAGTTTAAGGTTTGAATGCACCTCTGCAGGAATCGATATTGTGACCTCACAACAAATAACACAACGTCTAACCAACCGGCCTATACTGGTCATTTGTTAACCATATGACCAAAACGTTATATAAACCTCATGTCGGCAGAGTTTTGGGTACGAGGCCAGGGCTTAGCCCTGGTCCCTCCATATAAACATAGCATTAGACAGTTGGCACAACTAGGGGCGGAGTGGAGGTGAAGCCCACCCAAATTTTTTAATTAAAAAAAATGATTTGACCATTGATTATATTAATTAAAAATACAAACTTTAGGACTTTCCACACATTTTAACGGTCCCACAGTTTGCGCCAAAAATGTGCCAAATTGTTGCTCCATTAGCGCAATTCTGGGTGAGATTGTATGATGGTTCCGGAACTTGGGGAATTTGGGGAATTTGTAGGGTGACTAGCAGCAAAGCTAGGGAAACTCATAACTTCTTCAGTTTTTGAGCAATTTTGGAGTAGAAATAGGTTAGACAAGCATTTATTTACAATTTTGAAGCTAATGGAATAGGTTTTGAAGCCATTGGAGCACTTTAAACTAATGTAACAACCATTTTTGAGCATAATGATATAGGGCCATGCCATTGGAAGATAGAACAAGGAGATGTAGCCGAAGAGTGGTGAACTCCTTCATCACTTGTTGTATTGTGGTTATTTTTATGGTGTATTTTTATATTGTTTCTACTATTTCATAGTTTAATTAAAGCTTTATGTGTGTAAAAATTTAACATTAAAGCTCATAAAAAATTAATTTACACTTGAAATTTATACAACCTCAAACACATTTAAATTAAGATCTCATACAAATCACCTTGGCATGGGAGAAACTATGGGTCTAGTTCAATGAGAAAGAGTGTTAACTTAGGGGTTGGGCACCTGGAGGAGTTGGGTAGCTCCTGGTGTTCCTGTCACACTGAGGAAAGTCAGTACGGTATTAAGTTATCAAATCAATTCCCTTAAGGTCATATATGATGTTGAGTCTTATGATAGTGACCCTCAGCGCATCTTTACCCTAGGAAAACCGGTGAATGTGGGTAAATGTGAGAGGAGGTGTTTAAAAGCTCTACTATGCATGTAAAATCTCAAAAAGAGATGGAGACGTCAATGGGATCATGGTTCCCAAGACTATTTAGTGGATTTAGCACATTTCCATGTAGAATTATAGTTTTCATTCCCACCAAACAATCAACCATTTCATAAAATTGCAGTTGAAATCTTTCATCCTAAGAAGAAGCACATTTTTTGTATCATTCCATTGAAAGAGGAATTTTCCAAGCAATGGTTTTATATGCCAATATAGATCAATTATGCAAAGATATTTATTTTTACCTCTCTTGTGTGTCAAGTGTCAAGAACTAATCAATAATAACCTCCAAGAGATGAGAATTCAAGTGATATTCTCATTGATTAATAGTTTCTTCCCATGCTTCTCTACTTTCCTATTTGACATCTAAAGTGGTTCACATGTGGTGGGGCCTAGTTGCAAACTAAGCATTGGATCTGGTTCAAGAACCACTTTGTGCAGACCTCCCACCTACTCCTCTACATGAGTGGGTTCGTTTCGTGGGAATTAGGAGGACAATAGAGAAGACTAGGATGAATTAAGGAAAATTCTTGTAAACACATCGATCAAGAGTCCAAAATACAACCAACTTCAAGGAGAAGTAAGCATGGAACCAATCAAACCAATCCAAGAGTATAGATAACCACAAAGAAAACAAGAACATGGACAACTTATAGGGGGGAGATAAACCCAATTGAGATCTCAAGAGGGAGAAATCTAATGCAAAACTAGAAACTGCCTTAGAAACAAGAAAAATGTTTGAGTGATGCATAATTTAAAGGGTCGAACATTACCTAAGGGAAAAAGAGCTTGGAGAAGTTACTCACTAAAAGGTACCTCATGCATGAAGGATCCCTTCAATTTATAAAGAAAAACAACACTTCCCAACCATAAAAACTAAACTAAGAGGTGAGAGAATTATACATTCACCTACCTTGAGAAAAACCTATAGGTGTAACCCAAATAACTTTCCTTTGTGACCAAAATTTAATCTTGAGACTAGTGTGTTCAGAGGGCAGTATGAGCAAGGCTAGGAGGGCCTAGGCCTTCTCTTAGGAAAAAAAATAGGGGAGAAACTAAGTAAAAAATAATATAATTGAGAACCCAAATGCCAACTTTCCAAAACCACATTTGTCTAGACCAAGGAGATAGAAAATCCCCACAAAACCAAAGACAAATAAACCATTTTCAATATTTTTATATCAACAAACATCATTAACTAATTCTCAAGAAACTCACACCAATCAATGTTAGGACAAAATAATCACTAAACAAAAATTAATCTAGAATATAACTACATAAAGGTGGTAAAATCCCAAGATAACACATCACATCATATCACCTTACACCCTCATCCTATACATGAGGTGATGGTGGGTTTCAATCCCCACCTTGTATCTCCCTTCCAACCCCATTCTAAATAAAATACATTTAAAATAATACAAAAGAATTTATAATTATAATTAAAAAACATATTAAAATTGATATATTATTGATAAATATTTAAAAAATATTATTTTGAGAAATATGTTGTCTATATATAAGTTAAAATAAGCTTATTTTAATTTTAAACTTTTAAATTTATTAAATTTAAGATTTTCAATTTTTAATAACAAATATTTTCAAATAATTTTAAAAACTAAATAAGTAAATAAAATAATTTATTTTTAAGAAAATCTAATTTAAAAAAAAAAAAAAATAGTATTATTACGAAATCCTATATTTTTATATTCGTACTATTTATAAATACAAATTTTTGTAATTTTATTATTTTAAATTTGAAGTAAATTAAATAATTTTTTTTGTCTAATTTATTTTCATATATCATTTTAAAATTTTTTTTGAAAAAAATAAAAGTATATAAAAAAAAACAGCCATGCATCCATCTCAATTCATCTTAATAATATTTAAATATCTAAAGGTATTTTTATAAGCAAGGCAACTTGGGGAATATCTAAAGGTATTTTATAACCAAGGCAACTTGGGGAATTATATCAAAGCAAGGAAGTAATATGGATAAAACAAGCATGATGCTAACTTTAGGAAAGAAATCACTCACAATTCAATCACTCAATTGTTTAAACATATGATACCTTCCAACTTTGTTTTGATGACGAGGCTATGAATATTTTAATGTTTACACCATAACATTATTTTTAACAAAGACGAGCAATTGATTTATAAAAGGGAAAATGAAGTAACATGGATCAAACAAGCGAAATGCTATCACTCTTGCTATAACAATGGAACGAAACAAACCATAAATTCAAACTTCTGGGATGAAGCCTTTTCCTCGGAATTATTTTAATATTATTTGTTAACACTTTATTATACATTGTATATTAAGTGCTTTAGGTTTTCTGGTATTATTTTTTTATAATTTTTGAAGAAAATTTTCAATTTCAAAAACCTAAAATAAAACTTATAGTTATTCATATTGTTATTGAAAATTTCTAAAATAAAACTTATATATAGTATATGTAATATATAGTTTCAAATAGTATTATTAAAGACCAACAAACTTAATATATATATATATATATATATATATATATATAAATATTTTTTTTTTCCTTTCAACAAAAATTAAACAAACCTAAAACAAAAAGACTGCTCACACATTTTTATTTTTATTTTTCAACAAAAATTAAACAAACCTAGAACACTAAGACTGCGCCATTTTAAACTTGTATGTGACACTATTTTACCGTTATAAAAGGCGAACCACCGCATGGCATCATGAAAAAAGGATTGGCGATACTAAATTACCAAAGTTTGAGTCATCTCTTCTACGCTGCCTCGGGAAAGTGACCAGCAAAGAACATATTGACTGAATCGGTGAATGTATTTACTGATTTAATAAAACTGTTGAAGCGGAATTATTTATGGAACCGATGATCTATCCAAAACCAAATACACATAACCATCCACGTCATCGCACACCACATATGTACACTCACTAAGGTGACATAACGTAATCAGTTCCGTGAGCAGACGGTAACATAGTTGGATCAAGATACTCTACGTTCAGCTAAAATATGACCTACCGACTACGACATATGGTAGGTTTCTCTTCACTTCCGTGTGTGCAATGTAATCATGGGTAGGTGGTGGTGTTTTTTTTTTTTTTCTCGCGAAGTAGAATACAGCTCAGGAGGTCAGGTAAGATTGATGGGACTTATAAAACCAATAGTGATATTTAGTTGGCATTTCGCTTAGCAATTAATCTTAGTATTTTGGATTTGTAAAGTAGGGTTATGTTTATTTGGATGGTAGATTTTAAACTAATAAAACTACAACAAATAAATAATTTTGTTTTCATTTTTCTAGATTTCAAAGTATTCTGAAAATCTATTTATTTATTTTAGTTATGCTTTTTTAATGAAGAAATAGATGTTGGAGTAGCTTTTAGAGTTACATAGTATTGTCTTGGTAGATCAGATTTCCATAGTCTTGCCTTAGAAAACTTGTAAAGTTTAAAATCTATTTATTTCAAATATGTTTTTTCTTTTCAATTAAAAAAACGCTTTTAAATGCAACTCTCAGATATACATAAATCTTTCCTGGATTAAACAACAAAAAAACTCTCCTAGATGCAAATCTCAGACATACATAATCCTACCCCGGATTAAACAACGAAACTTGAAAATAACAAACCTCAATGCATAACTCCACTTTGTTTTAGATATGCTTCTTATCATGAAACATAAAGAGTAAACCATCAAAAGTATTTTGAAGAAGATTGAATAATTTGTTTTTAACAACAGGCTAGTAAACTTTTATTTCACTCGAAAATTTTGAAGACAGACAAACACCAACGGCCTTATTTTATAAATAAGCAAAACAGAAGCGAGAATTAGCTCTATCATACAGCCAATGGCGGTTTCATATGGAATATTTTCTAATTTATACAACACGTACTCCATTTAAATTGAATCAGAGCTTGACTTTCGATCTAAAAAAATAAAGCCCGTAGTTTACCAATCTTATTGCAAATGATAATTTTCCCTTGCAGAAATTTAAAGAAGCAGTGTAACATATATAACTACAACTTTATAAGTAGTGGAATGAAAATCCAAATACTGTTTCATAAATGATAAGAGTAATCGTCTTCAGTATAAGCAAAACCTAGCCAACTTATTGTCCCATTCGTTTCAAAGATTTGTTTGTGGTGAGAAAATCTTTCAACGAGTGGACAGATCTGAAATTTGAATACTGATTTCTAATGTTTAAAAAGGTCATAAATCCATTCTAGCAACCTTGAGCCCAGTAATCACACAAAAGTATCATCTCAAAGCAATGAACCTTGTGTAAATCATTTGAAGGCATCATCTCAATATGATAGGATAACAAAATAATATCATTTTTTCTCATTATTTTCCTTCATCCTAAAAGATTGAATATTTGAGAAATACATAATGTCTACATTCTGTGTTTAATACTGTGCAGAATTATAATCTTCACCGCCTCTATAGTATCCACGAATAAAGTTTTCGCCACCTCTGTAAACGTAATTTCTAAGACAATAACTGTCTAGCTTTATTTCCCACAAAGCTTCAAAAGTTTTTTAATAAATACAAAATATTTGGAATCTTTTGAACAGTGCCATGATACATGTCCTGTGAGTTACTTTTACTTGATTATATAAAAGGATGCAGCAAATCAACTTTATGAAGTACATGATATCGAGCATGTTTGAATCCTTCTTTCCAGCATTGATTTGAAGTCTTTTCAGAATAATTGAAAACCCAATCAATCTGCGGGGTATACTTTGAGAAAGGATTCATGATTGGACAAATTTAGATATAGATTACAGTGTTATGAACCAACAATTAAAATTCAGAATAAAAAGTAATCTTCCAAATTCCATTCCATTTAATATAACCATACAATATAAGTATGGAAAAAAATGTATATTTCAGGACATCGTGCACAGGCTACCTTCTACTTTTGACTGGAGTGTGATGTAACCAAGTAAATATATATGTTTTAATATTTTCGGAAAGCCTCAAATTCCTGCAGATATACATGCGAGAACATCTCCAGGTTTTTTCTATATTTTCTGAAAGCTTAAATCACATGCAAGATCAGGACATGTTTGCATGTATTCTTTTCATAGAATTTGAACTTTGGAGTCTGCATATGTTATTCCTTCATAAATAGTTTCTCTTCATGTGGCTTTAAAAAGTATCAATAGATGATTTGACATTATAACACCGGCCAAAGCATATTACATCGTTTATTACAACAAAGATATAAAAACACATCAAATCACCACAAGCAAGCACGATATTCAAACAGGAAATGAATATTTCTATATAAACAGTCTTGAATACATGATTTGACATTAACCACATTACATCTTTTATTGGGGCAATGTTATACCTATACGGAAAGCACAAACACCAATGTTTAAACGAGAAATGAATACCTATATGGAGCAATAATGATCATTCCAAAGAGAAATTTATACTTTCATGGGCGGTTGTTGTTGTTGTTTTTTTTTTAAATAATAAGTCCACTGTATCAGGCGTATACGTCCATGTAAACATGCAGGGTTTTAGCAGAGTTATGTTATATATATAAATTCAAAAACATAATCTTTCTAAAACTAGTCAAATATTTGTTTATAAAAAAATATAAATAAGTGAAATATTTGTATATAATTTTAAATTTGCTTCTATTTTGATAAGAGCTTTTTTTTTGGGGGGTGGGGGGGAGTGAGGAAATAAGTTAAGGACTTAAGATTAAGAAACATCTACAATGAGTGAAATTCAGTTTTTTTGGGGGACTATTGACTCAGAAATTTTATGCCGTATGGTTTTGCTTAACTAATATATATAAATTAGGGCCAATAATAACCAGTGATAGTTGGCTTTACTATTAGTTTGACAGTAAAGTTAAAATAGGTTTTCTTACTATGTAAAGAAATATTTGTATATATGATAATTATAGTATAACATAAACATAATTAATCATTGTTGACATAATTACTAAGAATTAATCAAATTTTTAAATTTTTATTATAAAAATTTAATATTTCAGTTTTCTAAAATCATAATAGAAAACCATAATATTTATACTCATAATTATTAAGTGAAATATTTGTATGTAAAAAAATTATTTAATAGTTTTGAATAAATAATAATTGATGATTTATTTTAAAAGAATTAAATTAACCTTTTAAGTTTTAGTATTTAAATTTCATAAAGACATTATGAAAATCAATCTTTATGATCATATTTATTTTTTAAGAAGTTAAATAGTAAATACAATTTCTATATAGATGATACCAAACTAATCATTTTGTTTTATCATTTAGCTTTTATATTTAAAAAAGAAATAGATATAATTTTTCTAATTCATTTAATTGTTTATGATTATTATTAGTACCTTTCTAAAATCAACTTAGATTTTAGAGTTATTTATTTTAGCAATTTCATTCTTTGTTATATAAGTTATAATAAAAGTTATTTTTTATCTTCTAAATTAACTTGAATAATAACTTTATTCTCCAATGTTTTCTTCAAATATTAAGAGTGTATTGCCACACTCCATTTAGCATAAGTGATTCTTACTAGAATTAATTATAATCCAAGAACAAAAGAGCTCTTATCCTTCATCTTAACTATATGATGTTTGTACATTAGATTCAAGGACTACCAACCAAAACAAAAAAGCTCTTATCCTACTTCTTAACTATATGTGGCTTGTACATTAAATTCAAGGATTAGCAACCTATTGCCGCAATATCTTTAGAGTGAGTGATGTTTATTGGAGTTATAATCCAAGCTAAAAGACCTCTTATCCTTCATCTTAACTATATTTATCCTTATATATTGAATTAAAGGATTAACAACCTATTTCCACATTCCCTTTGGTATTAGGGATGTTTACTAGAATTATAATCCAAAGTAAAAAACCTCTTATCCTTCATCTTAACTATATTATGCCTATACAATAAGTAACTAGTCATACTCTTAAGAAGAAGAATATTAGAATGGTGATTTTCTTTTAATTTTGAGATTATCAATCATAAAAAGACTTTGGTTTTAGTTTATACTTTCTCCAATGAAAGAAATATGATAATGAAGTGTTTTCTAAAGCTCACCATTCTTTATTAATCATTTTCTTACCATTACATTTTTAATTGATCTATTTCAATTTTTATCATTACACCATTACATTTCTAATGGTTTTATGATGAAAGTCAATAACTTGTAAGAACACTAAAACCAAAAACATTCAACTATAGTAAAGGTTGTTTAAAAAAAAAGATTAATCCAAATCATAAACATATAAATAAATGATAATAATATAATATAATATAATACTAATAAGAAAAAATATATATTAAAACATAAATGAAAGTTATTTAGAATAATGTTTCCCAAAATATATAATAATAAATATGATGAATGATCTCTAAAACAATATTTACTAGAAGGTGATCCAAACTATGGACATACCTATAAACAAAATATAATAATATTAATAATAAAATTAACTTAAAAAAAAGAGGCTATTTTAGAAATTTAACAAAAACAAAGTTAAAAATATAAATTATTCAAAATAAATAAATAAATAAATCAAGAAAAATTACATATTTTCAATAATATCTAACATATATGTAAATATTATTTTTCAAGGAAATTGTTATGAGATTATCTAGTAGAATTAGTTTATATGATTTTTTTTCACGAAGTACAGCATGCTTCCCTAATAAAACTAGTTTATATAAAAAAAATTCACCAAAGCAGAACATGTCTCCCTAGTAGAACATATAGTTTATATGGATTTTTTCACCAAATAAAACATCCCTGTGAAAATTCGAAACTACCACGCCATAACCACAATATTTGTCTTTCCCACTAGAACTCAAATCCTTTAACAACATATAAACAATAATAATAATAATAATAATAATATATATTAATTTAGAAAAATGATCTTATTGTTATTAATAATATTTTTTTATTAACTTGATATTATATATATCCAAGCGTTATTTCCCTAGTTTGTAGAATTCCTTTTAACTTTTAATCATAAAAATAATTTAGAATTCCAAAATTTTATATTAAATTTATTTAATTATTTATTTTTTAATAAAATAAAACGTTTTTAATTTAAAAGTATATATATATATATATATAATGGTAATATAAGATTATAATCATAAGAGTAATTATATGGTGACAATATACTTTAATAAAATATTTAAAGATCACTGGTTTGAAATTCTATAAGCAAAACTTCAGTTATGCTAAAGGTTGATTTGGCCAACCCCACATTACACAAGTAATTTTGAAAGCTTAATGATAACTAGTCCAACCAACATTCAAACTAACTCGATTATCATAACCTAACAAACCAAAATAAAAAATAAAAATAATATCTTAACTTAAAATTAATTTTAATTAGATGATAAAATACTTTTGTTATGAAGATTTCATCATTTCCATTTCTTAAAACTTTCTCTTTTTAAAGATTTTTCTTGTTAATTTTAGAAGTTTACAGAGTTTCATTTTCTTCAATTATGTATTTAAAAAAAAAAAAAGTATTTTAAATTAATTTCTTGATCAAATACAATTACACTATTATATAAAAAACTTTATATTTATTTACTAGTTTTTCATTAAAAAAAAAAATACAAATAAAGTATAATTATTCAAATGGAATAGTAATCACCACTAGTGTCTAACTCATAATAAACATTTTTATTTTTTGACTGCTTAAACGTTAAATCCAAAATAATATTTTGTTCTTATGTTTCCATTATAATAATGGTATCTAAATTTGAGATGTAGATATTTTATGATAACGTTTTAAAACGTTTGTATAAATATAAATATTTGTAAGTATTTTGACAAGAGAGAGTTGGTGAACACTGTAAATTTGAGTATAGTCATAATTTATTGGTTTGATATAACTATTGAGCATAATTTTTTTGGGTGCTTTATGGTTGAAGCTTGATATTTATGGGAATTGAATTTGAGTGGGTCTAATGGTTAAGAGCATGTGTTTCTTTCTAAGTGATTATATGGAGGTAGAGTATGTATGTTTTAATAATTTAGTAGTCAAAATGGCTGGGTGAACGTGGGTTCCTTGTCCCATAAACAAGGTCTCATGCACCAATTTAGTCTATAGCTTGACAGCTATATTAAAACTAGATAATAATAATAATAATAATCCAATTAGCTAATAAAAATTTAACTTTTAGCAACCAAACAAATTCCTCTAGTTTTACCTTCCAATTCAACTCCTTTCAATTTAGTTTTCCATCTACTTTTATGATATATTAATACTAATTAAATTAATTTTATTACAATATATCTTCAAAATTATATTTTTAATGTGTTCTAAATTATCTTTATATCAACATCCAAAGTAACAAACATTACCCCTCAGTACAGTCTCCACTCGGTAACTTAACAATTTTATGGAGAGCATCATCTAACGGTTTCGTAAGATCCTTCAATGGATAGGGATCCTCATAATCTGTGTCCTGACTTCCTCCCACAGCAATCTCAATAACCATACAGGTACTATAAGCAGATCACAATGTAGTCGTAAGTGGGTGTTCAATTACACAACGGGGAGAGATCTATTCAATAGGGAATATCAGGCAATCCGCTAACTAGGAAAATAAATCGAACAAATATGCGCCTCAATGTATAGTTCTCCGCTTTTATCACAGAACGCTACCTGTAATTTAATCTGCCCATTGCTACAAGTGTGTGCTGGCAAGCCGAAGGCCATTACAGCCTTACACACTTTTTCGGTTTTGTGTTTTTACCGACCAGTTCAACTGTGGCTTGCAACTGGCTTTATTTCAGTGTAATCTGATAACCCTTTTCTATTCATAGATGTATATAATATTGTCCTTCCACTAGTCTTTTAATTCTACGCGTACACTCTCCGCTCGGCTTCCATATGCACTCACCTCCTTTAACCACGCTTAGACATATACATGCATAAAAAGACTTTAGCCACGACCGGTTAACGTTGGATGCACGCTAACCACTTGAGCTTGTGCTCATTGTTGCAGATTTTATATATCCAATAGGGATGAATAAAGTCGATTGTAGAATTTGTTTCGTGTCTTTTAAATTATCTCCATTGTCCATTATCCCCACCCTAAGGGAAAATCAATATGAGGGTTCTTTTGTGTTTTTCTTCTTTGAAATTTTGTTATCAGTATTTGTTTGTTATTTGAAATGTAGTTTTGAATATATAGTTTAGTGTTTTAAATTGTTTTGGACATTCAATAACTCAAATCTGTCATTTAAACCATTTGTTAATTGAATTTCAAATAAAATTATATAAATATTAATAACTCCTTTATAATATATATTTAACAATATTTAAAAATATAACATTACTCTTCAATTGACTAAAATTTCCATAATGTTCTTGTAATGTAATATTATAGTTGTCTAAATTTTTTATGTTTTGATATTTCTAATATATTTTTTTTTGGATTTTTTTAAAAATTGATCAAAAATTTGTTCCAATTATAAATTTGAGTTGCTTAATTTGCTTAATCTACAAAATTTGAGTAGTCTAAAGCATTTTTCCTATAAAAAGATATTTTAAATAGCAAAAAAATCACACTAGCACCCAAAATTGTATTATGAAACAAATAAAAA
Organism: Pinus albicaulis; assembly: GCA_034641835.2. Classification (NCBI taxonomy): domain Eukaryota; kingdom Viridiplantae; phylum Streptophyta; class Pinopsida; order Pinales; family Pinaceae; genus Pinus; species Pinus albicaulis. The sequence continues at coordinate 966,352,301 of CM076582.1, read as the reverse complement.
ATATATCAAATAGTTAAGATACACTTTATTAGTTAATAATTTTATTAAGAAAGAATATTGTATATTTTCATAAAATTGAAAAGAAAAAAGTAAAAAAAAATAATCATATTGATATAGTTTTAATATAGAGTGTTTACCTTCTTATAAAGAATTATCAATAGCTCGTAGACAATATAAATGGGGATGGCCATGTTATAAAGTATTATGTAGATTATGAGATTTGAGATTCAAATTTTAGATTAATTTATATGTTGGTGAAAAAGTCATACATAAGCACAAAAATGTTATAATCATAGTGATAAGAAAGTGAATACAAAACTTCTTCACTTGGGTATTCCTCTAGATAGTTAAAAAAATTAATAAAAAAGAACCATCAAATTATTAGACTAATTTAATTTCTTATTTTACTTAGTTTAATCCATTTTAATAAAATTTACTTACTTTATTTTTATCTTATACTTTTTCTATATAATACTATTTTATGTGATTGAAATTTTGTAAGATTTCATAATTTTAATTTAATTATCAATAATTATTAAGTAAATGGTAATGATTCAACCTAGTGGGAATATTATATAATATTCATATTAGTATACATAAATTAATGGTTGAAATTTATTTTGAAAGTAGTTATGTCCTTTTAATGAAATTGATTAATTAAAAAAATAGTTGTATAGACAACTAACATATAAAGTGAGTTATAGTTTTTTTGGTATGTGGTATTGATAAACCATGCTATTGACCCATGTATTGTAACAAATACTCTTAATAAATTATGAATCCCCATGATAAGTGGGGGATAAAGTTCCATTGTTAATAATCTTGTTCCATGCTTTTTTAAATGTCTATGTGTTTAGCTTATATATTAATTCATTTATAAAAAGAATTAGTATATAAGTTAAACACATATAAATTATAGAAAAATGGAACAATGTTCTTAATCATGGACATTTACCCCTACTTTACCATGGAGATTTATATATATATATATAGACTCTGTTACAATAGCATAAGTCAATTCCATGACTTATAAATACCACACAGCCAAAAAACATTAACTCACTTCATATGATAATTGTTCATATGACATTTTTTTTAATTAACCAATTTAATTAAAAAGAAGAGAAAGACATAACTACTTTGGATATAAATCTGAAACATTTTAGTGCATGTTAAATCTCTACCATCCACTTAGGAGTGATTAATAATTAAATTAAAATTTTAATAACTCTATTCAACCTAATTAATAGTAATTTAAAATAAAATTACAATTTAATTACATTTTATAATTTTTTTTTTAATTTTAACAAACTTAAAATGTAACAATATAAAATAAATTTAAAAAATACCAAAAAATATCATTAAAAAAATTATAAACTTAACTAAATTATAATTTTTCTTTAAACTACTATTATTATAAATTAATTAATATAAATAAAAAATTACACATTTTAATACTTAGCTAACAAAATATAATAAAATAAAAACAAACATATATATATATATATATATATATATATATATATATATATATATATATAATTTAAAATCTATTAAATTATAAAATATTGCTAGATTTAAAGTTTTTGTAATTCATAATTTAGATAAATATTTTAAAAATTAATCATATAATTTCTTTTTGGATTAATTACATCATTAAAATTTGATCAAATTAATTAATCCAAAAAAACATTTATCTAATCGAAAGATCACAAAAAAAAATCTCAAATCTAACACTAAAAATATTATTTTAAACTACACACCTCTGCTATATATAAATATAAACGTGGACCAAACCCGATTCAAAAACCCTAGCCTCTTCCCTATTATCGTTATTGACATATATATTTCCTCAATGTCAATATTATTCAACGTCTACGCCCGCTTTGAAGCTCGTTAAGAATTCGGGACGATCTTTCATTTATTTCATACAAGGTTCAGATGTGATATAGATCAGTTGAAGCTTCGTTACACTTAACTGAAATTTAATAGAATCTCTGCATTAGACGCTTTACGATAATTCTAAGATACAGGATTCGTTTGCAGCACATGATTAAGGCAACTAAAAGTTGCAATAAGTGGCATCTAACCTGTTTCCAAGATCGATAACGGGTTTTCGTTTACCTGAGACTGAGAGATAAGCTTGAAGGGGAAACCTAAGTGTCTAACAGAATCTTCACAGAAGGAAATATGAGGCCGATGATCGGAATTCGTACGAGCAAGTAGTACCGGGGTTTCAGAGCTCTAGCAGGGCGCTCGGGTTTTCCATACTGTTACGACTGTACGTAAATGCACGTGAATTCGCCATCATCGTACTAAATGCCGTGACCCTAAGCACAAGATATAAGAAATGCAAAAGTAATAATGAAATTTTGAGTATATATGGCTATTATTAAGCATTTGCATGTGGTATTTATTGATGGCATTATAACCTCTACTCTATACTGGGTGATGCATCATTATCCGCTTGCTGTATTGATGACAAATATATTCTGTGCTATATACAGTGTGATTCAGTATATATGCCATCATAGATTGCATTCAGTGCAGCATTACGGTTGAGTGCTGATTTGATTGTAACCCAGAATAATTTCGAACTTGGAAATGGTGAAGTACGAGCGAGAATGAAAGAATATTCATGCAATATAGGCTTATAGGTGTTTTTTATCAGATTTTCCTACAGTTTTGTAACATCAAGAATCCAAAACAGGAAAGCAAACTCCTAGACTGGTCATCATTCCCTTGATTTATACAGCTATCTATTTGATACGGTCATCAAATTTTATGCTGGTGAGATAATCCAGGCAGAATGTGTTAAAATAGTTAATTAATTCCGGATGAAGAGTAGACAGCCGAGTAAGACAATCGTTAAGTAAGGGTTGAGCGTTCAGGAAGTGGAGTTATGTAAGAGATGAATTTGGTAACTGTTTGTATATCAATTTTGTTAAAGGATAAATACCTTTTATTCAGTTCACTGTTTTCAAGGAGTTATTGAAACTCATATAATAAAAAAAAAATCACATATTATATTATTGTGTGTGAATTATTTATGTTATTTGTTACTTTACTCTTACCTATCAAAACAGAATGGCCAATAAATATTTGCAGAGTCAATGGTGAGTTGATTATAAGGAAGGGAAGTGCGTATAAAAAATATTAAAGAAAAAATAGTGTCTGCAATGCAATGCAATTTAATGTTGCACATTGAACAGTCATCATCTAGAAGTAGACATAATTGAGATATTCAGGCCTTCCTGGCTTTTTCATTACCATTGCATTTGTTTTGTGAATTTAAACTGACTGTCGATAAGATGAATCCAATAGGTATAAAGAGCTTACCTAGGAATTCTAGCGTACAATATTTTATCCCGGAAGTTGAAGGCGCGCTGGCCCGCCAAAACCACTTCCCCGTTCGATGGAGTACTGCAACATTGTATCGTCTGCGCGGCTTCATGAGGCATCCCATGATTTCGCGGGCGATTGACTAACGTCGGTTCTAATAGATGTAAGATTTTCTCCATGATTGCTGTAACTTTCCATTCCCGAGCAGATATTGAGAAGACTAGACCTTCCCATGCAGCTTCCTTCAGTGGTTGCAGTTATCATGGGATTTATCCCACCCACGCCTAGGAAATCCCTTGTTAACCCATCAGTGCCATCGTCAGTTCGTGCATTGAGATTTCTCATGGTTGCTGAGATTAATGGATGGGCTCCTTGCATAACTGATTGTTGTGAGCTGCGTCCAATGGTTCCCATATTTTCCCCAAATGTGGAGTTGTGAATGGTGTTGAAGTCTCTTTCATATAGGGATCCCATAAACCCTTCGGACAAAGAGCTTATCACCTGTTGAAAGGCTGCATTTTCGGAAAATCTGGTGTTTCCTGCAGTGAAAGAGTTGCTCTGTGCGGTAACCTCTGGATGACCTTTCAATAGGGCGTGACTAGAGTGAACAAAACTTGGTGCCATTCCCGACATTTGATCTTCTCGTTGTTTTTCTTGTGATGATCCTTGCCAGCATAATCCTAACCCAAAAGGGGTTGAGTCTGAACCACACCCTCTTAGCAATGATGTAGTACTGACCGTTGCACCCATTTGCGCTGCTTTTTGAAGCAAAGCCGTAGCTGACATTTGAGCAGTGGCAGTGCTACTGTTGCTATGTTGGCCATACAAGTAAGGCATGCCAGGAAGGCTGTCAATTTGGTTGCCATTGGTGTTTCCTGATGAACTGCTTGTCAACCCAGCGGATCCTCGATCGGTCCAGTCTGTGCCCCTCGGTCCAAAATCCGTAGCGCCAGTCACAGAACTTCGCTCTATATTTCCAGAAGAAGTCATAGCTTGGGCCTGACCAGATCCTGATGCGAAAAGCATGGAATAAAGGTTGCCACTCCCGGTATTTGACGATGTCAACAAACCAGACAAAGGTTTCTGTCCTTGAGAGTAATCATATTTCGACGGAGGCGGCATAACTTGAAGCATGCTTTTCGGCGACTGTGCATCAAGAAATTCAGAGGCAGCAGCAGCTGCTTCCATTGTATTGACTTGGGAATGACCGCCTTGAGGACCCGGGCCTGGGGCCAACCACAACGGCAGCCTCGGTCTTATTGCTCCAGCTGCATTGCTGCTCGGTGGTTCAGAGCTCTCTGAAATGCCCAAACGAGAAGAGATTGTGCTGTGCAAGCTCTGTGGTAATTCTTTGACCAAGTGATGAGAGGAATTAGATGTCCCCATCACAGGCAGAGGAGCACCTCGTTGGCCTAGAGAATCGCTGCTGTGAACGCCTAGCAGCTGACCATGACCACCTAATGTTATTCCACCCGAAACTCTTGCGCTCTCCTCAGCCAAGGCATCGCAGAAGGCGCGGTGGGTTATGAAGCTGTCCCTCCTGTGCATAGAACATGTCATATTGCATAGACTTAGCCTTCAGAGATTCTTCTGTCTAAGAACAATTCAAACGATTTTAACGTTCATAATCCTTCAATCAAATCCAACTTTTCTGATTTCAATCTATCAATAACTCATTTCTCTATATCTACAATATTTCAATCAACAAGTATTACTGAGAATTCCAGCACAAATTTTCAAGTCTAACAGCTGCAGCCGTTGAATAGTTTATTAACAGCATCCCTTATGGACCATTCCTCTGTATCTAATCAACTGAACTTCGAAACCAACTTTTACCTAGAGAATACCTGAAAGAATTACTCACTGAAAGTTTGACTTGGTTGGAAAATAATGAAAATTTGGGTGACTTGGTTGGAAAATAATGAAAATTTGGGAGACCTAGGGTGTCTCTAGGTGGCTGCCAAGGGGTAAAATGTAAGAGATAAAAAGATAGGATATTTTATATTCATACGAGCTATTGGAAGATGCTGCAAGATGGGTTTATCAGACTCTTGTAAGGGCACAAGATAGATATATCACATGATGCCACAAGCTAAACGTACCAGACTGATTATTCACCGCTATCAATATTTGTGGAGTTACAGAAATATTGGTGGGTTATCCATATTTGTGAAACTACACAAATATTGGTTGGTGATTAATATTTGTGGAGCTAGTTATTAATATTTGTAAAGCTATATCTTCATTAACACATTGAGAGTTTATATGCTAGCTATTAAATTTACCAAGTACAAAATCAAAAAAATTTCAATACCATATACTACCGCTATAGCTCCTCAATAATGGTAGCAGATTATTGACACACCCATCAAACAATACTTCCACAAAAGAAGAGATATACCTGGAGAAGAGAGTTCCGCAGTCGCATCTATACTCCCGCGTACCACAAGTCTTGGAATGCGCTTTCCAATCCGACTGAACAGCATATTTTTTGGAGCATTTCTCACATTTCCATTTCTTCTCTCCGTGTTTTCGACAAAAATGTTTCTTGATACCAGTTAAGTCACCCAGAGCTCTAGTGGGATCATGATGAACGCAGGTATTTTCCGGACAGATGTAGACTCTCTTCCTGATTTCCTTGTTCGTTCGTTGTCGGAGCTTCCATGGAAGATTGTGGCCGCGTCTGTGAAGCTGCAAATTTTGATCTCGTTGAAATCCTTTGTTGCAAATTTCGCACACAAATCTGTTCGTAGCCATCAGAGTCTTCGGCGATAGAGCAATAACTTCCGCATCCGGGTCTGCAAGTTCACAAATTTCATTAAAAAGAAGAAAAAATTACCACTCTAAATCCAAACATCCGCCTACAATTTGCCATATTAATTCCTCCCTAAAGCAAAGGTGTCCTTTCTAGCAATAAAACTAGGCAAACTCTTAAACTCAAGTATCTTAGATCTGAGCATATTTCTTCAATTCTTGTTCTGCAGTGAAACTATATAAAGACCTATATGTAGGTGTAAAACTAAATTGAATTCAAATCTAGAGTATGTTGTATGGTGGAATGCTTTGCTTCTAATCCTCTGCAACTTGCAAGCAACTTTATGAGCCAAGCAGTTGTTAAGAAGAAGACGCAAGATATAGGGTTATGCTTGCCTGGATTGCCTGGCAAATTTCTCTTTCTCTTCACAGGAGGCCCTTGTACACCACTGCTGGGGCCGGCATTGGAAGCCAATTGCTGCTGCACGGAGTTACCATCCGCTCTGTTACTAGAGGAAACGCTAGCTTCCACAGACGGAGATGCCAAGCTAGACATTGTTACACACCGTCAGGGAAGGGTTTACCAGAGTGTAGTTTATAGGAGAAATGAAGGGGCCTTATCTAGGGATGTGGCAAAAATAATAATCAGTAGGACCAAGAAGCGTTGAATGCTCCCAATCCATGTCTCTCACCCGTACATCTCATCCCTAATCTTGCTGCCCATGAGCAATGACTTGCAAGCTATCAAACCTGTCCGACCACATTCTGGGCCACAGAGATCCCTATGGCTGTCTGATCAGGATAGGACTGGATGATGATTTTTCCTACTAGTCTGCAAGGGTTCCGTTCTCTGTACATCCCTCGGTGTTAACTATTTAGTCCAACTTGGGGTTGCTGCAGCGGAACTTGAGAGATTGACTATATCTTTGCTGGCTCGCGATGATGATTATGATGATCTTGTTGCCTTCATTGCTCTACTCAAATCTGAGCCCCTTTGTAGCTCTGCCGTTTCAATAATGATGGCTCCACTCCCTCCCCTAGATTTGCTGCCAAGGCTGGCTCCTTTCCCAAGTGAAAGACAACTTATTCAGTGGTAAATTAACTCTTGGGAATATCAGACTGTCGGCGTTGATTCCGTGCTGTATATGTAATAATGTGCTAAAGTCCATAATCTGTCTGAGAATTTTTAGAACCAGCTACAGTCATGAGCGCCAAAAACAAATGTAAAACACTTAACGACCTCCGGCTTGGGTTGCGGAATACCAAAATCCCTCGCACCGGCGCCACCTCAATCTCAATATCCTCCCTAACGGTTATTTCCTCGGCCACATCAAACGGATCGAAAATCGTCCCCTCAATACCATCGGTTATTAAACTTCCCCTGCTTTTTACCATATCATTAATTTTTCATCCGCCTAGAACAGCTCTCAAGAATACATAGTCCTGACCAGAGGTTTCCACATATCCCTGTATTCACCCAGGGCTTCTGTTGCTTATTTGCCTGGGATCTCCACCCTCTGAACCACAACCTCTCCTCGCTCAGACCAGGATTTTACCCTAATGTCCTCTGCATCATCAGATCAATGGAAAATTCCCCAAAACCCCCCATAACATATCCCGCGCAGATATCACCACTTCCTCAAGCAAAACTACTAGGAAGAATAAATTCGTACGACTGTAGAGTATGGGAAAGAAGAAAACCTAAATAAAATAATGAGAAAGATCAATCTTGAGCATACGAAGCTACGTTGAAGGTCGACCGAGATAGCGAAAGAAGAATCATTTGCCATCACCCACCTATAAAATAACTAATAACATTAAAAAAACTAAAAAAAAAAAAATCTAATGACAAGGCGCTGCTTTGTCTTTTCTTCTGTATCTTCTTGCCTTTCCCAAAAATAAAGAGAATATTTTAGCAGCCCCAGTAATTGTAATTGAATATGATTATGATCTTACTTAGTCCTTGTGTAAAAGGCGAGGCAACCTTTCCACAGGAATGATTCATCTATCTATAACCAGTATGATTGTTTAATTGATTGACCTGCAAATTTTTAAGAGGCGGCCACAAAGCACTAAAGCCCTAATTCTGGGTCCTATTAGGCCATCCACTAAAATTGACCCAAACCCAAAAAAATTTAAAAAAAATGTTCAGCAAAAGTAAAAACTAAAAGGTCACCCACACATATCTGGTGGGGTAGTGCGGTGGGGCAATAATGGCTAGGCTAAGTACCTTTCCTTGCCTCCCTCGTACCTGTGACTATGTACAGAGAAATAATTAAAAAATGCAAGAAGTTTAAACATAACAAGGCCTTGTGCTTTGGCTTAGAATACCCAACCCTGCCAGAAACCCCATGGCAGGCAGCGGGGATGTCTGCTCTGCTCTCGATTACAGTCCAGAAAATTATTTAGATAGTGATCGCAAACTTCAAATCCCAAACTCTCTTAAGACTACGCCCTGCACTCGGGATGACAAATTTTTTGTTTGATAATTATTTTGGATGTATACAGATGATGACAGGTGTATACACAGTGGAGCATAGTTGAGGAATATTTATCTGAAATGGTCAGAATGGTTTTGAATAAGATATAGTTATCTGTAACAGGACGCATATGCTCATGCTTACATGATACAGTGACAAACTGCTGCCTGAGACCGCTGGCCTCCCCCTGTCTGCCTTCTCGGGGACTGAATAGTAATAGAACAAAATTTTTAAAATAAGAAGATCAACTGGATAAAAGCACCATGAAGGAGGATTTAAAATGTTAATATTTGATCTGGTTAAAAATGTCCTGTCCCATTCTATTCTACAAGCGCGTTGTCGTCAGCCCCCTTTTGTGGATCAATCTTTCACTATCATTCCTGTTTCCTAACAACCCAAGCGAGGATCCTTGCGTAATACCCATCCTACATTGCCTATCACTATTGGTTTTCTTAACGTCATCAAAACACAATTTCAACCTAACCCTAATTTTCCCAAACCCTACCTCTCAGATCAACCTACTCCACTGTGAACGATAGACTACTGCGATGGGATTCATTATGTGGGATGCAATACACGTCACACCGAGGAGATTTCACAGCTTTCTTTCGTTCGATATCCGACTGTGGGTGGAGTCCCCACATTGTCGGAGTCAGGAGAGAATTCCCGCTATTATTGTGGTCACCCCTTTGCTTGGATTAGAGGCCACTGAGGCTCGGACATCGACACAACCGCAATAACGTGAAATATACAGAAGGGGAATAACATGGTCCTCCCTTTTATTGGAAATCCACAAAGCATTAACTTTTATCACATCTTGAGGTTGGGTTAAGATCATCTAAATGAAAGAGTGCCATGGCATTCATTTTCTTCTCTTAACCTTTGAGCTCAACCGTCCTTGGTCTCACCTCAACTACAATATAATATGAGTTTTTTTAATGATAGATAGAGTTACTATATGAAACATAAAACAGATCACACATTCACACATTGTTATTTCGGAAATCTCTAACAATACAATATAGTATTTAATATATTTTTTGAACCAACATCTTTTGAACCAATATCTAGTATTGCCAATTTCATACACAACTCCGCACATGATGTGTCTTCTCACTTTAGGAACAAATTACCAATCAACATTTTTTGAGATCCCTTCTTACTTTGTTTCTATATTTCTGTATTGAATTGGTCATTTTCCACTTACTATGGGTTATGCCAATGGCCTATAACATCTCATTAGATAAATTCCTTTGTTTATTTAGCATGGCCAAATCATCTAGGTTAAACATTATTTTCATAGATGGAATATCACTTTAAGGTATATAAATTAGGTATTAAATTCTATATGAGGTTTATTGAGTGGTATTATATTAATACAAATTCTCTTTATGCTTGCATGTACTTACTTGTAATCTATTTAAATACTATTTGTATGTACTTGTAATTTATTTAAGTACTTTTGATGTTGGAGGGTTATAAATGATATTTGTTTGGGTATGGTTTGAGTAGGTTCATGTGGAATACTTATGGCTTGAGCACAATCATATTAATTAGCTTTATTTGTAATTTATATGTAATTTTCATGTTGGGGTCATCTCGGATATTTATTATGGTATGATTTGAATAGGGTCATAGAGGATATATAATGTTTGAATATTGTCATATAAAATATATAATATGTATAGAAAATTTGTTTAGGTATGATTTGATGTTTGAGAATCATATGGGATACATAGGATATTTATTATTTGTAATCAATTTTATTTTCCTTTTTAACTTTTTAATTATAACCACATATGCTAGTTAATATTAATTCTACTAGTTCCATGCATCCCAAAGGTCTCATTATCATGCAATATATATGATTGATTAATCACTTTAAAAGTAACATGAGAAATTTTCAACTAGTTTTCCTAAAAGCTTTAACGGATTTCAACACCAACATCGATACAACTCAGATTAGATTAGCTTTGTTCAGTGGAAAGAATCCATTTAGATTAAAAATCAACCATAATGCCCCATTGCTAGATGGAAAGACTAATGTTGAGGCATTAATGATCCATTTACTAAACTTAAAGCATACTTTCAAGTGAATAATTTCATTGATGTATTTAAAAAATCTAGCTTAGAATAATGAGATTTTTATGATCATTGGGGCTTGGTTGCAAGAGAAAAATATATATGCTAAGAGTGTGGCGAGCTCATCACTATGACAAGAAAATTTGTGCAAAATATACATAATTGTTCTATCCATTGAAATATTAGCACAATTTGTATTTGAGGAGAAAAAAATTGTGGCAATGCCATTATTAAATAGAAGACTACATGAAAGGTCTCATATAGTCATTGCGCATATGGACAACAAGATGAAATTTATTTTTTTCATAAATATTAAACTGTACTATACTAGTATGCCAACAAAAGATTCAATTATAGACCATAGAAACACTTTAAGGAGAGCATGGGTTTGTCCAAAAAATTGAGTAGAAGCATAAATCAAACATGTATTGATTTCTCTCGTGTCTAAACAACCAATAACATAACACTGATAATATATATATATATATATATATATATATATATAAATATATATATATATATATATATATATATATATATATATATATATATATATATATATATATATATATATATATTTATTTATTTATTTATTTGAAGGTCAAATAGGCTTACCAAAATTACAAAAAATCTACACAACCGAACACACAACATTCCCTTGAAGAAAATTGTCACACAACAAAACTTTGAGCCTTGTATCATGGATTTTGATCCAAAAACAATCCCTTTAACATTGTTCATAATGCAACTGTAGGGTCCTAGAAATATAGAAAAAGATAATGCACTTTATTTATACATGTGTGGATTAAGGAAAGCCCTCTTTATTTACTTCTATATAATGGTAGTTATAATAGCCCGATTACAACATACATAGTCAAATTATTCACTAAGCCATCTCATCCACAACACGAGATTATTGGTTGGATTTGTGAAGGAAAACTATTACATTTCATAAACGAATGTAGGATCCATTATGTGACGAAATTATTCTATGAAATGATAATTTGTGTTGTAGAACTATTGGACACGTGTGATATATTGTTAGGTTATCCACTCCTATGGGAATGACATATCAATAGGACATGTTTCTCACCGTTCAAAATTGACATCATAAGATTCAAGAGCTTATTTCGAATATATTCATTTTAGTTTATATAAAATGCTGTAAAATTTTCATTCATGCAAAAATGTATGTTTTGATGATTGCTTGAGTTCAACCATGAGGTCACAGTCCTATAGTACTTGATAAGGCTACCATGGTCCTTATTCTTTAGTCAAGAATGACCTAGAATATGACAAATCCATGTGCATTTTGTTTAGTAGATTGATACGACACCTTAACACACTAAACATAGGGCCATTAAACTTTTAAATATTGTACCAATTGGTAAGTCCCTTTCCTTGACCGTGTTAATTATTCTTTATTAGTTGTAACATAAGTTTTCTCCATTATTGATTAGTGCCACAAAAAAATTATGTTTAACATACAATTTTCATATCATAAGAAAATTTTCATGTTCACATAATATAATGGGGAAAATTGTGACTTTCAATAGGGGAGTTATGATGAATGAATTTTTTGTGCCTACTATGTATGTTTTACCAAACATTAGATTTTAGTTTTCTACAAAACTTGTGCATGTTATAATATTGAGACTCATTATCCTACACTATTGTGGAACCAATTTATTTCTTTCAATAATTATCACTATTGATTCATACCCACCATATAATGCACCAAATAGAAATATGTGTGATCTAGTATATTATCTTGATTCATTAGCACATGTAAACAACATGTTACAACCTAGATGTTAATTTCTTAGTGAAATGACTGAATAAAGTTTCATTAGGTCCATACACAACTTAACTAACTTGAGGAACATAATAATAATCACATTCAATCAAATCATCTAATGCTAAACATTAGAAATTGTGTCTAGTCATTTGATAATTTTCTTTTGCTTACGTAAAAATAATAATTTAAATTAAAAAAACTTCACGTTTTTCTCTTCATCATTCATAACCATTCATAAAAAACCATTACCTACTATATAACACATCAATTATTTAATTAAATCCCATATCCATATAGGATTGGTCCAAATTATATCTAGGCACATGACACCACATTTTATCTTAATTCATTAACATAAATCAACAACATGTTATAATCACAATTGTTTGTTAGTTTTTCTTAATGAAATGGGTAATTATGTTAACTAAGTGGAAACACACCTTAACTGACTTTATTTTGAAAAAATTAGTAATAAATATGTTTAATCAAATTACATGAAATAAAACATATTTAAAAATAATTTGATTATTTTTCTTATATATAATTTTTTTTTAATTTTTTTTTTAAATTTTTTTTTTTTTTTTTTTTAAATTTCTGAATAAGACTAATTCTATTAAGAGTAGAAACATATAGTACAATCAAGCTTGCATGCAAGCAAAGCAGAAAATAAAGGGAGCCGGAGGTGATGGGCTATCAACCTCGCTCCCGAGAGACAACCAAGGAAAGAGTAGAAAGAAAGATATGGAGCTGCAGAGAAGCTAGATTTGAACAGAGAAATCTACCCAGTGTGGGTGGAAACTGCCATACGACATTTTTTCCCTTTTTTCTTGCTTACATTGACCCAATCAGTGGAATTTGGTTGAGCCATGACTAGTTGTAGACAATTCGGTCCTGGGGGCGGAATATCCTTATCCGAGTCAGAGGACGAAGACACGTGAGGGCGTTTCTGAGAGATCAGCGGGGCAGAGGGGTCCGCAGGACTAGCAGAGGGGGCATCCGGCAGAGCCCCATCATTCAGCCCTTCTGCTACTGTTTCCTCCTCATCCGAGCTGGAGGAGTCTGAATCATCCATGGGGGGGGGGGGAGGAACACAGGGATTCGAGCTCTTGGATTTGGGTTTACGCATGAAATTCTTCTTTTTGTCGAGGATCTGGGTACAAGCATTTTGGAGGTGCCCCATTTGATGGCAATGGCGGCAACGGAAGGCTGTATTTTCGTAATCCAAAGTTTGAGTCCAGTGGAAATCCCCAATCTTTAGGTTGATCTGATCCGGCAGTCCTTTGATGATATCTATTTCCGCACAAATTCTGTCATAGGTGTAGAGTCCATTCTCCCTTCTCGAGGTATCTGAAGTGAGGAAGTGTCCTAAGGTGTCTCCAATGGCTATGAGAATAGAAATATGCCATAGATGTACCGGAAGGTTCGGGAGCCTGACCCAAATGGGAAGTTTGGTGATGACCGCTGTAGAAGGGTCGAAGTCTGGAAACCAAGGGGAGAGGAAAAGCCCTTCCGTGCCCCAGAACCAAGGGCCTCCCATTAAGGCTTTCTGGTAATCTTCATTTAATTCAAAAGCTACAATGAAGAAGCCTTTCGAGCATAAATAGATCTTGCTTTTTTTAGTCCAGTTGGTATGGATCCATCGGTATAAATCTGTAGTGTGAGGCCATAGACCATTAAATCTGCATATGATTGTAGATTCTACAAAATAATGGTGGAGATGTTCAATCCCAGGATCAGAGAATTATATAGAAGGAATTTCCTCCAATTTATCCACCAAAAATGGCTTGGGAGCCATAGTTGGTTGAGCTTCTTTCGAGGAAGACTGAGGATGGGGGATCTGTGAATGGACAACATCTTTGTAAGAGAAGGAGGGCGTTGAAGACGATTGTCCAGCAACGCCTCCTCTCAAACGAAGGGTTAAAACAATAGAATCATTTCTTTTAATGCTGTAAACAGATAAGGGAAGGAGGTCCTCAAGTTGATTACCTTGGAATAGGAGTCTCTGATGGACCGAAGGTATCCTAGTCCTTTGTTCCAGGTTTAACTTAAGGTTCTGCACTAGGTCCGACAAACTGACCCATTGCAGAATGGTGTTGCCAGAAATAGCTGAAATCTGGATCTGAAATGGGGCAGAGTAATCTTTGGATTCCTTCTTATTAGAGCAGATCTGAGAAGAGAAGGAGTTAGTTCGCAATAAACCCAACTTCGCTTGGCCTTGTCGAGGTTTGAAAGAGGAAGCAAGAAGTTTTTCGCCATACAGAAGCCCTACTGCAGACCCAACAAGCCGAACCGAGGGTCGCCGCTGCCATAGGGTGCTAGCGAAGGCAGAGGCAGAGCATTTGCTGAAGCCTGTAGAATCCGCCCTTTGAAGAACTGCAAAATGACCTCGGGGCAAAGAGAAGCCTCTGTAATCCATGGAAGCCACCGCCAACACCAAAGGATAGGCACAGTGCTTCTTTGCATCAGTGAAGTCTTCAATGACCTTGGACACAGCAGATCGAGTGCCCTTTGAGTGATCAGCAACAAACAAAAATGAGGCGTTCAGGTCAGTCAGAGGCAGCGCTTGGCAAGGAGCCGCAACGAGAGCATCCCTAGACGACGTCACAGCGGCAGCAGCGTCAAGGCGGAGACCAGGTCCAGAAGCCCGAGCATCTGCATCGGCGAGGGCGGCCACAAAGAAAAAATAAACCCTAATGTCGGCCATTCTGCTCCAGTTTTTCAACCCTCGGTCAAGAGTATGAGTATTAGATAACCCAACTAACCATCAATCCTTATATATAAATTTATTATAAGAACAATTTAAATAATAAAATACTCTTATAATTAATTTTTTAAACTCTATAAACTTATAAGTATTACATTTTTTATGTTTTTTTGTCAAGTTGTATGTGATACTCGAGGTTTTACCTTTGTGGTTTAAGAAGTGACTACCCTAGGGAAGTCACTTGGAGACCAACACTTACATGATATAAAACATATTTCTAAATAATTCGATCATTTTTCTTATATCTAAATATATTATAATAATAATTTAAATAATAAAATTCTCTTATAATTTTTTTAATTTTTTATAAAAATAAAAATATTACAATTTATTTATTTTTGGTCAAATTATCTTTTGAGGCTTCTTTGTGGCTTCAGAGGCCCTTATCTGAAACAAAACATATTTCTAAATAATTTTATCATTTTCCTTATATCTAAATATATTATAATAACAATTTAAATAACAAAATACTCTTATAATTATTTTTTAAATTTCTATAAAATTATAAATATTTATTTATTTTCATTTTTGGTTAATTTGTGAGGAAGTTATGGGTACTTCTGGAGGTGAAGCCACTCGTTTAATTAAAGTTATCTCTCCATGCTTCTGGGTGACTTTTCTAAAAAGGCCCACCCTCAACAAATTATTTTTTCAAATTATTTACAATTCTTTAAAAATCTAAAATAAATAAATATATAATTAATTAATTTTACATCACAGTATCATTCCATCAATCTATTATTGTTACAACTATCATTTCATCAATCCATTATTGCTAGCAATAATCACAAAGTGACATTATTTTTATCACGAAGATAATTTCCTGTCTTTCAAACCACGCCCAGGCTAACCTTTCTCCCGATATATTGAAGAACGATCAACGTCCCTCGATGTTCGCTCTCATCTAGATCTATCAAAATTTACCATTTGACTTGTTTATAACTAATTGTCAAACATCCTTTACTATATTAGTTGTATGGGTCCAAGATTTGAAAGCTTTTAGTGAATCCAGGTCGAAATAATAATGGAAAAACTTAAATCAATGTAAATGTCTAAGATGAATCACGTACGGATCTATTAGGTTCTTATCTAGCTGAATAATAACTTCCTTAAAAATTAATAGCAACTTTCATGCTAAAACATAAGATATTTAAATAAAAATATTTGAATTTTTAAATTATTTTTTTTAATTATAAATTTTAAAGTTATAAATCTGAAAATTAAATATACTTTAAAATTTTTAATAATAATTAAATTTATTTAAAAAATTTATTAATAAAATTATATTGCAATTAATTTTCATATATATATATATATATATATATATATATATATATATATATTTCAATTCTTAGTTAGATTTAATAATAATTATATTTTAAAATACTTAATAATAATTATATTTTAAAAGTAAATAAATATATTTTAAAATTTTTAATAATAATTAAATTTATTTTAAATGTTTATCAATAAAATTACCAATAATTGTTTTATTGCAATTAATTCTCAATTGTAAATATATTAATATATAAATATATATGAATGCATCAACTTCAAATCTTAGTTGGATTTAATAATAATTATATTTTAAAAAATAAAGGATTATATTTTATGTATAAATTTTAATGAATTTTTCTTTTAACTATATATATATATATATTGAAATTTGAGCCCGAATATAATTGTTACTTGGGGTCTGAGTTACACCTCTTTGACTATTTTTCCTTAATGACACATTTACAAAAAAAAAAAAACTATGAAATTAACCTCTTAGAAAAAATTTGAAAACTAAGACTTCTAATTTTTGCTCTTACTATTTTATGAGAGCATGAATAATTCTTAACAAATTGCTTGAACAAAATAAATGTAGAAACAACACATTACTATAAATTGTTAGAAAATGACCAGGTACTCCTCATGACCATAGTTTTGTCCACTATGATCTTTCTTGCTTCTTGTTACCTGTCAAGACTATTGTATTTCTTGCTTCTTGTTATAGGTGTGGAGGAACTATGCTTTTGAAAGATAACTGACTAGGAAAGGGGAAGAGGAAGAATTCTCTTTGGCCACCTTACTAGCTTCTTCATCTTTTAATGCAGGAGAGACATTCAGGAGAATTTTTTCCACCAAGGGAGATTTCCTTAGAAAGTCTTGATATGGTTCTTCTTTATCAATCAATTGATGAGGGACCTTTGGAATAGAATTATTTGGATGATTGGCTTGTGCCTCAAGCTTCTCAAGTTCTTCCTCTAAAGAAATCAATACTTCAAAGCTATTTTTGGAAATGGGTTGATGCTTAGATTTAGCCTTGCACATTTTTTATTTTTACTACCATGCTTTTTATGTTGTCTTTTAATGAGAACGAATCTTTTCATATTTTCTTCTTTATGAGGAGGGGCTGGATTTGAAGAGTTTCTAGAGGTAGAAGCTTTTGGACAACTTTTCAAAAAGTGATAATTCTAGTGGCACACATTACATTTAAAATGAACTTATTCGTAATACATCGAGTGGAAATGGGACCAATCACCTTAGTGAGGCCTTTTGAGAAATCCGTTTCAACACAAATTTGAGCACATGAAAAATTGTTCCCTTGTTTTGTATCACTAGAAATAAACCTGCCTAGTTTATCTCCTATTTCCTTAAAAATATATTCAGCTGACCAAAGAATATGGATAAATGGAAATCTGATCCACATACTTGTAAACAATATTTCCGTCATGGAAATAAAATATAGAAAACATTGAATAATAAACAAACCTGTCTTATAGATCTAGTCTCTGTCTTCCTAGTTTTCAAAGAAATATACATAATACTCATTTTCACAATAGTAAATATTCTAAAATTCATAATTTTTCCAATTAACAAAAATCTAGTTTTCAACGACTTCTTAACTTGACCACACACCAATAAGCTTTCCCATTAACCTTTTTTTTACCCTTAAAAATACCACTAGTGAGAGGAAAACCCATATTAAAAAAAAGGGACTTTATTCTTCCTTCTCCACACATTTATTTAAGGTACCCGACATTTCTGCGTTAAACAAAATAGCCAACAAGACACCCCCTAGAATCCACGCAATAGCCGCTAGCAGGCAAGCCGATAAGTCAAACCACGAGAAGCGAGACACTTAAACAAGCACAGATTGGACGAGGTGGTGGTGGTATACTCGGGCTCCAAAAAAAAGCAGAGAACAACTTCATGGCATCGACCATGCTGGCAATCAAGATTTTTCCCTAAACTTCCAGATGCACTAAATCATCGAATGGGGGTTCCAGAATGCCGCATGTGGATAGGGAAACCATAGCCAGAATGGGGGTGGACGAGACAAGATAAAATATGAACAGAATTGAAAAGAAGGAGATGTAGCTCACAGGTGAGGCCTGCACCTGGAGACTACACTCAGAACTGAGAGATCACTCTCGTACACTCTACCTTCATGAATGAAAGATTACATCATTAAGTACAATACTAGAAGTTAGGAAGTTGCAACCAAACCCCTAAACTCTAGGAACAAATCCTAAACTAAGGAGATACGTTACAACTTATGTAACCTTTTCTCCATTAATACAAAATAATATGATTATTTTCAACTCCCCCCCTTAATGGAGAAAGGATTGTCTTGAACTCATAGCATCCTTCTAAACAATTCAAACTTCACACGTGCAAGAGGCTTTGTAAAAATATCAACCATATTTTCACAAGTTTTACATTATTCAAAAATAATTTCTTTTGACTGTAGTTTCTCTCTGACAAAGTGGAACTGAGTGTTTATATGTTTGGTGTTTTTATGAAAAAATGGATTATATGCTAATTTAATAGTGCTCTGGTTGTCGCTTTTGATGGAAGTAGAGTTCTGTTGTTCTTCTCCTACATCATTGAGAAGCCTTCTCAACCAGATCGCTTCACACGTTGCTGCACACAATGCTTGATACTCAGCTTCACATGAAGACAGTGCTACAATACTCTGCTTCTTGCTGCTCCATGCTATGACCCCGGATCCTATGCTGAATGCATAACCTGTGATAGACCTTCGATCATCTAGGTTACCTGCCCAGTCTGAATCTGAAAAACCTGCTAGAATAACATCAGATGTGTCAGTGTATAAAATGCCATAATCAACAGTACCACAAAGATACCTGAACACGCTTTTTGCTGCTACCGAGTGACTTTCAAGTGGTTTTGACATGAATTGGCTCAACACACTAACAAAGTATGCCAAGTCAGGTCTGGTTGTTGTAAGATATATCAAGCTACCAACCAGCTGTCTGTACATTATGGCATCAACCTCTTTAGTGCCATCATCACTACACAACTTCAAATTCTGCTGCAAAGGTGTCGCTGCTGATCTACACTGATCCATACCAAACTTTTCCAACATATTTCTGGCATACTTCCCTTGGGTAAGAAAATTTTGCCCAGTATCTCTCCATACTTCTAATCCCAGACAGTAATGGAGACTACCGAGATCTTTCATTTCAAAAAATTGTTCCATAAGCCTTTTGATTCCTCTGATTAAATCATCTACATCTCCTGTTATAATCATGTCATCTACATACAAAGAAATCAGAATAATCTGCCCCTTCTTATTGTACTTGGTATACAAATTTAGGTCATTTAAACTTCTATGAAAACCATACTCTAAAAAGAAAGAATCAACCTTTTCGTACCAAGACCTGGGCGCTTTCTTTAAGCCATATAAAGCCTTTTTCAATCTGCAAACAAGATGTTCCTGCCCCTACTTTACAAACCCTTCTCGCTATACTAAGTAAATTTCCTCTTTTAACTCACCATTTAAAAATGCCAATTTGACATCAAGCTGGTGTAGCTCCCAATTATGTTTAGTAGCTAAAGAAATAAGCATTCTGATTGTATTTAACTTTGCTACAGGTGCAAAGGTATCATCAAAATCTATACCTTCCTGCTGTGAGTACCGCTTTGCAACCAACCTAGCTTTCAGTTTTTCAATACTTCCATCTGCATTCATTTTTGGTTTAAACAACCATTTACATCCTATGGGTGCTTTATTCTTAGGCAGTTCAACTAAGTCCCAAGTGTCATTTCTAAGAATAGATTCTATCTCTTCATTCATTGCAGCTCTCCACTCCTTAAATTGACTAGCTTCTTTGTAATTAGTGGGCTCTACAATGTTCAAAACATTTGACATCAAAGCGTAGTCTTTCAATTTTAATTGTATTTGAGTCTTCCTACTTGATCTCCTTAGTAGGGGACTTACCTCAAATTTGTTTTCTTCAACTCTAATTGGGCTTGCATTATCACCTTCTTGTTGTTCTTCTTTCTGCTCCTGTTTCTGTTTCTGCTCCAGCTCTCTTTCATCCTCGTTGCCTTCATCCATCAACAATGGAATGTGCCAATCATCACCAATGTCATCTTTCCCTTCCTGAACCTGTTCATGAAATACTACATCCCTGCTTGCAAATATCTTACGAGACTCAGTATTGAACAACTTATAAGCTTTAAATTCTGTGCCATAACCAACAAAGATGCATTTAACAGCTTTAGGGTCTAATTTCTTCCTATCAGCTTTGGGTATATGGGCAAATTATTTTGACCCAAATAATCTTAGATGGTTTACTGCTGGTTTGAATCCATATAGAGCTTCAAAAGGAGTTTTGAAGCGAAGATACCTGGTAGGACTTCTGTTCTTTAAATATACAGCAGTATTAATAGCCTCTGCCCAAAAACTATTAGATAGACCCTTACCTTGTAACATGCTCCTTGCGCATTCCACTAAGGTTCTGTTCTTACGCTCTACAACTCCATTCTGCTGTGGTGTGTGTGGCACTGTAAACTGTTGTAAAATCCCATGAGATTTGCAGAATTTCATGAATTCCCCTAACTTGTATTCTCCCCTTTGATCAGATCGGAGAATTTTTATACTCTTACCAAACTGCTTTTCCACCAAGGTTTTAAATTCTATAAAGCACTGGAAAGTTTGAATTTTCTTACTCATAAAATAAACCCATGAATATCTAGTGCAGTCATCAGTAAATAATAGAAAATAATATGCTCCACTTAGCGACCTTGTCTGCATAGGTCCGCATATATCAGTGTGCAATAGTTCTAAAATATCTGTTTCCTTCCTCCTATCATGCACAAGAAAATGTTCTCTATGCATTTTACCTAAGGCACAACCATCACAATTTAACTGAGTATTACGAAAGATAGGGAGCCCCTCAACCATACCTTTTCTCTGCAATAACATGAGGTCTTGCAAATTCAAATGACCGAATCTCTGATGCCAGAGTTGTTCGGCTGTCGATCCACCTGCAACCATGGCTCGCTTTGATATACTCTTTACATCCAGTCTGTATAGGCTTCCAATGCGCACGCCTGTTGCAACAATTTCTTTCCTGCAATCCTTTATGACACAATGAGTCTTGAAGAACCCGACTTGCATATCTTGATCAGTTATCATGGATACAGATATCAGATTTTTCTTAATTCCAGGTACATATAAAACATTTTTAAGATGATTGATTTTTCCATTTGGTAACTTGACTAGAATAACCCCATAACCTCTAATCTCGTATCCACTATCATCTCCTAAATAAATCTTTGATCCATATGTACTTTCTTCAAGACTTTCAAAAAATTCCTTTTTACCTGTCATGTGAGAGGATGCTCCGGAATCGACATACCAGATGTCGTCCTCATTAGATGCTGAAAGGGCACAGTCGGCTGTGAACAGTCGAAATTCATGACTGAAATCTTCATCTACCTCTTCTTCAACATATTCTTCAACAAAGTATCCTCTGTGATTTGCGATTGCCAGCTTCCTCTTTGCATCATCAGCCTGCTTCTTAAAGCATACATTTTGTACATGACCCTTCTTTCCACAATAATAACATTTATTTACAAGATTATTTGCAAGCATACCTTTATACGGACTCTTTTGCGATGTACCTCCTTTCTGCTGCAGTTGCGACTGTGATTGCTGCTGTGGCTGCTTCCCTCTGAAAGATCGTCGTTTCGCCATCAGCACAAGATCATCACTCTGGGGGTTCAAGTTCTGCCGCCACTCCTCCTCTTGCAGCAAGATCCCTATCAGATCTTCAAATGAAGGCACTTTCTCCCTTGCCGCCAATCTAGTGATGAAAATTTGAAATTCATCTCGCATCCCGTTCATTGTAATTGTTACGAGATTGGAGTCAGACATCTTCTACCCGATGTCCCCCAATCCGTTTTTCACATCTCTGATTCGCGCGATAAATGCAGCAACAGTCTCACTTTCGTCCATCTTCATTGAGAACAATTTGAACAATTTGTTTTTGAGTGCCATAATTCGACTTGTATTCTGGGTCTGATACAACCTTTTGATAGTTGTCCAGATCTCTGCGGACACGCGCTCGATGTGAGGGATACTCCGTAACTATGGACCAAGCATTCGCACCCTCAAGCAAGGTCTGCATCTTAAACTTCCAGTTTGTGAAGTTAGATCCATCGATTTTGCCAGACTCGTGGAGATAAGATTCCATTGTATTACTCATCTTGATCTAGAAGCAAATGAATCTACCCAACAGTAAAAAAAAATCAATACCTGTCAAATCCTAACACCCGATCTGCCACTTTTCTGCCACTGATTTGCTGGTCTCCTGATCCACCCACTGTATCTTCGATTCAGATCCAGTAAAATCTGCAATTCAATCTCACTCCGTTGAGCAAATTCGATGTTTTTCAATACAGCCACAAAACCGATCTGATCCAAACTGATCCGATCTGCCTCTCCCGGATAGATCCGCAACTTCTTCGATCTGCTTTTCCGCAAATAGTCAAACGAAGATGAGGCTTCCCGTGGATCCCCTTAAAGGTGAGTTGGCGCCCTCCCGATCGAAAATCCCACGCCTAGATGAAAACGGTATAAGGCAAAACACTTGGCGCGATTTTTCCGTGCGATTCCGCGCCAGTCTGGTATTTTGGCACGGTGGCGCGATTAATGGCCGAACAGACGCGCCAGTTGCGCTTCCTGGCGCGACTGTCAGCGCGAAAAGTGCGCCAACCTCCTTCTACTCAGAAAATTAAAAAAAAATCTGAGTCCGAGCCAGGTGTTCTGCAGTCCACCTGCTCAATTGAGCACAAAGCTCTTGTGTACACGCGGCCACAAAGGCACCTCAAGCCACAAAGGCGATTCTGCCACAAAGGCAAGCTGGC